>CM034148.1:795843619-796443619 GCA_019776745.2 Taxus chinensis | reverse complement strand
AAGGGGCAAGTCCTTGTTCTAGTGTGGCGAGTGTGGGCTAGATGGAGAAGATAGTGGTGATGGAGGTGGATGTGATGTTTTTGATCAGGGTGCTTAGGGGAGCATTATTTATGGTAGATATTTATTTTTTGGTGTTCAGTTTACTCAATAGTTGCTTTGTAGTTTGATATGTATACTGCTCATTACGAAGCCTTGATGCATATTTTTTGATCAACAGAGTGTGGGGACTCCTGGTGATGTATATAAGACTTTTATATGATTATGTCTACATGATGACATATTTTGGCTTGTGATTAATGTATTCATTGTGATGATATTGTTGATTATATTTATGTTGTTGAATGTTAATTCTATTTATTTTTTTATATATGATTTTAATGTCATAGATGGTGATGTGTTGATATGATTGTGATTTTTATGTGATCAAAATTTGTTCCAACTTTTAAATCGGAATAAAAAATGTATGATTTCTTTGATACTATATTTTGTATATACGTGATGGCTATAATCATGGCGAAGGCACTTGCACTCTTGGCCTTAACAATAAGTGTTAACATGGGTAAGTTTACCAATCATGGGGGGCTTAAGAGGACACTTTTTTATGAGAAAAAAAAATATTTAACTTGTACAAGTTATTTGAAATAGTTACACTCAAAATTGGAAGATGTTGTAATAACATGAACAGTAGAATTTTGAGTCTAGTTTCTAAGTTATTAAATTTTATTGAAAATAATTAAGTTTCATTGGGTCAAATAACCAAAAATACTAAAAGGTTCTCCTATTTTTTTTAAAAAACATAGTAGAGTGTCTTTCATACCCCATACCATTTTTTAGCACTATTTAGTATTTTTGAAAACCCTTTACTAGAAATATAGTAGGAGCATCTAGTTTGGGCTCCATTTTTAAAGTTTTTTTAGCGATTATTATATTTTTTCTTGTATGAAAACTTCAAATTTTGAAAAATAACGGAGCTCTGACTGTGCCCCCCCAAGTACCTCAAAACAAATGGAAATTTTGATTTTTTTTAATGTAAAGAATTGGGTTTATTTTGGGCTAGTATAATTTTTTTCCAATTTTGATGAGCCGAAAAAAAGATACACGAGGAAAGATAGACGTGTAAAATTCAGAAAATAGGTACAAAAAGGCATAGTTAGAAAATAAATAATATGAGAACCTTATATTAGTCAAAAAAATTGAAAATTTATATTTTTAAAAATAAGAATGATTTATCTACATCGTATTCGTATTTTTATTAAATGATTCGATCGTTTTAATTTGATTTATGATGGCAGAATAGGCATTGTAGAATTTTTCCATAAAAGCACGTTGTTTGATGTGTTTTTGTAGGTCCATGCCTTAGCCTTGGGGATCCAAACCCGATCCAAGCCTGGAGGCATGACTTGTAAAATGGAAAAACACAAAAGGCATATGCGTTATAACGCATATGTGTTCCTCATAGTATAGACATCATATTTTCTTTTAGAATGCTTCTATTTACATTTATTATTATTTATTCGTTTTATTATTTATTATACTTTAAATTTATTTTATTAAATATAAGAAATTAGGCCCACTCTGCACCTTATGTAACTAGTCTCAAAGGTCCATGATTCATGGTATAGGAGATAGGTATTTACGATATAATCTGGTCAGTAGATATGTAATTTTAAGGATTTTTCCATTCATCCTAAATCTTTTAGTATTTAACTTCTACAATCGATGTCTTTTTTGTCAATGAATATAAATGTTGTTTATGTCTTGGGGCCTTTTGGATTATCTACTAACATTTTTGGAAGTTTTATAAATTTCAAAATTAGATTTTACAAACCTCATAGCTCTCAAAGGAAATAAAAAATGCTCAAATATATGCACTCATGAAATTCCTTATAATACATAACAAATCAAAACACATCTATTAGACATAGTGTCATTGGTGTTTTCATTGATGTCAAGTTTCATTTATGGTAAAGGGTGTCTAGGTGGCATAGGATTCAACATGAGGTGTCAATCATCAAGAAGAATGAATGTTTATTAGTAGTTCCCTATTTTTGTGTCATGAAGTGTTGGTTTGGAACCAAAATGGGTACTGTTAGTAAAAAATCACATCACCCCTGAATGGCCTTGAGTTGAAGTGGGGAATTCGGGGTGATTGCACAACATGGGACTGTCTCTCAAGCTGTGGGACTTGCAAAACTTGAGATGGACCTCCAGAGAAAGCCAGTTCTTGATTCCTAATCTACCTGCCACAAGCTACTCTAGTATAAGAAGAGCTAACCTAATCCTAATCTAACCATTCTATTGGTGAGGAGATTTTTTGGGTGGAAAAACTTGTGGATTCCTTTCCAATGCTCTGGGAATCTAAGTTCCTCTACTTAACAGGTGCAGCTTCTGTATATGCATGCACGTGAAAAGGTGGATTTCTATGGTGGCCTTTCAGTTGAGGATCCAACAGGAGCACTCCACTGACCCTATGACAAATGCTTGCAGTTATCTACAATGGGTAAATTTACAATGAAGGTGGGAAAGAGAGTGAGAATAGATGTAGGAGAACTAATGTTGTAGGTAGAAAACAAGATTCCTACATGCAATAGTTAGAAATTTCAACACATGCATTCATGAGAAGAAACAAATCTGCAAATGGCAACAAGATGAGATAATATTGTGAACTCAAAGTTTCTAAAATCTCCTCATCAAAGAGGCTACAAAATCATTCTTCTTGTATTGATGCTTAAACATAAGTTGTATATAATGAGGAAATGGAAAAAAATTGAGAAAGGAGGAAATTAGAAGAAAAATGGATATCTCCTTTTCTTTCTATAAGTATAATGCACTTCTGAGTTTACAAGATCAATTGCCAGCCCTGTACAATGGCATGAAGAAGCCATTAAATCTCCTCCAAGAAACGGTTACAACTTCTTATTTGTTAGAAAGAAACGGTTTACAAATTCTTTTCAATCATTCGCGTCCATTCAGATTCCCGATTCATGAAGAAATGCCAATGGCTAGAAAAACTAGACTTTTCATAATGCAGTCGTTACACTCATTTTGCTACATTGAATTTGAACTGTTCATCTTTCCTTTGAAACTTTAAACCAGAGTCGTCCACATGGGAGAAATTTACTGGAGCGGGCATAGAAGATTTCTTTTGCATTTTGTGACTTTATAGAGATTTGGAATTATGGAAAATTTTAGCCCGCTCACCTGCTTTTGATATGGTCTTGACACATGGCCTCATTTTAGTGGAGACAGAGTCATGGGCCACTTTTATAATTTTACCTTTTTTTACTGTGTGCTCAAAAACACAAATTGCTTTATAGGCCCACCTCCCTGCTTTGACCTTCGATGCGGGCTTAATATTTGACTTTCTCCCTTGTATCATGATTGGGGTTGTGGGTGACTTTATGCATTTTAGCCCTTTTGGAAACAAGGCTCAGAAACTCAAAAGGCTCTAACGATTCGCCTCCTTGCCTTGAATTTCCAATGGCGGGCCCAAGATTTGACTTTTTCCTTTGTGATTGGCAGGGCTGCGGGTCACTTTTTAACTTTAAGCCCCCTTTAATAAAAAAGGCTCAAATTCTCAAATTTCCCCGATGATCTGCCTCCCTTCTTTGACTCTTTTGAGGTGGGTTCAATATTTGACTTTTTCCCTTTAAGTCTGATTAGGGTTGCGGGTCACTTTTTGACTTTTAGCCCTTTTGGAAACAAGGCTCAACTTCTCAAATTGCTCTACCAGACCACCTCCAATTAGATATTTCGATGTAACCATGGATAATTGGGCCAAAATTTGACAGGGAAGAAAGAACCCGTCATTCACAATTGTGGAAAAATGTACAGAAGAAGAAAACTCCAAAATGTTGCACCCGATTTTCAAATTTATTTCATGAACCAAGGAATTGAAAAAAATACAAGGTTTGACATGATAATTTCATTCAAATGAGGACAATAATAAAATTTTCATGCGTCCAGAAAGGAAAACACAAAATTCATCAAAAATTGCAGAATGGAGAGTTTAAACAACTTCAAAGAATGAATTTCTCTATATTTTTGGGCTTCCAACTTTACTTCAACACTTTTGGAGGGTGTGAGTTCAAAATATTTGAATTTGACTTAGAAAATGAGGGCAGGATTTTTAGAGTGACAATAGCTGGCTCTAGCTTGGTGACATGACATGGACTGAGCATGTGAAGACATGACATGGGAATCCAAAATCTCAAATCTCTAGACCCTGTACTTCATTAACTAGTGCCTTATCCATTGGGCCTTGCAGAGTCATGCATAACTTCGAGAAAGAAAGATCAAAAGAAGGAAACACACAACCACACAATGGAAAGGGAAACACACCATGCAACAAAAGGGAAAAAAATGACACAACGGAAATGGAAACACACCTAACAATCATGTAAGGTACAAGGCGGGGGACAACCCACTTTCACTAAAGATAAAAATTTTGATTATTGCCTGCTCCGAGGCAATTCCATTGGCATTTCCTCCAAATATTAGAGAAGAAAAGTGTTCTTGCCACAAGCTTCACGAATTTGGAATGGGCCGAGCTATAATGACTCAAACTTTCCATGGTTTCCTTTTGGTTATCTTCTCTTGTCCCATAGCAGGATGCAGTCTCCAATTTTGAATTCTCTTACCTTGGCCTTCTTATCAAAAATATTATTTACTTTCAATTAGTTCTCCTTAATGTGATCCACCATTGGGAGTCTATTTTCTTCCAACTTCTCAAGAAAGAGGATCCTCTTGTCAATGGAATCCTTCTACTGACCATCTTCTATTGCTTGTAGCAGCTTGAGGGCTGGCATCTCGATTAGGAGAGGGATTTTTTCGTCGAGTCCATACAATAGCTGGAATGGTGACATACCTATTGACTTCTTGGGAGTGACCCTATCCACCCAAAATGCATCGTACAACCTTTTGTGCCAATTTCTTTGATTCTCATCTACAAGCTTGCGGAAAATGGTCACAATGTTCTTATTGCTTGATTCATCCTGTCTGTTTCCTTATGGATAGTATTTAGAAGAATGAGCTAGGGATATTCTGTAGATATAGTAAAACTCAATCAACTCTCTTGAAGAGAAATAGGTAGCATTATCTGCTATAATATTTTTTGGCACTCCAAAATGGACTATGATATTCTCCTTGACGAAGTTGCATATGGTTTCAATATTGGCTTATTTGGCCAGAATGGCTTCCACCAATTTGGTGAAGTATTCTATTGCTGTGAGTATATAGGTGTGCCCCGTGCTTGAGTGAGGGTTCACAACACCAATGAAGTCCATCCCCCACTGTTGAAATGGATCTTCAATAACCACAGGCTTGAGTGGTAATGTAGTGAGTTATGGTCTTCTAACGAACTGTTGGCATGCTTTGTATTTAGAAACCCAATATCGAGTGTATGTGAAGATGGTGGGCCAATAATACCTTCCTCAGAGGATCTTGTGTGCAGTGACCATTTCTAAAAAGTTCCCACCACATGCGTGGTCATGGTATGCTTCAAGAAACTTTTCTTGTTGCTCTTTATCTACACACCTAAGGAAACAACCATCCAGGGCTCTTTTCTAAAGCGCATGATTCCAGATTACAAAAGTAGCTACCTTCATCTTGAGTGTTCTCCTTTTCTTGTAATCAAGATGGGAAGAACATTCACCATAAGTCAGGTAATAGGCAATATCACCATACCACTCATCAGTAGTGGTGATAAAGAGAACCTGTGGGTTGTCTTCTGAACAAGTTGAGAAAGCATAGTTTTCTTCGCCATGTTGAAATTTGAATGTTTCATCTTCAACAATCAACTTGCACAAGCCATTTCCACTTACTACATTGGAATGTCTAATCTCCAAGTCATACTCTTGAGTCTTCAAAATCCAATTTCCTCTCTTATCTCCAGGATCTTGCTGTGTCAAGATGGATTTTATTACACTTCCAAGGACCATCACCACCATATGGGAATTGAGGATGTAAAGACTGATTTTGTTTACAGCCTTGACCATTACAAAGGCATGTTTCTCCAATTGGCTGTATTTTACCTCATTTTTTTTCAAAGGACAACACATGAAAGCAATAGGTGCTTCCACACCTTCATTTTTTTAACGAGGATGGCAAAGAGTTTATGTTCTAATGCCTAACAATACATGATGAATTCTTTGTTAAAATTTGGAGATATGAGAGTCAGAACCTTGGTAATGGATTTCCTTATTTCTTTAAATGCTTCCGTCCCTTCATTGTTTCATTTGAATTTTCTTTGTGGTTTCATCATGGAAGTAATGTTCTTCGTCAAATCAGAAAACTTAGGCACAAAATGCTGAAGAAAGTTCACCTTTCTAAAGAATGAATGAACTCATTTCTTACTTGTGCGAAGGGCTAATGCTTGAATGGATCCAACCCTCTCATGATCAATGTGAGCTCCATGTTTCTTCACAATGTGCCCCAATTCCTTCTATGACTCCAAAAATGCACTTTTTGGATTTATTGATATGCCATGTTTCGTACACCTTGTAAGTACCTGTTCCAAGTGATATACATAATCTTCCCCCTTCTTTGAAAATATTGTGAAATCATCAAGACATATGAAAATGCAATGCTTTAGATATTTTGAGGTCAAATCCATCTCCCTTTTGAATGTAGTTCCTACATTGATTAGGCCAAAAGGCATTATGATGTAGGAAAAAGTGCCCCAAGGTGTTTTAAAGACTATCTTGGTGCAGTCCTCCTCTGCCACTTTGATTTGATTATATCCTGAGAATTCATCAAGTAATGAAAGAATTTCAGATCTAGTGACTGCTTGCAGGATATGGTCCATGATAGGAAGAGGATAATTGTCCTTTAGTGATGCCTAGTTTAGGTTACAAAAATCTACACATATTCTTATTTCACCATTCTTCTTCCGCACTAGCACAATGTTAGCCACCCACCTTGAATGGTGGATGGGAAAGATGATCCTTGCATTGAACATTTTCACTACCTCCTCCTTTATGGTATCAACAATATTTGGTTTTTACAACCTTTATTTCTACTTGAAGGGATTAACACCCTGCTTCAAAGGATTTGAGTGATGTATTTCCTTTGGCTGGAAGGATTTGAGTTCCTCATAAGAGTAGGACAAGACATCTGAGTATTTCTTGAGTAATGTAAAAAACATTCTTTTTCCTTCAAGCGAGCAACATTTTCTAATATTGACCATCCTTGGCTCCTTCAGGGTACTAATTTTTTCTTTATCAAACTCAGATGGGCACCGAGAAGATTACTTTTCTTTCTCTTGAATGAATTTATCATGTTTGTCAAAGAGGTCTTCTAATGAGACAAGGCCATTAGGAGTTTTGTTCCCTTTCAATTTGATTACTCCCTCATCCTCAATCCCTTCAATTCCTTCTTTCTCTTCTTTGGGGACTGCTTCTCGGTGTGGATTTTCACCTCCTTTGAAGAAGAGATTATTGAAACTATCCATTTTCTCTGAATAGGCTAGAATTTTGTTATCATTATTGAAGACTTGCCAATGATTTGCATTGTCTAGCACACTTGGCATGAATACCATTTTAATGGTCACTTTATCTTTACCAAGATAAGGATGAGGTGTAACTAGGGAAGATGACACTTGAAGAGAATCAACCTTTTCATTCTATTCCCTTGGAATAGCTTCAATGTAAAATGCATCAAAAGATTCAATGCAGTCCCACACTCTATTTCTATAATGCTGGAGTCTTGGATTCTTCACCTGATATTATTGGTGGAACTACTTTACTACAACCTCTGCATCACCTAGACATCTTAGTTTCTTCATTCCCATGTCCCATGCTACACTCATGCCTAAGAGTATTGCTTCATACACTACAATGTTATTTGTATTATCAAATTACAGCTTGTAGGCAAATGGGTACAACTCATTGGAAGGAGAGTACAATACTACACCAGCTCCCGAGCCCACACTGGAATGACTACCATCAAACTCCATTGTCCAAATTTGATCTTCCTCTTCCTTCATGAGAAGTTGCAAATTATCCTCTTTTTTTGATGTGAGGAAGTAGTTTCCTAGCCCACAATCTTGAAAGAGAATGTTTTCTTTTGGATCATCAGACTTTCATACTCTGAAATTCATCTTTATTACTGGTAGCAACTTCTTCATCTTGCCTTCAACTATGATATTTGCAGATGACCGATCCATTTTTATCTCTCCACCCAGGTCTCTGCAGAAACTTCTACTCAATAGCATACCAAAGGATGCTGGGATGTCTCCTACCAGTATGGTTATGAGCACCTTCTTGTCTAGAAAATCAGCTAGTGCTACCTATGCATATTTGATTCTTCCCACCAATGGAACTTATTTGGATTCCATTAAGTAGTAGGTGCCATTTACCCATGTAAAGGTGATGTCTATAGAATTTGCAACTTTTGCTGGCATCACATTGTCTAAGGCTTTGGAATCTATGATACAATTATTTAGCTGGAAGCCTTTATTGAGGAGTGACAGGTAGAAAGGTTCAACCCTATTGGTTTTGGAGGCCATGAGGGCTAACATGTTTAGGGAAGGTGGTGTGGATGGTGTGGGTAGTAAGCCTTTAGAATTAGGGCTCGAGGATACAGGGTTACAACCACGAATTGTATTAATGAACCTGTCAAACTAGGTAGGGTGTGTTTGTAGGTATTCTATTTCTGAGAGCTGGACTTTGGTTTTGCTTGCATGTTCCACAAAGTCAAATGGGGTTATGGTGAGTGAGGAAGAGGTTATAGAAATAGATGAAGATTTACATGGTAGAGGCTTTGCTACTTTGGGTGTTAAATTGTCCTATTCAGGTGTACCAGTTGGCTTGGAATGGGGTGAGGGTGTAGCTTTTGATTGAACCATACATATTTTTGTAGGAACAACATTTAAAGGAGAATTGTTCTTAGCAAATTTTGAGTTGGGAGAAGAATTATATGACTTACTTGGCATAATAGCATGATCCCTGACAACCAGTAATTTTTTTTTTTTTCGATGACTCCATAGAAGGTGGTAATGTTGATCCTTTGCTGATGATTTTTTTTTGTGTGACCTCTGGAGGAGAATCTTTTTTATTCTTCTTATCCTTTACTACAACCTTTGAGGATGAAGCACCTTTTCTGGGTTGTGCATGAGTGAAAACATCACATGAGAACCTTGGAGCTTCTTCATCATTCTCATCTTCATCATCAACGTACTCAATTACGCCTTTGTGCATATAAAATTCCTCAACCTCAAGATAGTTTTCATAGTCTTGCATATTTTCTTCTTCAGTATTGTCAATTTCTGATTCCTCCTCTGGCTCTTTCATGTCATAGATGACATTGACTTGTGGTGATTCAAGAGCAAGCCTATGAGGAGGTGGAGAAATCCTTGGCCTATCTAGAGGGTTTGGTCTCCTTGAAGCATTCCAAATTGTGATCTGAGATAGTTGTTTCTTCAAGGCAACCAAGTCATTTGCCATTTTTTGGAACATCAGATCTGTGGTGACAAATTTGAATTATGACCCTTTTGTTTCCCATTGGGGCCTTTCCCCTTTCTAGAAAGGATTAGATCATCATTTGTTTCTATTGCAAAGTCCTAAGCTTGCCTCAATGTTCTTATTTGGGCTCTTCTGAGGAATAAACCTACTTCTATGGCATAACACTAATGAAAAACATCTTCAAATTATTTTTGGGAGGCACCACATCTTCAGGGATCCTTCTTATCACTCTATTATATCTTGCTATGAAGTCCCTCATTAACTCGGAGGTTTCTTTCTTCATTTATACCAATTAGACCAAAAGATCTTAACAATCTTCGTTGCTCTTGAATCTGTGTTCAAATGTGCGAACACCCTCAATTTTCGATCCCTCCCAACCTCTTACTCATGTTTTTGGGACACGAAGTGGGAGACAACATTGTGCTTTGACCCAGCACAACCACCTTGATATGGGGCTGAGATTTCTCACTATTGATACTCTTTACTACATCAAATGTTACCCCAATCACTTTAAGTCTATCTACTTCTTCATTCTTCTTCCTTGGGATGGAATTGATGTTAAAAGCTTAAAAATATTTGATGAGATCCCATACCCGATTCTTGTAGTTTTTTAACAAATTATTCTTGGCAGTATTTTTTCCTCGGACTTGATTCGCAACTAGCTCACTGTTGCCAAACACTTGCAAGTTTCTGATCCTTCTTTTCCTTGCCCAATTCATTCCATGGATCAAAGCTTCATACTTTGTTATGTTATTTGAGAAAGAAAATTGGAAACAAAAGGTTGAGTAATATTTCATACCTTGGGGGGAAACAAGCATAACTCCTCCTCCGGATCCTTGTCTAATTCTTGAGCCATCAAATAATAACTACCATACCTCATTATCATCCTTGTGGTTTGGCTTAGTGATGTCAGGGAGAGGATGATTCTCCTCATGTAAACAATAAAATCCTAGCTCAGATTCCTCCATTTCCTTGTAAGGGTCAAAAGCATGCCTCTTGTTTTCTCATTCATCGAGAGTCAAGTCTAGAATACACCCAGCCTTTGTATCTACCTCACAAGTGCTTGGGAGGTCATTTTGATCAAAAGATGAACAATTCACATTGATTGGGCTAGGCACATGAGGCTCAATATGGTAATCCACAATGGGCACAAATCTGATCGTAGCCTTAGCTCCATACCTTGTTCTGAAAAGCATGTGTGACCATTCAAAAGACAAATAGTCTCTAATTTTAGTACTTAAGTCTCTTGACAAACATAATGCAAAATGTGGTGGCAAGCTATGACTACTATGTTTTGCAATACATTCACATTGGGGCATATGTGTAGTGTGAGGTTCAAATCCTGTATGAATCCAACCGTTGTTACCGTTTTCCCATCCAATTGTACTACACCCTTGGAGATGAATTCGTATTGAAGACCCAACTAATTAGCTATTTGATTCAAAATTATAGAGATACTTGCTCCCAAATTAATCATGCAATTATGTACCAATTTGTCCCTAATGATCAATGAAACATAGAACAGAGGGGGCTTCAGATTCTTTCTCGGTTGTCCTCCATTGTTTCCTTCGGGCCGAGCAGCATTGGTAAGAACTTTCTCTTGTTGGTTGGGAGGCTGATTTAAGGTTGACCAATTGGCCATAATAGCCTGCAACAGGTCCCTCTACCCTGGGATATCAAATGACCCCCACATTAAAATATTCAATTTTTTTTCTTAATTTGTTCAATGATGTTAAATGGGGATGAGCTATCTTTTTTCTACCCCTTCCTTGGTACATTTTTCTCTTGCACATGGGTCATTACAAATAGTGTTTGAGTGGGTCTGAAAGGTGGCTTGGGCTGACTCTACACATTGGAAGTTGCACTTTGAGTGCCAATACCTTGTGGACAATAGAGGGTTTAGGATTAACTAAGTTTGATAACTTTCCCTCTCTAATATTTCTTTTCTTGGACCATGTATTTACAGCCACACTTTGAGAAGGTGTTTGATTCATCCCACCGAAATCTTTAGCCTACCAATTGACAAGTATGGTCTCACTTGGAGGTGCCTCTTTCTGGGTTTCTAGCTACTGATTTTATTCTTGAATGGGCTCTTGGGACACACCAATGTTCTATACCATCAAGGCCTGGTTCAACACATCATTGAAACACATTGACTAGTTATGGGCCTGACCGCATGGGAAACATCAATCATATTATTGTGTCATGTTGTTTTGTGTAGGAACCAAGGTCCTCAATGTTGAAGTTGCGTTTGGATCATATGGTTGGTAAGGCCTAGTAGCTTGAGGTTGTACTTGGTTTTGATTTTGACTTGCATCCTAAACTGATGGCCTATTTTGTTGGTATGGGGGCCTAGCTTGATACTGAGATTAAGGCTGATATGGCCTAGAACTCTGAGCTTATTGCCTTTTGATGGTCACTAGCTCATTCTCTAGGTTTTGCATTTGTTTTATCACCTCTTACAGTTCTTTTGAAGTGATAAAGGATTAGGTGAAATATTTAGCTAAAATTTAATTCCTTGGAATGGGTATGGGAGCTAATGTGGGTGTTTGACTAGTGCTTAGGACTCCTAGTTCTTGATACAGAGGCATAGGTGGCCTAAGAGCAATTTTACCAACTTGAATTAAACAATTTTTAGCTCTCATAGAAATGTTATAGGTTGCAGGTAGTGTTGTGCCTCCCATTGATTGAATCATTAAGGAAATATCAGAATTTAAAACTCTAAGAAAGTATAAGAAAGCACCTTCATATGTGGGCCTCAAGTCCAATGGAATCCTATCCCATGACCTTTGAAATCTGAGGTTGAAATATTTCAACTGCTCATTAGGGGCCCTCTTGATTGTTTTCAGTTGCTCCAACAAGGATAGATTATCTCCCTTCTCTCTAAATTGATTATGGAGAGCTCTACACAGATGGTCCCAAGTCTGAATAGAGCATGTTGTTAGACTCCTGAACCATTGCGAAGCTTTACCATTGAGTGAAGAGCCTAAAAATTTGATTGCAATGTCCATCTCAGTGATCTCATGAATTGTGCAGACATTTGCAATGTCTTGAATTTGATCATTAGGAGAATTCTTATTCTCTCCAGTGAAATATGGGATGCTCTTTAATGTTGCAACTGAGACTAGATTTTGTGCATTGAGGGCGAGTGGGGTGCTGCTAGTGAAGTCGACATAGGGATTGCGTGGTTGTACCATTATGATTAGCTTGAGAACCTTTATTGATTGAATGAATGGCCTACCAGGAGGAGGTGTTGACAAGGTTCTGTTTGGTGGAGATGGAGACCTTTGGGCTCTTCTCCCTCTTATCCCTCTTTCTAGAGATAAGTGTAGATAAAAAAATAATCCTTCTTCTCTAGCTATTGATCTAGTTTGGATTCTTGTCATGAATCTGCCAAGCCTGGGCTATTGAAACTAGTGGACTCTGATTCTTTTGGAGTCACCAGATGTGTAATTTCATAGCTTCTTAAAAGATGAAAAAATTACAAGTGCACATCAATCTTGCTGCAATAAAGATGGAGACTTCTTGGTCCCACCGAGTTTGCCAAAACTATTAGTGAAAAATCACGGCACCCTTAAATGTCTGTAACTAGATGAGTTGAGATTCTCAGTGTGATAGCATAAAATGGAGTATCTCTCAAAGTGTGGGACTTTGAAATCGAGAGATCTCTTTGGATGAAGTTTGGTTCCTATTCCTCTGTTCGGGTGCACACAAATAAATTGTAGAGGATCTACTCTAAACCTACTTTATCTTACCAAGGGGATAGGGTTGAGAAGATGCGAAAGAAATTACCTAAGATAACAAGGTGATGCACCAAAGGAATGTTAAACACCTATTTTTTAATCTAACACAGATCATAAAAATGCAATAAAACAACCATACACAGATAACAAAACTTCAATGAGAGATTAGAAGATAACAATGAACACATGAGAGGGTTGAGAATCATCCACAGACATATATTATTGCTCAAGAGTTCATACGGTACATTCAAGCTAGCCAAGAGGCAAAAAAATTTATTACAACTTGAATGGGAGGTTTGGACTCCACAAAATTTTCTACAGACAAGAGTAGAAGAGAGGGTGCAAAATAGAAATGTCCAACCCTTTACTATGAGCCTAGCGCCTTATTTTATAGATGTAGCAAAGAGGGAAGAATAAAAGAGGCAAGAAAATTTATTTGAAGTTCAGCTACCATCCATCAATGCCACCATAAATCCTCCCACAATATGTCAAATCCACCACTCTATGTATGTTCGGCTTGTTAAAGAATGGAGAACGCTAGATCGAATCAAATATGATCTAGTTATTGGTGACAATCGGATTACATATTAATGACATGAATATGTTTCCGTATTTCTCACCCACCAAACCTCGTCAAAATTAAAGTTTTAGGTTTCCATGGCATAGATGAGGTTGTGACCTTTCCAATGGTACTAGATTTGTACAATTTTAGGCACTGGATCTAAATATATGTCCATTTGAATGTTTGAGTTGGGTCCGTACAAAAATGGAGAAAACCAGTTAGTTGAACAGGTCCACGGGCCTGTTATTTACTTTGCACCTTTTGGTAGCAAAAAAACAAAATGCAAAAAATACCTCGTAGCCCCGTAATTAATTTTGTCGAAAAACCATCTTCGGGCCTGTTAGTCTGCATTTTCCATTTGGTTGAAAAATTCATCCCTAGGCTTGCCTTCCCACAGGCAATTAAGGTCTGACACGTGGCTCCTTATGAATCAGCGAAGGTGCAGTTCATTTTTATACTTTATGCCTTTTGAGCCAAAAAATCTGAATTGCCTTCGATGACCTGCCTTTACTTTTCAACATGGCCACGTGGCGAGCCGGCGCGTGTCTAGGGACCGCCATTGGATTCTATTTTTGAAGTTGCACCAAAGAGACATGTGGCACCTTTCATGGCTTGCTCTGTTTTCTTATGTTTTTAACTAATTCCATTTGTTTGGTGGGGCCATATGTCTAACCTAGGACACGTGGAGGCTTGGCGCTAACTTGTAGATTTACCTTTGAAGATGTAGTAGACTGACACGTGGTGCCTTCTGTGAGTCTGTGATACTTAGCCAATTCAGGTCAATGCCTTTTTAAAACTGTAGACATGTGGAAGCATCGCGCTCATTAGAGTATCCACTTTGGGTCCCTTCTTTGAATGTGCGCCATTAAGACACTTGGCACCTTCTGCCAACACTCTAAGAATTTTCAACAGATGGTGCATCTTTTGGGGCTCTAGACAAGTGGATGTTATGTGCTTATTTGAGTCTCCACTTTTTGATTTACCTTTTGGAGATGCACTGATTTGACATGTGGAAGCTTCCGCCATCTCCTCCATACTTAGCCAATTTTGGCTCTCTCTAAATTATTTGTGAAGCCTGAAGCCTTTGAGTCCTTCTCCATTTCTCTCCTTTCAGCCTCTGGTTTTCTTTGACCCTATTTTCTCCTTCCCTAACCCTACTCCTCCATTTTAGATCCCATCAGCAACCTATTTGTTAGATTTGAAATGTGGGCTCTTACGATGGAACTGTCCCTTGGATTTCTTCCTGCACAAAGTCGTGTTTGATTAATTTTTTCGAGGGAAAAATTGAGATAAAAATTTGGCAACTTGCGGGGACATTTTCCTGCTAGATGAATAGACTAGTGCCTTGTTGTATCCATTGGGAATAGAGTAATAATTGATATCCTGATGGGATCTGAACTTTGGAAATCTAATCCCTGAGTCACTTGGACATTTTTCGTACAAGAGATGACCCTGAATTTACCCCGCTGCTCTTGAAATGGACCCTTCGAGACCCGATTTTTGTTGCTCTGTATTTGTTTTATTTTAAAATTAGCAACTATCAGAAACTATGGGTTTCCCTGATGCAAATGCTGAAGGGTTTGGTGCATTCACCTAGAGGCACATCGAACTATATAACAGTGCAAACCTCAAGAAACAAAACCATGTGCCACAACACTTAGGGAGATAAAACTAACGCTATAACAAAACAATGTGCATACGCACTTAGGGAAATTAAAAACCTAGGCTAAAATTTTACAAGGGAAAGGAATTTTTCCTTTTAGTACTAGTGTTTGAGGTAGATCCCATTGATTGGGATTTACAATCCTTTGGAATCCAACTTAGCTAGTCGGAAGGCATTGCTACTTGAACAACTTGTGACCATGTAGGGGCCACTCCAAATGGCATCAATATTGGAATGCTTTCCTGGTTTTTCCCGATCTACATCCCACTTTAGAACTAAGTCCCCCTCTTGAAAGGTATGTGTTCTTGCTTTCTTATCAAAGGTCTTCTTGATCAATGCTTGATACTTTTCAATGATCTACATTACATGCTATTTTACCTCTCCTACTTCCATCAGTTCTGTGTACCTGATTGCCATAGGTTTGAACTCAGCCAGTTCCAACTGTTGCATGAGCTCTAAAGCAGATAAATCCAATGATATGGGAAATATTGCCTCTTTTCCATATAAAAGCTTGGAGATGCTTGTGGACCTTTTGGATGTGATCGTTTTAGCCCATAGAGCTTATTTGAGATTTGTATGCCAAGTTCTCTGATTTTTAACAAGATTCCTTTTGATAATCCTTAACAGGTTCTTGTTTGTGGACTCTGCTTGGAATTACCCTAAGGGTAATAGTTTGATGAAGTGCTGAGGTATACATCCTTTTTTACAGCCCATTCAGTGATTCTTGTACCAAGGAATGCTAATGCATTATCTAATATAATAGTGGCAGGGACTCCAAACATGGTGGCTATTCCTTCATAGAAATCTAAGATATTGGATTCATTTGCCTCCTAAAGTGCCACTTCTTCAGTCCACTTGATGAAATAGTCCATCAAAGTAAGTATCCACTTGTGGCCCTGACTTGAATTTGGGTTAATCAATCTAATGAAGTCTAGTCCCCATTCCATGCATGGCTAATCCACTGAGATTGAACAAAGGGGAAAGCTTGTTAACTTTTCCTTCCCTATGAAGAATGCACACTTCAGGAACTTCTTTACCCATGAGTAGTAGTCCCTTAACATTTTAGGCCAATAATAACTAGTTTTCATGATTTTGAGAGCTATTACTCAAGGAGAAAAGTTCCCTCCTAGTTCTCCATCATACAACTCATTGATAAGTACATATGGGATGGTTTATGGTCTAAATTATCTCCTTTTTGCGTTTTTCCATTCTGGAGGACACAAACATGTTTCGAGATAGTGCACCAAGGCTTGTGTCCAACATGGAATAGGTGTATCATTAGCTAGCTACTCTTGATCATTCTATAGTAACAGGACAACCTCTTCTTCATCCACTGACTCAACTTATTTCTTGGAAGCGAGCTCCTCACACAAACCCTTTCCTAGAACCATTTTGGTCACTTTGATCTCAATTTGATATTCCATTATTCGCGTGATCCAACCTGCTCTCTTCTCATTCAAATCCTTGTTCAGGAGAAAATCCTTGACACTAACATGAGATACTAGCAATTGAATCTTATTGTTTGAGACTAAGTGTTTGAACTTCTTCAAACTCCTAATGACAACAAGGACCTGATTCTCAATGAAAGAGTACTTTAACTCATAATCCTCCAAGATTTTAATGAAGAAGGCTATGGGATTTTCTGAACCTTCTTTGTTGGGCTGAACCAAGATAGCCAAGACTATGTTTGATCCTCCAAAATCATACATCATGAATTCTTTTCAAAAGTTCGGGTTAACAAGAGTTGGGACTTGTGATATTGCGAGCTTAGTGGCTTCAAAAATCTCTTTGCTTTTTACTATCCATTTAAATGCAAGACTCTTCTTTAACATCATTGTTAAAGGCTTCACAAGAGATGCCGAATCAAGCACAAACCAACGAATGAAGTTTATTCTCCCCAAGAAGCTTCGGAGAGAATTTTTGTGTTTTGGGAATGGAAGTGTCTGGATGGCTTCAACCCTTTCAGGATTAATTGTTAACCCTTCTCTTGAGACAATGTGGCCGTAAAATTCCCCTCATGTGCCAAGAATACACACTTCTTTGGGTTTAATGACACTCCGAATCTTCTACATCTCAAAAAGACCTGTCTGAGGTGGAAGAGATGGTTTGCTGCATTATTTGAGAAGAAAGTGATGTCATCTAGATACACTAGAACAATATTGTTGATCAAGCCTTTGAGTTCCATGTCCATAGCTCACTGAAATGTTGCTCCAGCATTTGACAGTCCAAAGGCATCTTCTTGTAAGCATATGTACCCCATTTGGTGGTGAAGTTTGTATTGAATTGATCTTCTTCTTTCACCATTATCTCATTATAGCATGAGTATCCATCTAGCAATTAAAACCTCTCAGAGCTAGCTACAACCTATAATATTTGGTCCATTTATGGAAGTGGGTAATGATCCTTGAGTGATGCTCTGTCCAGATCTTGAAAGTCTAAACACAGTTTGATTTCTCCACTTATTTTCCTCACAAGCACCAAGTTTGCAACCCAACTTGAGTACTTGATAAAGAAGATGATTCTGGCTTGAATTATCTTGTTTAAGTCTTTTCTCATGAGATGCTCAATGTGAGGGTTTATTGGCCTTTACTTATGTCTAAAAGGCTTAAATCCTTGATCTAGCTTAATAGTGTGTTGTGCAAACTTTGGGTTGAAACCTCTTAAATCTTTGTAAGTCCAGGAAAAGACATGTGGGAATTCTTGAAAAAGTTGGATGAATTCATATTTTTCTTGTTGAGTACTTACCTTTCCAGTGCGTAACGTTTTTCCTTCTTCTATGGAAATGGGCTCTAAATCTTCACCCTTTACTTAGATATTTTCTTTCTCCTTCCGAAATTGATCAATCAGGTTGAAGATTGAATCCAAAGTTACAAGACCCTTTGGTAATTTGTTGGTTTTTAGCTGCACCACTTGGTCACCATAGTGTTGTTATAACTTGTCTTAGTTTCTAGTAGAGAACTCAATTTATTCTTGTACAAAGTTGACAATTTGTTGATCATTCTCAAAGACTTTCCAACTTTTGTTATTATCTGGGATAGCTGGTCTCACAACCATCTTGATATGGGGCTTATATTTCTCACTCTTGATACTCTCTACTACATCAAATGCTGCCCCAATCACTTCCAATCTGTCTTCTTCTTCATTCTTCTTCCTTGGGATGGAATTGAGGCTAAAATCTTAAAAATATTCAATGAGATCCCATTCCTGATTCTTGTAATTTTTAACAGATCATTCTTAGCAACATTTTGTCCTCAGACTTGATTCACAACTAGCTCACTGTCACCAAACACTTGCAAGTTTTTTATCCTTCTTTTCCTTGCCCAATGCAGTCCATGTATCAAATCTTCATACTCTTTTGTGTTGTTTGAGTGAGGAAATTGGAAAATGAAGGCTGAGTAATATTTCGTACCTTGGGCGGAAACAAGCATAACTCCTCCTCGGGATCCTTGTCTACTTCTTGAGCCATCAAAGAATAACTACCATACCTAATTATTATCCTTTTGGTCTAGCTTAGTGATGTCAGGAAGATGATTATTCTCCTCATGCAAATAATAAAATCCTAGCTCGGACTCCTCCATTTCCTTGTAAGGGTCAAAATAATGCCTCTTGTTCACCCATTCTTTGAGAGTCAAGTGTACAATACACCCAACCTTTGTATCTACCTCACAAGTGCTTGGGAGGTACTCTTGATCAAAAGATGAACAATTCACATTGATTACATTGGGTACATGAGTCTCAATATGGTAATCCACAATGGGCTTAGATCTGATCATAGCCTTAGCTCCATACCTTGTTTTAAAAAGCATGTACGACCAATAAATAGACAAATATTCTCCAATTTTAGCACTAAAGTCTCTTGACAAACACAATGCAAAATGTGGCGGCAAGTATATGACTGATATTTTTTACAATAGAGTCACATTGGGGCATGTGTGTGTAATGTGAGGCTCAAATCCTTTATGAATCCAACTATTGTTACCACTGTCCCATCCAATTACACTACACCCTTGGATATGAATTTGTATTGAAGACCCAGCTGATTGGCTCTTTGCTTCAGCATTACAGAGCTACTTTCTCCCGAATCAAGCATGAAATTATGTGACAAATTTTCCCCAATGATCAATGAGAAATAGAATGGAGGGGGCTTGAGATTCTTACTTGGTTGTCCTCCATTATTTCCTATTGGCCGAGTAGCATTGGTAATAACTTTTTGTTGGTTGGGGGGATGATTTGAGGTTGACCAATTGGCCATAACAACCTACAATAGGTCCCTCTTCCCCGGGATAGCTAATAACTCCCACATTGAAATATTTACAATTTTTTTCTTCATTTTTTCAATGATGTTAAATGGGGATGAGCTATCTTTTTCCTTCCCCTTCCCTAGTACATTTTTCTTTTACACATGGGTCATTACAACCGGTGTATGAGTAGGTATGGAAGGTGGCTTGGACTGAATCTACACATTTGGAGTTATACTTTGAGTGCTAATACCTTGTGGAACTATAGAGGGTTTAGGATTACCTGAGTTTGATAACTTTTCCTCTCCAATATTCATTTTCTTGGATAGTGTATTGACAGCCACACTTTGAGAAGGTGTTTTATTCATCCCATAGAAAATCTTCATCCTGCAAAGTGACAAGCATGGTCTGTAATGTCCCCTTTTTCTACGCCAAAGGCCTAAGTGTCAAGTGATTCCAATCTATGGTCATATCCAAGGGGGTGGGTACACTAGGGGCTATTGAGAAGGTTCCACATGATTCTAATAGTCATGTTTGGCATTTGGGGGTCACTTTGGATGTTAGCGACTTAAACGAAAAATTGTAAATTTAGTTACTTTTATTTTATTGACCCCTCTGTGGAATGAAACATGTCTTGGTCTATTGGGGATATTTTTTCTTATAATGTATATAAGGAGCTGGGAGAGAAAGGAGAGACACTTTTGAATATACATTTTATTGGCTCCTTCACGTGCAGTTGCTGCTATCATGCATCTATAGCTTGTGGAGTCCAATCCCGTAGGGACCCTAGCTTCAGTGGTGAGAGATCCATTCCAAGCTAGCAGGGAATTCTTCATTACTGAAAGATCTACCATAGTATGTCATTCCAAATTTATTTCTAGGGTTGTTTGGTAGAGACAATATCATAGGTCTTAGAGACAGGGTTTTGAAGATTCTTGGTGGTAGTTAGGGAGGATAATCAATGGGCTTCCCGATCAGAATCACGGTAGTGGATCAGATCCATGGCACCCATTTGAGGTAGAGTGTGGCCTCTCATTGAAGGCCTCTTTTGAAGGATCTTATGGGTTGGGGGGCATTTGGGGAAGACAAGTAGAGGGGCCCAAATTAGATTCACGACAACCTTTTGGGCAGGGCGTGGCAGCACGTTGAGGTGCATCAATCATATTTTGACCCCTTTCCTAAGTGTGGTAACCTGCAGCCTTTATTTAGGGATTTTCCAGATGACCCTTTCCAAATCTGAAGGTGTAGCCTTTATTTGGAGAGTTATGAGCCTCTGTAGTTTTCTCGTTGTCTAGGGCATGTTGTGTTTTTTCTGTCAGTAGTTTAATCTCTGTAAAAGTCCTGAAAATATCAGTAGTTTAATCAGTGTTTTTTCAAGTATTTTGGGTGGACATTTTGGAAAATATCGAGTTTCTTTAGTTCGCTGTCCCAACTGTAAAAATTTACATAAATTAGTATTTTATTTGGCTGCACATTTTCTATATTTTGTAAATTGTTAAGTGATATCCCAATTGGGGATATTTTAGTGGTATCAAAGTAGTTGTCCCTCCAGCCTGTGTGGGTTAAATATGGTAGTTTGGAAATATCTCAATGTGGGGTTTATGAAGGAAATGTTCACCAACATGGTGAAACAACAGGAAGCCACTAATCGTTAGTCGAGTTAGCTCACTCAAAATGTGAATCAAAACAGATCTAGGGTCAATAAGGAACATGTTGAGAATAGTGATAAAGGGTGGCCAACAGAGGTGTTTGATGAGGATTCTTGTTGGAGGAAATATCAATCTTTGAGTAAGGATTTTAGAGATAATATGTCATTTCTAGATTATTCCATAATGAAGATTGGTAGCAAGCCCAAGCAAGATCATCATATGTCGGTACCTGAGTTATAAAGGAACTCACTTGAAGAAGAAGAAGCTTATAGAGAAAAAGTTATGATTTCCTTTGAGAAAAATATTCGCATTAGTGAAACTTTTCTTGTTGGAGAAATTATTCCAGCTCAGGAGAAGGAATTTGTATATGTAAGAAAAGAGGATGCAATGGAAACTCTAAAACGATGTGAGTAATTGAATAGTAGAGCTAGAGCTACTAGATTGGTAGCCACCCAAGCGAGACAACACTAACAAGAGTTTAAGGAAAAGATGTGGGAAAATGATGCAAGGAAGCCTACACCCACAAAATAAGACTCTATGGAGAAGATGAAACATGAGGAGGAGCCTCATATGGACACTGGTGAAAAATTGCAGCCTGCTGTAATTTCCAAACAAGAAACTATTGATCAACTTTTAGATACTTTCAACAGGCACTCAGGAAACAATGTTGGGGGTAGCTCAACATATGTCTATCTTGAACATATGGAGGACATTGATGGCCTTGAAACGTACGAAGAACACACTAATGTGTCTTTTTTATGGTGGCCTATTCACATTTATTTCCATCATGAGATGCATGGTAAGGTAGATGATGAAGTCTTCATCATGGGGCTTGTTGGACCATTGCTCCAACTATGTGTATATGAGCATATGGTGGATGATATATGGTTGCAAGTTTTAGCTCACTTAACAGATAAAAGGGCTCATGGGAATTATAAGCTATGGGATCCTAGTAATATGTGGCCATTATCGAAAAATATCTTTTCTAATTTTAAAAACCTTATGACTGACTTCATAAGCCAAAGAAAGAATTCAAACGTGTCTTGTGGGATTACAAGGGTTCGCAAGCATGAATTCTTCATTGGAGACTTCGGTGCAAGAAGGGAGAGTACCTCTCTAGGTAGTAGCATTGGTTCGATGTTTACTAAAAAGGGGAAGAGAATATTTTTTAATCATCTACAGCCTGCTGGACTATGTATAACAATAGTCATAAATAGAGGATAAGTTAGTAGTATGGGACAACAAGGTCAAGGAGGTGAGATTGGATAGTCTGGGAAGCGGCCTCCCCATTCTTCTTCCAGGCCCTTGGGGCTTTAGAGTTTTTCACAGGTACAAAAACCAACAGATATTTTGGATGAGGAGTCTTGTTGGGAGAGATACAAGACCTTGAGTGAGGGCCTTCGCAACAACACGCCATACCAGTAATATTGCAAAATGAAGAGAGATCATGAGATACAGGTACCAGCGTTACAAAGGAAATTGGGACATATTTCCCTTCCACACTTTGATGGCTCTAAGAAGTGTACTTCACGGTCTTGGGTTCAGAAGTTGAAGACATACTCTGGCTTGAACCCTACGTGTGCGGAAAATCCAATTAAGTTTTAAATATTACATATCAAGGGAGACTCTCATGATTGGGGGCATCATGGGTTGATTTCACATGAACACATATGCATTACTAATTATGTAGAGCTTGCGTAGAGACTGGGGAGAAGATTTGATAGAAGGGACCCTGACAAGTATTTCAGGGAGTTGATTCATATGAGACAAACTGGCCGCTTGGATTAGTATATCGTAGATCTTCAAAGATTATCAGTCATGGTACCCAAAGTCATGGGGATGAGGTTGATTTCACTGATCATAGTAGGCTTGACAGATTCTCTTGGGTTTTATAAAGGCATCTAAGCCTTCCTCTTTGCACGAGGCTGTTACGAAAGATTGGGACTTGGAGTTATCCACTCCAAATCCGAGGGCTCCACCACGTCTACAAAAATTGGAACCTCCATTTTTATCATACGAATTTCAGTAGAGGGAGCCTCCATCGAGGTAGGAGGTGGCTAAGAAGCCAATCAATTCCCAAGAGGACAGAGATGAGTCAAGGCAAGAGAAACTATGTTTTGATTTCCACACACCTTGGATTCCAGAACGTGATTATAGAGGTAGAGGAAAGGCCCAATTCATTAAGGTTTTTGAGGAGAGAAAGGGTGAAAAAGGTGAGGAGATAGAGACTTGCGAGGTTGATGATGGAGATGGGGTTATGTTGGATAGTGCTGATGTGGGGTAGGAGGAGAATAATTTTCCTCGGGAGATTATAGCCACATTTCTTAGTACTCTGATGTATAAGGCATTTAGGATTAGAGGAGTTATGCAGGGTCAACAATTTTGGGTACTCATTGATAGTTGGGAAACCCACAACTGTATTAATGCCTCATTAGTTTAGAAGAGAGGACTACAGACACAGGATTTGGAGGGCCTCAACAGGGTTGTAGCCAACAAAGAGTCTATGGGGTGCACACGGCAGGTTCTCCAAATCATCATCACAATGGGTAACTACATAGTTACCAATGATCTTCACATCATTGGTATGGGAGTGACCAACATAGTGTTGGGAGTGCAATGGCTTTACTCTTTCAGGGATTTTCAAACTAACTTTAAGATGATGGAGCTGAAGTTTAAATCTGAGGGCGATAATGTGATCTTTAGGGGATTATCTACAGGAGAACCTATGGTGGTTATAGTTGAGGGGATGGAGAGAACATTCCGGCATGGTGAGTAATTTTATTATAGCGGATCGATGGTGATTAGGATGGATGTGGAGGTGACCTGAAATGTTACACATGAGACAGTTACAAAGGATGGGGTTACAGGCTTAGATCCTCTGAGTTTATCATCATGTTGGTTATCTAAGGGTTCAAAAGACTGGAGATCTCATTTGCTTGTTGAGTACTCCAAGAACCGACCCAGTTACAAGATTTTGGATGGTCTCATATAAGATGACACCTACAAATTGGAGGATGAGATGATATTCTATCATGGCAGATTATACCTTGTGTCAAACTTAGGGTTGAGGGTGGAGATATTGTAACATGTGCATTATTTTTTCATGACCGGACACCTGAGCTTCGATGATACGTAGAGGATCATATCAGAGAGGATCATAAGGCATGGGTTGAGGGAGAATATCCCCAAATTCATATAGGGATGTACAATTTGTCGTTATAACAAATCAGAGCTTACAGGTTCAGCATGTTTGGAGTTAAGAGGGGATAACACTCTATGTATTCTGTTACTTCTAGGCACGGTGGGCATTTCACCCATGTGCTAGTCATTGGAATGATGGAGTCAACTCAGTCACCTGGTTTTTTAGTAGGTTATCACTCATCGCAGGAGGTGAACTATGTGGAGTTGACATTATCGATTGACCATGTACTTGAATCTTGGGATTTTTCCCCCACGGGACACATCGATATACATCATGAGGAGTTGTACTGTCTCACCAATGTGGGTCATATGGGAGAGTGGGCACACTTGGAGCATATATAGGTTATTTCATAGGTTGATCCAAGGAATTATACAGGATTCAGAGTGGACTTTCCTACCTAGGAGTTTATTGGAGAGGTAGTGAGTGATCACATGATGAAAACCTTGCAATGATAGGGATTGAATAGATTTGAAATTATGTTGCGGGTACCAGTGGAGAGTCAGTTTGAGTATCATTATACTTCACGAACACCATTTCTCTCGATACTATACGGATGTCATGATGATGCCATGGGGTTTATTGGCTACTTCGGATTACACCGATCCTTGGTTGACTACAGAGTGAGGTGGAGAAACTTATGGCTTGGTATTCAGCCTCTGCCACATGACATGATAATGCTTGGGGTCAAGCATTTCTTGTTAAGGGAGGACTGTAATGTCCCCTTTTTCTATGTCAAAGGCCTAAGTTTTAAGCAAGTCCAGGATGTGGTCATATCCAAGGGGGTGGGGACATTGGGGGCTATTGAGAAGGGTCTGCATGGTACTAATAGTCATGTTTGGCATTTGTGGATTACTTTGGACCTTGGCGACTTAAACGGGAAAATGTAACTTTCGTTACTTTTATTTTATTGACCCCTCCATGTAATGAAACATGTCTTGGTCTATTGGGGATATTTTACCTTGGATTGTATATAAGGATCTATAAGAGAAAGGAGAGACACTTTTAAATATACATTTTATTGACCCCTTCCCATGCAGCTACTGTTGTCATGCATCTACAACATGTGGAGTCAAATCCCACAGGGACCCTAACTTTGGTGGGAGAGACCCATCCCAAGATAGCAAGGAATTATTCAGTAGTGATAGATATACCCTAGTTTGTCATTCTGGATCCATTTCTTGGTTTACGTGGCAGATACAATATCAGAGGTATTAGAGACAGGGTTCTGAAGATTCTTAGCAGTAGTTGGGGAGGATAATCAATGGGATTCCCGATCAGAATCACGGAAGCAAATCAGATCCATGACACCCATTTGGGGTAGAGTGTGGCCCCTCGTTGAAGGCCTCTCATGAAGGATCTTGAGGATTTTGGGGGCATTTGGGCAAGACAAGAAGAGGGGCCTAGGTCAGATTCACGGAAGCCTTTTGGGTTGGGCGTGGCAGCACACTGAGGCACATCCATCATCTTCAGACCCCTGTCCCAAGTGTGGTGACCTGAAACCTTTATTTGGGGATTTTCTAGATGATCATTTCCAGATCTGAAGGTGTAGCCTTTATTTAGAGAGTCACGAGCCTATGTAGTTTTCCCATTGTCTAAGGCACTCTGTGGTTTTTTTGGTAGTAGTTTAAGCTCTATAAAATTCCTGAAACAATTTCCTTATGTCATTTATAATAATATCAAGATCTATTTAAATTTTCAAGTATTTCGGGTGGACCTTTTGGCAAATATCAAGTTTCTTTAGTTTGTTGTCCCAACTGTAAAAATCTGCATAAATCAGTATTTTATTTGGCTGCACATTTTCTATATTTTGTAAATTTTTAATTGATATCCCAATTAGGGATATTTCATGGTCTCACTTGGAGGTTTCTTTTTCTAGGTTTCTTGCTACTTATTTTCTTCTTGACTGGGCTCTTGGGACACACCAATGTTTTGTATCATCAAGTCCTAGTTTAGTGCGCCATTAAAACAAATTGATTGGTTATGGGGATTACCGCATGGGAAACATGAATCATATTGTTTTGCCATGTTTTTTTGTGTAGGAACCAAGGCCCTGAATCTTAAAGCTATGTTTGGATCATATGGTCAGTAAGGCCTAATAGCTTTAGGTTGTCCTTGGTTTTGATTTTGACTTACAGCCATGAGCTGATGGCCTATTTTGCTAAATGGGACCCTAGCTTGATAATGAGCTTGAGGCTAATATGGCCTAAAAATCTAAGGTTTTTTCCTTTTGATGGTCACTAGCTCATTCCCTAGGTTATGCAATTGTTTTATAACATCTTATAGCTCTTTTGAAGTGTTAGAGGATGAGGTGGAAGCTTCGGTTGGACTCTTATTCCCTAGAGTGGGTATGGGAGCTAATGTGGGTGTTTGAATAGTCCCTGGGACTCCTAGTTTCGGATACAGAAGCATAGGTGGCCTAGGATAAATTTTACTAGCCTAAAATAAAAAAAAAATCATCTCTAATAGAAATGTTATAGGCTGCAGGTAAGGTTGTGTGTCCCATTAATTGAATCATTAAGGAAATATAAGAATTTAAATCTCTAAGAAAGTATACGAAATCACCTTCATCTATGGGCCTCACGGCCAATGGAATCTTTTCACATGTACTTTGAAATATGAGGTTGAAATATTTCAACTACTCATTAGGGGCCCTCTTTATTGTTGTCAGTTGCTCCAACAAGGATAGATTATCTCCCTTCTTTCCAAGTTGATTGTGAAGAGCTCTACACAGATGGTCCCAAGTCTGAGCAGAGCTTGATGTTAGACTCCTGAACCATTGCGAAGCTTTACCCTTGAGTGAAGAGGCTAATAATTTGAGTGCAATGTCCATCTCAGTGATCTCATGAATTGTGTAGAAATTTGTAATGTCTTGAATGTGATCACTAGGAGAACTCTGGTTTTCTCAAGTGAAAGATAGGATGCTCTTTAATGCTGTAACTGGGATTGGATTTTTTACATTGAGGGTGAGTGGGCTAGTACAAGTGAAGTCGAAATAGTGATTGGGTTGTTGTGCAATTATGATTTTCCTGAGAACTCTTGTTGATTGAATGAATGACCTACTAGGAGGAGGTGTTGACAAGGTTCTATTTGGTGGAGATGGAGACCTCTGGGCTCTTCTCCCTCTTCTCCCTCTGTCTAGAGATAAGTGTAGATAGAAAAATAATCCTTATTCTCTAGTTCTTGATCTGGTCTCAATTATTCTCATGAATCTGTTGGGCTTGGGCTATTGAAACTAGTGGACTTTGGTTCTTTTGGAGTCGCTAGATGTGTAATTTCATAGCTTCTTAAAAGATGAAAAAATTACAACAAGTGCACATCAATCTTGCTGCAATAAATATGGAGATTTCTTGGTCCCACCGGGCATGCCAAAATTGTTAGTGCAAAATAAAAGCACCCCTGAATGTCTGTAACTAGATGGGTTGAGACTCTCAGTGTGATAGCATAGCATGGAGCATCTCTCAAACTGTGGAAATTTTAAATTGATAGAGCTCTCCGGAAGAAGGCCGGTTCCTATTCCTCTACTTAGAAGCACAAAAATAAATTACATAGGATCTACTCTAAACCTGCTCTATCTTATCAAGGGGAAATGGTTGAGAAGATGTGAAAGAAATAAACCTAAGCTAACAAGGTGATGCACCAAAGGAATTTTAAACACCCCTTTTCCAATTTAACACAGACCATAGAAATGCAATACAAGCACCATGCATAGAAAACCAAACTACAATGAGAGATCAGAAGATAACAATGAACACATGAGAGGGTTGAGAATAATCCACAGACATATATTATTGCTCCAGAGTTGATATAGTACATTCCAGTTAGCTAAGAGGAAAAACTTTGTATTACAAATTAAATGGGAGGTTCGGAATCCACGAACTCGTCTCCAGACTAGAGGAAAAGGGATGGGTCAAAATAGAAATGTGCAACCCTTTACTATGAGCCCAACTCCTTTTATAGATGTAGCGAAGAGGAAAGAATAAAAGTAGCCGGAAACTTGATTTGAAGCTCAGCTACCAGCCATCAATGCCACTATAAATTCACCCACAATCTGTTGAATCTGATGCTCTATGTATGTTTGGCATGTTGAAGAAGGGAAAATGTTTGATCAAATCAAATCTGATCTGGTTGTTGGGAACAATCAGATTACATATTAATGGCATGAATACATTTCCGTAATTTTCACCCACAAAACCTCTTCAAAATTAAATTTTTAGGTTTACATGGCATAGACGAGGTCTAGACCTTTCCAATGGTACCAAATTTGTTGATCTTTGGGCACTGGATCGAAAGATATGTCCAGTTGAATGTTTGAGTTAGGTCTATACAAAAATGGTAAAAACAAGTTAGTAGAATGGGTCCGCAGGCCCCAAATTTAATTTTCACCTTTTGGTACCAAATCAAAACAAAATGCAAAAAATGCCCCACATCCCCACAATTCATTTTTTCAAAAAACCATCTTCGGACCCGCTGGTCTGCATTTTCCATTTAGGTGAAAAGTCATTGCCAGGCCCGCCTCCTGTACACATTTGAGTTTTGACACGTTGGTCCTTCAGCATAAGTAGAGGTGTGGTTCTTTTTAATAATTTACGCCTTTTGAGCCAAAAATTCTGAATTACCTCCAACAACCCACCTTGACTTTTCAACATGGCCATGTGGCAAGTCAGCGCGTGTCTATGGACTGCCTTTGGATTCTATTTTTGAAGTTGCAATGAAGAGACATGTGGCACCTTCCATGGCTTGCTCTATTTCCTTATTTTTTTGACTAATTCCTTTTGTGTGGTGGGTCCATATGTCACACCCGGGACACATGGAGGCTTGGCACTAGCTTGTAGATTTACCTTTGAAGATGCGCCAGGCTGACCAATGGCACCTTCTGTGAGTCTATGATATATAGTCGATTCAATCCGATGCCTTTTTCAAACCCTAAACACTTATAATCCTTGCACTCATTGGATTCTCCACTTTGGGTCCCACCTTTGAATGTGTGTTGTTGAGACACGTGGCGCCTTATGCCAACACTCTTAGACTTTTCAACGGCTGGTGCAACTTTTGGGGCTTTGGACACGTGGAAGCTTGCCACTTATTTGAGTCTTCACTTTTCGATTTATCTTTTGGAGATGCGCCTATGTGGCATGTGGAAGCTTCAGCCATCTCCTCCATACTTAGCCAATTTTGTCTCACTAGGAATCATTTTTGAATCCCGAAGCCTTTGAGTCTTTCTCCGTTTCTCTCCTTTTAGCCTCTAATTTTCTGTGACCTTGTTTTTTCCTTCCCCGACCCTACTCCTCCATATTAGAGCTCGTTAATAAATTTTTTGTTGGATTTGAAATGTGGGCTCGTAGAACGGAACCATCCCTTAGATTTCTTCCTACACAGGGTCATGTTTGATCTTTTTTTTCGGGGGAAAAACTAGGATAAGAGTAGGGTTATGAATGCTAGTTCAATAATCCCAGAGATCAAACGTGATTTGAAGATAGCAATTCATGTTTGCTTCATCGAATTTTTCCATAAGGATTTTTTGTAAGAGTCTTACTAGAAGCCGCAACTTCTCGATTTTCTTGAGGATAACATGGTGACGAGAAAGTTAGTGTAATTTTGAATGTGTCATAGCATTTCTTAATGTCCTTGTTTTTGAAGGATTTTCTATTGTTAGTGATAAGTTGATGTGGGATACCAAAACTGCATACTATGTGTTGGTAGACGAAATCAATTATTTTGTCTTCCTTAATCAAACTTAAGGGAATATCTTTAGCCCATTTCATAAAATATTTAGTAGTTGTAATGATGGAATGGTGTTGTTATGATGATTGACAAATAATAGTGTTAATGAGGTCTAATCCCCACTATGAGAAAGGCCATAAACCTAGTGATGGTTATAATGCTTGACTAGGGATGTGAGTGATATTTGAATGTTCTTGACATTAGACACGTTTATTAACATATGCAAAGAAATATTGATTAATGGTAAGCCAATAATATCCAAGTCTAAGGACATGCTTTGTGACATCAGTAAAAATTAAATGTCGACCACATATACCATCCTGGACATCTTTTATTTCTTTAATAGACTCATGGGATTTAAGAAATCTTAATAATATTCCATCAAAAACACATTTATAAATGATACTACCTATGATAACATATCGTGTAGTGCATTGGAGAAAAGGGATTTTAGCATTTCTAGACATATTAGGAGGAATTTTAGATTAAGAGAGACATTCGAATGTATGTGTGTACCAAAGGCCAGTTTTGTTATTTTCAATGAAATTGATAGAGGATAGCTGATTTTTGTGAGATGGTTAATCAATTTTGTGGACAACAACAAACAATTTTGATTTACGAGTGGATTCTTCAATTGATAAGGGGATGAATGACCCTAAAGAAGCCATAATGTTTGTGAATGTGTTTGAGGATCATGGGATGGTTTGGATAGTGTAATGATTGAAGGCTTCTAAGATAAATTCAAAAATAGATTTATATTTTTTGTATAATTTCATGCTTGCATTGGTAAATTTCTTTGATTTGATTGATAACGAGCTATGAATCTGCATAGATGTCTAAGATTTGAATGCCAAACATGATAGAAATTTGAAGACCCATTATCAAATCTTTGTACTATGTTATTTTATTAGTACATACAATGTTAAGTTTGAATGATAGAGGGGTAAGAGTCCCCCAGGGAGGTATTATGATGATACTATCCCCTCCCCCTTGTTAGAATTTATATTTATAAAAGGAGAGTTTCATTCTGATATGAATGAATTCTTAATAATCGATAGTATTGATATATTCATCGGGAAACTATTAAATAGGTGGTTGATTATTGAGGAGAGGATCCTTGGCGAGCTTATTGGTGATAGATTGTCCCTTAATATATTTCTGCGATATAAATTATAGGTCAAAATTAGTCATCAAAATCAGCCACCAAGTGATATGATCTCTATGGTATGGTTTATAATGCATGGTTTTAAGTGGGTTGAAACTGGTAACCAAGTAAGTTTTATGATTGAGTAGATAATGATATAGTTTAGAGGTTGCGAAGTACAAGGCACAACATATATTTTCATCTTGGGTATAATGGGTCTCAAATTCGTGGAAAGTACAACTTATGTAATAGAAAAAATTTCATGGCCTTTCTCATCTCGATGAGTGATCCTGGAATTCAAGGCATGAAATATAGTGGAGATATAAATGTAACATAGCCCCCCCTCTGGACGAGGTGTGAGCACAGGTGGTGACAAGAGATATTTCTTGAGTTCATCAAATGATTTTTGGTAATTAAGATCACATATAAATTCAACATCTTTACAAAGGAGATGCTGAAAAGGTTGACAACGATATGATAGTTTTGATATGAAATGTTGGATGGACTGAAGCTTACCTTGGATGCTAAAAAACTTCTTGAGATTGGATGGAGGAGGAATTTTTGTTATAGCTTTGAATTTGGCGGGGATCGACTTCAATACCGCAAATAGATATAATAAACCCTAGGTGTTTTCTAGTGACAACACCAAATACACATTTATCATGATTGAGGTAGAGAAAATATTGAATAATTCAGGTGAATATCTAGTCAAGGAAAATGAGATGATCTTTACATTATTTAGTTTTTCCTAGGTGTTCATTTACACAGCCTTCTTCGATGTTGCGGATAAGATCATGAAAGATATATGTCATGGAAAATTAGTAATTGGTTCCCACTTTTTTAATTCTCTAATGAATTAAACATTACGAAAAGGTTCCCTAAGGGGTAATGAAGGTTTTTTTTTGTGTTTCTCTTCAGTATTCATGATAATTTTATTATAAATAGAGAATCCATCCATTATAGAAAGCATCTTATGTGTGGTTATTAGATTGATAAGCTGGTCTATATTTGGAAGAGGAAAAACATCTTTAGGATAAGAATGATTAAAATCATGGTAGTCAGTATAGATACGTAACTTACCTGAGACTTTGATTATATTTAAAATGTTAGAAACACATTGTGGATAATTAATGGGTATGATTAAATTAGCAGAGAGAAAACATTTTAACTCCTCTTTGATAAGAAGAGCTATGTGGGGATTCATCCAATGTAATTTTTTTATAGGTTTAGCATTAGGATATGTGATCATATTGTATATGAAGATATTTGGATTGATACCTAACATATCACTATATGACCAAGAAAGGATTGACTATATTTAAATATAAAGGTGGTGAATTCATTTAATTTTCTTTGATTCAAGGATTGACCGACTTTAACTACATGAGGTTCTTGTGCATTTCGTATGTTAATGTCGACAATGGAGTTTTTGAGGAGTGTTTATATATCATTTGCTAGGGATTTTTGAATGAAATGGGCCTCTACCCCCACGTGAGAGAGGATTTCTTAATCATCTTGACATTGAAGCACGTTAACAATATATGAATAGTATTCAATCATTTTAGGCCAGATGAGTGGAAGTGTCTTAGTATCATGATTGGTTTGATAAGTGAACAACCCTAATGAAATAGTATTCAATTAAAATTTTTAGGAGGAATGGATATGGTTTTTTCAATTTCCATAGGATCATCTTGTGTGGATGAAGAAGAGGTTTCCAATTATATATAGGTTGAGGATGTGGTAGGTGTAGATGATTTAGAAGTGGGGGGATCATATCCTAATCCATATTGTTTATATGACATGAGGGCATGTTAAAAAATAAGATCATTTATACCTTGTTCATAACTTCTAAGTATGAATCCTTTCTAGATGTAATGATGAAGGTATGTTTATATGAATTCTTGGTTGTATAAGAATTTTACGTCGAATATGAACGACATGGGACAATGTTGATAGGTAGGTTGTGAAGAGGGATGATCAATTCCTCGCAGGTAAGATTAATTTTTAGATGTGGAGGACCATAGGAGATAACATCTCCAAAATTAGGTCCACACATAGGTTGTTTATCTAGTCTTCCATATACATTAGGTGTGGGAAGTCAACTGAGCACAATGATGAAATACTCCCCTAGACAAAGAAGTTACATGACATCATCAAAGGAAGAGTAATCAACAAATTTGGATGATGGTATGGATGTGCTAGTAGATGGTTCATCATAAGATCTAGAGTTTGACTTGGGACTGAGTATATCATTTGGCTGATATTTTCTATTATAGCATCTGAAATGGTTAGGACTGGTTGGTATTGTAAAGGTCTTACCCTCGTGCTCATACTTAAGGCATCGATGTAATGTTGAGGGAATACATCTAATGACAGGTATCCACGGTTGACCGAATAACATATTGTACTAGAACTATGACTCTACTAGAAATAAGAGCTCAGGGAGGGTTTTGACATGAACTTTAAGAGGTAGGATGAATAGACCCAACGTAGGAGAAATTGTATCATTAAAGGAACATATTAGATGGTGTTTTTGAGAAAATGGTGTCTGGTAAACAAAGTTTTTAAAAGGTGAATAATGATAAAATATAGATTCCAACGCAATTTTCAATCATGACCCTTTTACAAGGACATCGTTGATTTGTGCAGTGATGAAAATAGGAAGATTGTGGTCTTCAAGTTGTAATGATGGTATCTCAGAAGTTTCGAATGAGATAGTGGCAGATAATTCTGAGGGTGCCTCCTAAATTTGTGAAGATTTTAAGGTCATCTGAAGGCACTATTATGGATTTAAGGGATTCAATCATGGCTTGTTTGTGGGACGGTGACATTTGAATCCATTCATATAGGGACATTTTGACTGGAGCTTGATGTAATTATTTGATGACAACATTTTGTATTGTAGTAGTGGATTTTGTAGCAAGATCAATGAGGATGGTAACCTTTGGTTTGGGGGGCTGAACTTGATGATGTGATTTGGGGGAAAGAGGAGTAGAAACCTTGGTCTTATTTTTTTCTGAAGAGTCAAGTTAATGGGCACATGATCGGGTAGTAATACATATGACATCAATTTGATGAGGAGGGGTTTCACTGGGAAACTCTTGAGTTGGTTTTTATGATGATGTAGATGTATTGGTTGTGTATTTCTTATGAGGCATTCTTGGTTTCTACAAATCAAGGGGAATAAGAGCTTTATCTACAAGATTTTTAATAAAAGCATGAAGAGATTTATAATATTCCACAAAATGACCTGGTGTACAGTGATACTTACAAAATGCTTCATAGTTATACCAAGAGAGATTCCAACCTTGAGATTCAAATGGTTTAAAGGGATGTAGTGTTGTCATCAACTGTTGAATAATTTTATCAATGGTTGATGCTTAGTAACCTTTTGAGGCACATGTAGAAGGAAGAAGTGTTTAATTTAATCTAATGAATGGGGTTATTATTTGTTTAACAATGTTTTAGGGAATTATTTTTGGTTGTATACGGGTGATTGACAATGTAAATTAAGTATGTGGCCCTAGGATGAAAGGATGGTGTGTGGGGTTTTTAGTTGACGAAGTAGGACGATCATGAGATATAATTGTAACTTTCTTAGATGGAGGTATGATAGAATTTTAAAGGTTATGTGTATTATGTTTATCTAGGAAATCATCATACAGGCTCTTCATAAATTGTAGGATAGGTTTTTTTGTGATTTTTGTGAAGATCTTGTGGACATGCTAGGTGAGAGAGAAGAAGATGTGCATGGGGAGTATTTGTTTTCGATTATGGGTTGCATGGATGTTACTGATGAATATCTGATGTTTACAGTAGTACGACTAAAAGAAGGAACATGTATGGATTTGATGGTAGAAGCTACAAATATCAAAATTTGTCTCTCACTCATGGTATTTATGCATGATGATCTTGAATATGATTGGTTTGAGGTTGACTAGTTGATAGAGAATGATTGGGAAATGGTTGCTTAAGGAAATCAAGGTTTTTATTCTAAGGTGCATTAGCATTATCCAGATGTAAATCACCTTTATCAATCAAATCCTGAAGGACATTGTGGAATGTTCAACATCTCTCAATATTGTGACCTTTAACCCCATGGTATTTGCAATAGTCATTATCTTTGTACCAAGAGGGTTTCAAAATAGACATCTCGATAGGAAAGATGGGTGGAAGGGAGATCATATTATAGGCCAATTTTTTTTCAAATAATGTGGTATGTGATTCACCAATGTGGGTGTAGTTATTTTGAGGTCAAGATCGTTCAGTGGTTGACCATTCCTTGGAGGGATATTTGACAAACGCTACATTAGAGGAGGGTGTAGTTATTTTGAGGTCAAGATCGTTCAGTGATTGAGATGTATCTTGACTAGAGGACGGTTTAGATCAAAAGTCAAATATCATTTTCTTCTTTCTAAGTATGACTCTATCTTCTTCAATAATGTGGTTATTCTTGATCTTCTGGTCAGGGTGATAGGCTAGCTTGTCATTGTTCTAGACAATTTGAGGTGTCATCGATGCGTGCTTGAATATTTTCAATAGATTTATGAAGATTTTTGGCCATATTTTCTAAATATAGGATACAAGATTGTTATCTTGTAAGAATCATAGAAGTAAAAAATTACTTTATAAATGAAAAATAAATCTAATTTGGTTGATTACAAGAAGCAATAAAATCACACAGATGATTTTTTTTTTTTAGCATGATTAACTTATAATAAAAGTGAGATGTGTAAAATGGATAATAAATTCCTAGGAAATGGATGTATAAGGATGGATTCATGAATGTTTAAGGTTGGATTCCTTGATATACCTGAAGGTATGTTATACCCAAATCTGTGATGGTGTCGGTATGAGGCCTGGTATTGGGGCATACCCCCTCACTTCATGGTCCTGCAGTGATAAGGGAGTCAAGTACTTAGACAATATATTGATAACCAATTATTTATACTTGGCTATAACATGGAGTTGGCTTATCCTCTTCGTGATGAAATACTAGTAGGTCCACCTGGGTAGAAATGTTTCTATGCAAGTTTTTATTTGATGTGGTTTCATTGTGTGGTGGGAAAATTAAGTGAATGCAATATATTAATCCCCTAATCAAGCTATGTGTTCAAGCAAAATGAAAGGTTCTTTTTAATCGAAAAAGAATGATAAATTTTGATTAGAACAATAGGAAAGGATGCAATGCTTGAAAATAACAAAAAAATAGAAGATAACACACCTGTGAAATGCTTCCTTTTTTAAAATTTTAATTTTTTAAGCACAACAATAACAGAACAAGAAAAAAGCCCCAGATTAGAAACCTACAAGGATTAACATAAAACAAAAAAATACAAAATGGTGTTATAGGCTGACTAACCAAGTAATCAAAATAAGTCATAGAGATCATTGGCAATTAGTAGGAATTGCTGGTGGTTTACCATAATCACTGGTGATTCAACAGGATCACTTGCAATTATAAAGCAGATGACCTAAAAGAAAATGCAATTGAATTTAATGAAAGTAAAGAGGGACTAAGGGTCAAACTGAGTGTGAGGGACTAAGGGTCCAACCGAGCATACTGGAATATAGAAGATAGTTTTTTATTTTTCAACATTAACTTAATAAAGTGAAATAACATAAAACAAACTGACATGAGAAGATGGCAGGGTTTACCAATACCGATGAGATAGTTTATGTTGATGGATGAGAGATCCTTTATTTTTCAACAAATGGAGTAACAAAAAATTAAAAGACACTAAATAAAAATAGATTAGATAAATGTGTAGATAAGCTACTCGGAAAAAGCCAATTCAAGGAATCCAATAGGGCTTCCTTGGAGGATTTCAACTCATTTTATAAAAATTAAGTGAATTGATAAAGATAAAAATAAAGATATATGATCAAAAAATATATGCAAATAGCATATAAGAAGCTCTAGAACTCTAGGTCGAAGGGTAAGTCCTATGTGGCTTTGAAAGTGACCCAAGAAAGGGTGGATACAATCTAAACAGACTCGAAGTAGTCATACTAGAAGTCCTCGGTCTCCTACTTGACCTCATGGAGGAACTCAAACTGATCTTTTATTCCTTCTTCGTCAAAAAAAAATCATATGACATGGAGTTTCAGTTCATTAAGGATGTTGTATTGATCCGCCAAAAAATGTAAGATGGACTATAAGAAAGTCATAAATGCTTTTCATCGGATGTAAATGGCCTGGAACTGCCATCTAAAAAAGAACCATGATTGGAAACAACATGTTAAACATAAAGATATATTAAGATGATAAATTGATGAAAATATATAGTTTGATAGGGATCTTCGATGATTTAGGTCGATCACTAGCGATTCAGGTAATCGCTAACAATCACTGTAAAAAATATAAGTTTTCTAAAAAATGATTGTAGAAGTGAAGAAAATGATGTTTTTGATTGTTTTCAATATTTTTCTTAATTGTAAGTGACCAAAAGAGATATAGGAATACCTTTCTATATAAGAGGATCTAAAATATGCCTCAAATCTTTAGTGAAATCGATCGAATTTTTTGTTTCGATATTTCATGTCATCTGAGAATTGACTAATGAAAATGGCTAAAAAACATTATGTAGATGATGGCTAGAGGTTGATACTAACTCTTGGTGATATCTAGAATGTCTTGAGTTCTTTGAGAAATCAAATATCTACTTATAGGCATGAGCAAATGAATTTTTAATATCCCTGAGGGAGTGCATAAAGGTACTATTTATACTCACTGGCCATCCACATATTTTGGGGAAAGCATTTAGAAAGAGGTTAAAACCATTTCTAAATAGAGTTTTTTTTAATGTGGGTAAATGGCTAAGGGGAACTTAGGGGTGAGGTGTAGAAGCTAAAATGTGTTTATAAAATAGGCTTGGATGGTTTTGAAATGATTACGGTATATTTAGAGTTGTTTGGTGGTTTCTAGGAGGGGGAAAACAAGATTTCACAGGTCTAAAGTGATATTTATGGGTGTAGGATGATATTTACATAGATTAAATATTGTGGATGATAACATAACTTCGAATAATACCTTTCCTTTTGGGTTTAAAAAATTTATTCCAACTATAGACATAAAAATATGAACTTATTACTATTAAATTATATAGGCTCTATTATGTCGTTATATAAATAATTCCTAAGAAATGAAACTAGGCATTGATAATACTTGTTTTACTTTACATTAACATTGTATTATCTTTGAAAATGAAGAATACATTCTTTCCAACTGGAAGATTGGATCAATTAATAGTTGGAACATTCCCGGGAATAACATTGATAGATCTTTGATTAAATGGCATCCTCTTGATCTAAATTGGTATAATTTGAACTTTGATGGGGCTTCTAAGGGAAACCCTGGGAATGCGGCAGGGGGAGGAGCGATACGGGATCATAAAGGCAATCTAATAGCTGCGTATGCTAGTAAAATGAGAATTCAATCTAATCATTTTGCTAAAGCTTTATCTGTGCTTTGGGGTCTGAGAATTGCCCAGGCACAAAATATTCAGAACCTCATCATTGAAGGAGAATCCCTAAATATCATTAATCTTCTTAAGCAGTGCTCATCTCCAAGCTGGAGCATCAAGGATTTTATTACAGAATCCATAAGTATTAGTCATACTTTTAATAACATCAGGATCATGCATACCTATAGGGAGGGTAATAAATTGGCGGATGTGCTGGCAAATTATGGCCTTAATCTTAACCTTACAGTTTGGGACAATAATAGCATCCCTAAACATCTTCAAAACAACATTCAGGCGGAACTCCATACGTAAGCATTATCTTGAAATGAGTTATGAATTTTGGGTGTGGATAAAATACTCCCACACGTGTTGATTTAAAGTATTGGTTTATGCAAATAATGTCTAATAATCAAGATAGTGTGAATCATATGGGGAATTTCAAGTGGAGATACACGGTTTTGAAAATCGCGCATGCGGGCTGCATTGTGACTATTAAAAGGCGGATTGAAACCTCCATAGAAACCGAAGGCGGTGACAAAGTGATTGATGGCAGGGAACGGGCTATTCTCACACACGTTTTTCAGCAGGCTCAGATCAGCAGACACGCAGCCGATCATGGGAATAGAAACGGCTCTCATTTCCATTTTTGTGTGGATTACTATAGCAAAAAGTGGACTGGCTTTAGCAATCAGTTAGGAATTAGTTGCAATCAGTTCAGAACAGAGAAGATGGGGGGTCCTCCTTGTCAAATTGAGCCTAGTGACGACCCAAACTGAAAAGATAATATTGAGCTGTGGAGCATTCTTAGCAAGGGTGGCATAACAAAATTCATGGAAAAAGTTCAGGGGCATGACTAGAGCATCTCTGTGTGTTTTGCAAAGGATTGGAAGGAGAGGACAGTGGATTATGGGGGGTAGAAGGTCTTAATCAATGAAGAGCTTATTGCTGAAGTGACCGGCCTTGGCTTGGAGGGCTTCAGATTCTTTAACAAAAGGGTCGATAGAGATGTTGAAGAGAGAAGATTTGTTGAGGGAGAGGAGAAACTAACCCACATAACAGAGGGCCTGCTTGTTAGCTCGATCCCTCCGCCATATGATGAAGTAACCCACATGATGATACGATTCATCTCCTTGGAAGGGAGGTTTGTCATTGTTACTGCGAAACAACTTATTTTTCTTAATCATTTTCGTAGGGATCGTTTGGTTTGTTTCCCCCATTACTTGCTGAACTCTCTTGAACGCTCCATTATTGAGTTTCAAAAGCATTCCCGGGCGGTTCCTTTACACCAAGGACTCATTTTTTTGTTACACAAATGTTGTCTCCTCAGGTTTCCTGGTCTCCCATCCTCCCCTAGCTCGATTCCCCCTTTGCTGAGCTTTGCTGTTGCCAGCCCTATTTCTCCTTTCTCTGCCCCTGCCACAACTACTGTCACCCCCATGCCGGCCGTTTAGGCCTCTTCTCCCGTTCCCCCTTCTGATGCTTCCGCCCCCCACTTGGCGTCTTCCTCACGGAGACCGGTTACCGAGGCTTCTAGGAAGCTTAACCTTGAGACCCTTGCTGTGGAGAAGGGTTCTCATGAATTTGAAATTGCTCATGACCTCCTACATATCAGTAGTGCCAGCCACCGGGAAGTGCAATTGGAAAGCCCTACAAAAAGGCTGGAAGCCTTAGAGGTAGAAATGAAATTTTTAAAGGATGAAGTTAAAAACTTGACAAAATAGAAAGGAAAGAGGAAGGAGGAGGAGGAGGATGTGGACAGCAGCCAAATTGAAGATATATACAAGAAATTGCAATCCTTGGACTCTCGCTTAGGGAAGGCCAAGACTAGGCATGATTACAACATTGCCATCTTTAGGGCGATTCACGAATTTATTGAACAGCACGTCAGAAGTGTCTCCAACCTAAGCAGAGTGCCGACAACTCTTTGGGGTACTGATAAGGAAAGCAAGAAGACCTTGGAGCAGCTGGATTCTAATGATGCTGCCCATATGACTACTTTGGGTATGTTTAAATCCTGGAAGAATATCAAAACCATCATAGACAAAGCTACTAAGAAGTAGCTGTAGATGTTTCTACTGTCCTTGTTTGTTTTTTTTGCTGTTTTTTTGCAGATCCTCTACTATTTTTTTGCAGTAATTTTGTTGTTTTCTCTCGACTTGGTAGTTGTTTTTTAGCTACTTTGAACATCATTGTAACATTTGGATTTTTATCCTTTTCTCTCTGGTTCTCTTGCTTATTCTGGCTTTTAGGCCTTCTTTTGTAAACAAGGGTATAGTCCCTTTCAAAAAACTATTTGCCAATAATTAAAAAAAACATTGTATTATCTTTCCATGATTTTTTCCTCTTATTTTTTAGAATTATAACTTTATTTTTGGACATCACACAAATTTTTTACTCATCTGATAATTTTCTTATATATATTGGGATCTTTCTAGATATAAGCACCTAGTATTGGACAATAACAGTCAATACTAGTGTTTCCTTATTGGTGCTCATGTCCCTTCACTTGTGTTGTTATGTTTTAAAATGGACCATCACTTGATTATAATTTCTAAACTTGTATTGATTGTTTTGTTTTATATTATAGTATTGATAATGCTAAAATTCAAGATAAGGAATCATATATATATATATATATATATATATATATATATATATATATATATATATATATATATATATATATATATATATATATATATATAACCTATTAACTATTCTAAAGAGACAATAGGTTATTATTTTCTATCTACTACTTCAAAAAATGATAAACCTTAAAGACTATATTTGAGCTACATCATTCATGGAATAGGAAGGGAAAATTTAGAATTTCATGACACAAATTATCTTGGGTGAATAGAAGTTATATCTCGTTATCTTGGTGTAACTTTCATAAGGGAGACCTAGCTTCAAGGGACACGATTTATATCATACAAAAACACACAGAGACCCAATAACTACATTAAGTATTAAATGTATTGCAACTCTTGGTGAAAATCACATTGGCATGACTATCGAGGTCACTATGATTCAATCATATGCATATTTTTTTAGTACAATGTTTGTTAGAGCCTTTTGCATGTGGCTAGGGTTTCTTTTGTAGATACAAATATGATAGGAAGACCCTACGATAAATTCGATGTGATATAGAGTGAAGTGAAGGTGATATTATTAGACAGTGAAAGAACCATATCTAAGTTTGTTACCAAGACACTAACGACCAACTTAGACATTAGCGCCAAGAATTTCCATATCACTATTTTATAGACACAACATATAGAGTCCAAAATGATCATGTTCTACTATCATTACATCCTAGATCTATTTCAAATAGCCATATATGAGTTAAATTATTATTACCCTCTTATTGGTTGCACTTTATTATCATTATATGTTCTTTATTGCACATGTTTTATATATTTGATTTAGTCCAGTACTATGATTAAGATTTATTTTTTATTAAATGATTTGATGAACATAACTAGTGCAAGATATTTATTAAATTTATTCTTTTCCTAGTGTATATATATTTTTCATGATTATTATTTTATGCCCATTACCTATAGGGGTATATATTCCTCCCCACAACATACTGAGATCCTACCACCTACTAGTAATAAATCCAAAAGTATGGTTCAATCTGCACATGATGATCCTCTTCTTAATTATGATCATCAACCCCTTAACAAGATATAAGATTAAGACAGTGAACATTCTTACAATGAAGACACTAATGTTGATTAGCACCAATTTTGTGCTCTCACTAATTTTTTTTCCACATTACATGAAAATCCTATTCTTGTACCACACGTGTTAGATAACGTATTGGCTTCAAATAATGGTCATGAAAATGTTTCTCATTTTACTATGATCTATAGCTTAGTAATAATTTTTTTTTATGCCTTTTATTCCACTTGACCCCTCCACTAATATGGGGACATGCACAATCCATATAACTATTCCTACACCTAAAACACACTTTTGTTCTTCTATAATTTATCATATCCCACATATTATCTCTTTAGGAACCCAAAACTTAGAGTCCATGTACCATGATTTATAGGTTCAAATTTATCACTTACAACATTCATATTCTTCATCTTCTCCCTCTCTTGATTATTCACTTATCCTATATCTATGTCCCTTTAAATAAGAGGTTTCTTCTTACCGAATTCCCCCTATTTTGTTTCACTAAAGTTTCTATTTTTGATGGACATGGAAATCCACAATAGAACCTTAGATCATTTTATGTTGCATGTTTGGACTATGATTGTAACGATACTTTATTGAGAATTTTCTTTCATATTAGTTTACAAGAGTATAATTTTTGATGATTTTATGATTTACCTTTACACTCTATTAGATGTTTCACTCGTCTAGAAAATATCATATTTACACATTTTTTTATGAACATTGGAACTAAAATATAATATGCAAAAATGGATAAAATGACACAAGGATCTAAAATGAATCTTAGTGACTATGTTTTATGTTATAATAGTAATGTTATTTAAATGAAAAATGTACTAGATGAATCTGAATTATAAGATCTATTTATTAAAATTATATTTCATCCTCTATAAGATTTATTTATCTTTGATTCTTTTCATTCTTTTGATAATGTATATCATACTCTTAAATAAAGTGAAAACAAGTTACTTTATATGGGAAATCTTAAGGATGAGGAAACTACAAGTCCAATAAATCTAGCAATAAATTCGAAAGTAAATATACCTTTAAGAGAAAATATAATGAGCCTAAGCCTACTCGTAATGTTTTATATCAACCAACAAATATCTAAACACAATATAAAATATAGATTTTTACTATATTTTAATGTCCACCTCACATTTTATTTCCTAAGCTCATTGAAAGTGTTGGAATAAAAATTTGTCGATTGAGAAAATTACTTGATTCTCACAAACAATGTGCAAGACTGAGTCACTTTTCTTGAATGGGGAAACTCCATTGATTAAAAACAAGTAATGGAAAAAAACTAAACTAATTTTCAAGGTCGTACAAAGACCGAGATCACACAAGAATAATTACCTAAAAATTGTGGCAATTGCTTGTATTCAATACAAGAGAAGAAAATTGTTTAGTGAAGAGGGTAGGAGAGAAAACTAAGATAGGGATTTTAATCCACAAATAACATAGCATAATTCGTTGCATAAAAACCATAACATTACCCTCGCATCAATTAGAATAAACTATTTGCAAAGAAAGGGGAACAATAAAAAAGAAACAAAATTTTTTATTGCATCATGTTGCACAAATTACAATGCTCCTAGAATATAAGTTGAGAAGGAGATAGAACTGCAATAGATGACCAACAGAGCAAATGAATGCACTTGCTTCTAGAAATACATTGGGAGCTAGCAAAAAATTATTAACCATTACTTAAAAATGCATGCACCATTCATATTTATAGTGAAAGGATTGAATTTTCATCTCCCCCATATGATCCTTCACCTTCCTTCGTGACTATTGACTTTTAACTTCTGATCTTTGGTGTTCCTTCACCACTTTGACCCTTCTATTTCATGACCTTTGGTCTCCCAGTTGATGGATGTCAATACGTTCTTAATTTTCCTGGCCATGAACACATTTTTCTTGTTCCCGACCATCAACACATTCTTCTTATTCCCAAACATAATCAAAAACCTGCTCTCGATCGTCAACAGAATCTTTCTGTTCCCGTTTTTCATCAATTTTTTACTCCCGGACATCATTGAAATCTTTATGTTCCCACATGGAATCAAAAACTTGTTCCCGACCAGTAATACAACCTTTTTTTTGCTGGTCGGTAACACTTCTTTTATGTTCCTAGCTGGTAACACATTTGTATTACCGGCCGATAACACTTTTGTGCCTCAGGACAAAAGTTTGTTTTTTCATTTTCGGGGTAAAAACGTACAAAAACATTTGTCGTGTAATGTATGAAAATTTATGTAAAATTGAAAATTAATCCAATGGAAATACTTATAAGTCCTGAAAATAAGTTATTGATCATGTTTTACCAAAATTTCCACATTTACCTTGAGGTGTGTCCCACTAAACTGAGTGATAAGAAGAGTTAATGATCATAAAAAACTAACACATCATATGGGATGTGAAGAGCACTGAATATAATTTCATCTGATATTTTTATGGGCTCTCAAATATTCATCAGTCTCTTGAAACCTTTTAGAGAAGTTACACCTTATACAATGGCCTTTGTGTCACACTGTCAGATGATTTTCCACCTCTCAAAATTCCCAAAATATTTCCTTGATGATTCCAACATGAATTAGGATTTTTTATCTCTCCAGTACTCAAATTATGAGCTTCTACCTATTTATATGGATCTTGAAACTTTTCAAACAAGGTGAATAGATTTTCTAGAACATGCATTTCCCAATACCTTTCTCATAAAGACCCTGATCTTGTATAACTTGTTACTAAACCTTTATTTTCTTCCATAAATTTACTAAACTACCTTTATTGATCACATATCTCTATCATAAACTACTTGGAGGCATTATATATTCTTTGTACATCCCAAGATGTGCTCTGCATGTGCCAGAAGTCTTAAAATAGGCATTTTTAGGCCTCTAGGGGTAACACCTTCTAGGTAAATCTTAATACACTCATGAATTGAATTCCATGGACTTACCTGCATGTGAAACACAATTTAAAAATCTAGTTAACACATTCCTCTTATCTATGATGGGGATTACATAGTCAGAGATTGGCCGGAGGGCAGGTTCACATTACCTTGTTCAGGGAATTTTAATTATGGGATTGATTGTCATGGCCAAAATTTAAAAAATTTATATCTACGACGAATCAGATCTATGAAAAGAAATAATCACTATGAAATATTAAGCCAATACTGAAATAAAGTATGTGGGAACTTTGTATCTTCCCATTAATGTAGGGCCTATCACGCTACCCAACCTAGTACATGTAATGGACATTCAGTTTGCATAAAATTTATTTCTTGGTTGTCCCTAGATTCACAAAAATGCATGTTATACCATCTACATTGCATCAATTCCTTAAATTTGAGAATTTCGGTATGGAAGTCATCATCCATGGTTACCCCCAACCATTCCATTATTTCCAAGTACCTGACATAAAATCCTATAAGGAACCATATTGTGCCATCACTTAAATTATCTCTTCACAACCTCCATCTTCATCACCAATAATACCCTCCTCTTCCTATGTGTCTCTTGATATTCTTTTATCCACCTCACATAATGGCTCATCATCATCTCCTCCTCTTTTACCCATTCCACCTTTGAATCTAAAATCCATAGGGTGAAGTGAATATCAAAATTTTAGTATCAAGAAGTTACCACTATCACCTACACAGTGTGATACACTTGGCATCTATCAAGCCAAAAATAAAAAATATTCATTAAGATCTTCAATTTTTATCTATTTCAGGTATATTGCCAATGAGTACCTTAAACCATCAAACACCACATGGATCATTGATTACATTATACCATCCTGATGCTTGAACAATGAATATCCGATCACCAAATGTTTGATGACTCTTATGGGATACTCTAGTCAAGGATTAGGTCTCCATGCACAAGGCATCCTTGAACCTCCTTCTCTTTTCCCCATTCCTGATAGCCATGGACTAGGTTACAAACCACATATTCACAATGACCTTAGTGACACAAATGAAACAACTGAGGAGGCCATAGACACCATCGAAATAAGCTACATCTATAGCCTATACGAAGAGGTCACTAACACAAATATTTTCCAGGAAACTTTTTTCATCCCCATTAATGTCACCCTCACCTATCCCCAAATCATTCAATGGGATAAAAAATCCAAAAAATATATCTCTCTATAAATTTCATGGGAATCAAAATGATGAGGCAATTCTTGAGTTCATGGGAACTCAAGACAATGTACGTTTTGGTGACTGTAAGAAATGTTTTCAAATATGTATAAATGTTGATGCCTTCTTTTGCAAATAGAATCCTACCCTCCTTATTCAATTCCAATCCAATATCCCTCATCTTAACTCCTCTTACCATGCAAAAGAGAATGAGCCCCTTGAAAATTTCATGAAAATTTCACCAAATCCTTAACACGATACAACTATAGATCAAATTCTTCTGGCTCTTGAAATGCTATAGGATGGGTCAACATAATTAATTGAGGAGATTTATAACATTACTAGATGCAATGAAGAAGAACCCAACATCCTATAACAGGGGGCATATTTATTAGAAAAAGAACAATCTACCTTTACAACAATCCTAAAATAATTCTTGGATGTATTCACATGGTCCTATGCAGATATGCTAGGTATTAACCTATATCTAGTAGTTCATAATCTCATAGTGCATAAAGATGTGAGGAAAATCAAGCATAAACTATGTAATATACATCCAAAGGTAGCCCTGCTTATAAAAGAATAACTTCATAAGCTTCTAGACATTGGTTTCATCCGGCCAATTTACTACTCTAATTAGATCTCCAACATCATCCTAGTAGGAAAAATTATTGGGGGCATCTGTATTTGTACATATTTACATGAAATTAAGAATGTTTCCCTAAAAATGATTTTATCTTACCTAATATCGACATGATTTTAGATTCTACAACTAGACACAAAATGTTATCCCTCATGGATGGCTTCTCCGAATATAATAAAATCAAAATAACTAAAGAAGAACAACACAACTAATTTTACTACACCTTGGGGCACCTTCTGCTATCAGGTCATGGCCTTTTGTCTCAAGAATTCCAGAATTGCATATGAACATTACACGACCTTCATATTTCACAATATCATGCATGACATTGTTGAGGATTATGTTGATAATATTTTCAGAAAATACAAAAATCACAGAGAGTGTTGTTTGGTTATTTGCCACATCTTTGAACGCATGTGGGAATACTGAGTTCGGCTCAATCCTAAGAAATGTGTTTTTGGTGTTAAATCTTGCAAGATACTTGGTTTTATCATCTTATGGTGCAAAATACAAATTGACTAAGATAAAGTCAAATCTGTGGTCGAAATTCATCCACCTATATATTTAAATCAAATCCAAATCCAATAGGGTAAAATCTAAGCCATCTGAAGATTGATAGCATAACTCGTTAATAAGTGTCATTAGTTTCATCATTTTCTCAAAATGGGACAGTCTTCCATTGGAATGAGGAGTGTAAAAACTTTTTTTATAAGATCAAGGAATATTTACTGCATCCTCATTTATTAGTGCCTCCTACTCCTAGAATTCCTATCCTCCTTTACATTTCAGCTACTCAACATGCCTTGGGAGCTCTCCTAGCACAACATGATGATCATGGAAAATAATAGGCCATATATTACCTATGTTAAACCCTAGTGGATTATGATCTTGGCTATAATCCTCTTGAAAAGGCATGTCTTTCTATTTTCTTTAGTTCTCAAAACATTTGGCATTATATGCTTAATAATATGCCAAATCTCATAGCTAAATTATATCCTCTCAAATATCTTATTTCAAAGATGGATTTCACAGTACGCATGGATCAACGAATCATGATCTTGAGTGAGACCAACATTGAATATGTTAATCAAAAAGCTATAAAAGGATAATTTTTGACAGATTACTTAGTTAAAGCTCAAGTTTCTCATTCCACACCACATAATATATATTTTCCAGATGAATCTATATTCACCATTAAATAATCAGACACCTAGAAATTATACATTGATGGATATTTTACAAATCACAACTTGGGAGACAGAATTGTTTTAATCACACCCCAACGAGATATACTCCTTAAGGCCTTTCAGATTTCCTTTCCCTAGAACAACAATATAGCTAAATATGAGGCACGCATATCTAGACTAATTACTACCCTCTAATGGAACATCAAAACTCTCAATGTATTTGAATACTCACAACTCATAATCAAAGAGGTTAATGATGAATATTCAACCAAAGACAACAAAGTGGTTCCCTAAAAATGAATGGTAGAAAATTTCAAGCTCTACTTTCAGCATATCCAGTTTTAGAAGGTTCCACATGCAAACAACAAATTAGATGATGCAATAGTGAACCATTGGTACTCTATTAGACATGAATTCAGATTCCCATAACTCTTTTTTCTTTGGTGAACAACTCATGGTTCCATCCTATGATGTACCCGTATATGATATGGTATGTGAGACTATTGGTCTTTACTCCCCATGGTACCATGACATCAACACCTATCTCCATGACCATACCCTTCCATCTAATTGTCCTCACAAGCATCATAAATCCTTCATCCAATTTGCATCCAAATACATAATCCTTGGTTACAACCTCTATCGTAGAGGCTTTGAAGAAACGTTTTTGTGATATGGCTTAACTCACGAGAGGAAAAATTAGCAATCAAATAGGTACACAACCACATATATGGTGCCCACACTAGTGGCGTGTACATGCTAAAAAAATACAATGGACCGGTTACTATTTGCCCACAATGGAAAATGATGCATGTTCATATGTCCACACATGTGTTCCATGCCAAAAGCATGCTAATCTCATCCACGTAACTTTGCAATATTTGCATCTTACCACCACTCCATGGTCATTTTACACATGGGGCCTCAATCTTAGGGGAAAGTTAAATCCCACTTCTTCTGATGGACAAAAAATAATTATTACAACTACAGAATACTTTACTAAGTGGGGGGAATCCATATTGCTTACCAAGGTTACTAGAAAACAAATATCCAAGTTCATCATTAATTTCACATCATTTTCCTCTATGGTATTTTATTCGCTATAATCACATACACTGGTAAATCATTCAAAAATCAAGAATTCTTGAACTTTGTGACCATTTCCACATAAAACTCAAATTATCCATGTTATACTGACCAATCTGAAGCATCCAATAAAATAAAAAATACATCCCTGGAAAAATTGTTAGTCAAGTAGGACGTGATTGGCATACACGAATATTTCCTGCCTTATGGGCCTATCACACATCCATTCACACTCCCAATGGCTCCCCTCCATACTCTCTAGTTCTCGACACTAAAGCAATATTAGTTGTCGATATTGAATGTGATTCCCTCCATTTTTCTCTGTAAATAATCATTGATGATGAGGACTAAAGATTGCATCACCTAAAAGAACTAGACCTATTAGATGAGAAATTCCTTCAAGCCATGGAACACCTTAAAGCCTATCAAAATCACCTTTGCACACATTACGAAAAATGCATTAAAACCCATGAAATTGAAGTTGGTGAACTAGTCCTTAAGGAAAACCAATGTAACAATAATGCAGACCATGAAAAGAAAGGAAAGTTTGAGCCCAACTAGCTTGGACCTTACATCATCATCACAAAATACATTTTAGGTTCTTATAATCTTACAACTCAGGAGGGGTATGAGCTGGATGATCCCATGAAAATCATTCATCTCTAGTTCTTCTATGCATAATTTATAACATCCCAAAATAAAAATTAAAAATAAAAATAAAAATAAAATAAAATAACATAAAAATAATCCATCCAATGGTGAAAAGCACTTTGGTGGCACCATGGTAAATTACCATAGTGAAAATCGGTTCCTAATGCTATGGTAAACTAGATCCTATGTCCACTCATGCCCTACAATTGTAATCAACACACTGATTGGTCATTGTATTATTCCAATCATTTAACTGACATAATCTTTGTCAATGTCATTCTAAACCAGGGTTGTGTCCTAGGCAATATGCAATGTAGTCGAGGAGAACCAATTATATGTTGATTTTGTTGGGGGGTTGCTTAGTTTTAGTGACTATTCTATGGAAGTGCAGTTAAAATCTACAGAAATTAAATACAAGTCTATGTAATTCAACTATTTTCAATGAAAGGGATTCCAACAACTAATCTTCTACTGTAAAGTAAAATACACACACACTTATTCTTAACAAATTAAATCACAACTGAATAATTGGAATTTTGAGCAGAAAGCAAGACTATTCATGAACTAGATTTGCATAACAAAAGCATCTACTCTAAGCAAAAGCGGTAATGGAGAAAGCAGATATAGTTAATCAAAACATGCATATAAAACTCATCAAATGAAAATTGCAGTAAAACTAATCGAAGGATTGTATGCATGTAAAACTTAAAGTAACCTCGTATCTCCTTGGTTGAGTGGGCCCTTTCTCTTCCTCGAGATAAATTGATCAACAACTTCTGATTATCAAAATGCCATAGATTTCATTAACTTCAAAATGAGTTCATAACATATCATAAAACAAATCCAGAACAGTATGCAGATAATCTTCTTCGATAATAAAAAAAAGTGCTACTCAAGTTTTGAAGACAAAGTCTTCATATAAATAATGTTGGTTACAAGATCAGCCATATCATGCGGTATTAAACATTGTTCATCAAATATCAATTAAAAATCATAGATTCCTACGGGCCGTTAGAGTCAAGCCCAAGCTAATAGGTCAATTCGATGGAAACAGTCTTCAGCCGCATGCTTCGAACTCGGGCTTCTTATCCACCGGTAACTTCCATTATTCCCTACACACATCATAACATTTGATCTCATAAAGGAAGTTAGTAGGAGGTTCATGGGATAAATGGTTTTCATAAATAATAGCAAGGAAAATGCATCAACCTACTAAGATAATGACTACACAAAACATCCCCATATACTATAAGTCATATCACAAAGAGTATTTCCAGTATGAAAATGATATAAATGAGCCAAACAATGCACTTATCATTTTCAGCCTAACTTTACCTGTTGCATGTCCCAATGCAACTCATATGCACCCTACTCTCCTTCCAAGTTGGTCAGCCATGTCATACTCCTCAAATTGATCAGCGTATTGCTTTGTAGTATTCTTGCAGCCCTAAGTATTAGAGGTAATTTCCACCCAGGTAGTGAAACTGTCATGGGACTGTGCTGCATTGTTCTGCCAAGTTGTGAGACGACTCAAGAGGAGTGGTGGCTGCACTTGGAGGCCTTCTCATTCATCAGTATATTATTGGTTGGTTTTCTTTGTAGTTTTTTTGATAATGGTGATGAGGGCATCACCCCTGCGCATGCTCCAGCTCAAATTCTTGGGAGAGAGGACCACCCTACATTTCAAAGGAAGGCTTAAAGTATCCCATCTCCTATCACAAGCTTGCCAAGTATATTATTCTCCTGACTATAATTTTCAAAATCAATAATACACTGAAGAAAAATCTGAGAATTATTCACCCCAACCCCTGCCTGATAGTACAATGATCTAAAGTTTATCCACATGGTGACATCTATATGATGAGTTGGGTGAATGTAAAATCCAATGGACTAAGCAGTGTTATTGAAACTATCTATTTGTTGCCTCCAAATTATCTGATTCTGTAATACAGACTAAAAGGATTTAATTTGAAAATCACCCACAAATAGGTTCATCAAGAAATCAGGGACATTGGTCACTATCATATTATGTAGATAAAATTCACAGAGCAAATTTTGAATTTCCGGAGTGCTACACTTGTAGAATGATAAAAAACTAGGGCCATCGGGAATTTCGTAAGGGGCTTGAGAACACAATTGAAATAATTACCAAGAATAAAATTGTTCTTGGGCATACATGTTGTAGACTGAGGAGGGCTTCCTATAGGATAGGATTTTGATGGCTAAAGGATAGACAAAATCTAAGATAGATGTTACTTTTCATTTTTCCTCTTCCAGAGATTCTTTTTCTTTTTTAATTTTTGATTTTATTTCCGCAATTCCCTTTCTTGAAGGGAAAACTATTGGAAATTATTCAAGAGGGTAAGAATCTTATCACGTTGTCGCTTTAGACAACTCACTTCAAGTTGTAGGGCAACAATCTCCTGAATTTTTTCTACTGTCTTTTGTGTAAATTCAGCTTCTAATAAAAGGGTGGATTCTTCCATACCTTGTAACTAATATTTTAGCAGTGCGATGTCCTCCAGATAGTTGTGAGAAGGTGCCACTTGGGTGTCAGGAATTTACGGAGTTATAGTTTGAATTTCCGTAGATGATGGAACAACAGATGATGGAGCAATCGGGTCATCCTTCGTATGCAGTTCCTCCCGAATGTGGGCGGTATCATCAAGCAAGGACTCTGATTGGAAAACTCCTATCTACAACAATGAGCTAAGCCGCCAGGACCGTAGTTATATGGAGGAAGATGGGGCCATGGGACACTTGCCTTTTGAATTAGAAATGGATGGGGATGGTCCCCCAGGAGTACCAACTATGTCGGCATGCTCAGGAACATCAGCCACCTCTACTTGGCTATGTGAAGGACAAGGACCTGATGTAAGGGTAGACCAAGGTGTAGATTTGAGACCAGATTTCAATTGCTTTAGCCTAGACCCTTCGCCACCAATACGCCCCTCGAGCTCCGCTTTGGTCAAAAGAAAAATTGGTGTGAACACAACAGATGAATCAACCCCGGGTGCTTAATCATAGACTTTCCTCCACTGTACCGATGTTTTTGGCATACCTTAATGATGGATTATGTGAGGTACTCTGGTAGATTTACCCGAAGGGCCTGGTTGACATGTCCTTTTTAAGGTGAATGAGTATTTTGAGTGCATCGCCACCCAGAATAGAGGCCTGGCCGTTGCATATGAAATACTTGTAGACCCATTTAGAAATCTCACCCCAGATTCCAGGCAAACTTTTCCACTTAACACCCTTCTAGACACCCAATGGAGTTAGGATGACCTCTGGGAGTGCCTCTCCTTCATCGTAGAACTGAGCAATCAAAATTTGCAAAGGGGCATTCGTCATAACCTTTAAATTGAAGTTTGGTAGGTCAGATAGTTCAGAAATGACCTAATTGGTAATTTTAACTCTTCATCCACCAACTTGTGAGCATGTGGACTCAAAATTGTTCAACAACTCTTCCACAATTCTATCATCAAAACCTTCAAATTGCTGAATGAAATCTAACCATTTGAAATCATGAAATACCTATGAAAGGGTGAAATTTCAGAGTAAGGCGTCAGGTGAAACAAGCTCTGATGTCTTTCGCAGTCCCATGCTGAGCCAAAAAGTGAGAAATACACGGTAGTGGAAAAACCAGAGAAGAGCATCTCTTCCACTTCCCGCTAGTGCCTAATAAAACTTGTCGTGATTGATGTGCATACCATAATGGGAAGAAGCTGTTGCAGAGCATTAAATTTCAAATGACACCATATTCCTTGGGTAGTGCAACATCAAACGATGGTGACGGTGAAAAAATAGTGATGAGACCGGCCACACATGTGAGATTAAGATTTTTGCAGCGGCACATATCCCATGGTTGAGGAGCAAGTTCCATCTATCCTGACATTGGAGAGTGAGACACATCAAATCATGTGGTGATTTATGAGCCATTACTCCTTTTATGTCATCATTCATAGAGACGAATTTGGAAGAGATCCAGAATGATCATAGAAATCATTTCATTATGGCATCATAATGACAAATGACTACATGGGGAAATGTTTCGTATAGAAATATCATTAGCAAGTTAAAATGAACTTACCCATGCCACATTTAGTCATCCGATATCCATAGATTCCTACGCCCTGCAATTTGGGATGAAACATTATTAGTGGAAGTAGAAATAATCAAAATTTCTTGATTTATTTGAAATTACAATAAAAACTGCTAAGGGAAGAAGATCGAATGAAGGACCATCTTCCTTTATTGAATTTTTCAAAAGATTGATTAATCCATGCGCGAGAGGCAAAGAGCCTCCTCAGCATGCATGTCTATTCGTAACAAAATGTCATCGGTGAAAGTCTTCTTATCTAGCAGTTGGTGATAAACTCAGAGTCTATGACCATTCACCAAAAGAGTCCATTTGTCTCCATAAATAGGTATAAATCAAACAAAGCCATTATCAAACACTTGATTTACCTGATAGGGACCTAACCAACATGTACGCAACTTTCCTTTATACTTTTTATAGAGGGAATCAAAGAGTAAAAACCACTATCCTTCATGAAATATCCTTTTTTTGATGTGAGCATCATGCTAAGTTTTCCGTTGATGCTATAGAATTTTGGTCTGCTACTGTGCCTCCATCTGAATTTCATCTAATTCATTCACCTGCAATACTTGTTCATGCTATGCTTCATCAAAATCGATCTGAAATTCCAACGTTGTTCGTCAGGTGCACAACTCAAAATCAACAGGTAATAGTGGCTTCTTCCCAAAGACCAGCTCATAGGGATACAAAACCAATAGTTGTTTTTCAGGTTGTGTTGTAGGCCCAAACGGCCTTAAGAAGATTTGGTACCCAATTCTTTCTATCGGCATTGACCACCTTAGTTAGAATATTCTCAAGCTCTTGATTGGTTACCTCCACTTGCCCATTGGATTGGGGGTGATATGGTGATGATTTTTGGTGCCTGATTCTGTAGATTCCTAAGAAAGCTTCAATCATATTTCAAAAAAATTGAGGACCTTGATAAGATATAATGGATCTTGGTGCTCCAAATTGCAGCAATATCCAGTTGTAGAGAAAATCAGCAACAATATCTTCATTGGTAGATGCCAATGCTTGAACTTCAACCCATTTGGTGACATAGTCCGTGCATACAAAGAGATACTCCTTCCCGAAAGATGGAGGATCAAATGGTCCAACAAAATCAATACCCCATTGCTCAAATGGTCCTAGAACCAACTGAGGGTTTAGAGGAATTTCCGTAGAAAGTGTAGGTTTTCCCATTCATTGGCATGCATCACACTGTAACACATACTTTCTGACAGTCTTATGGAGGGAAGGCCAATAGTACCCTGCTCCAAGGATCTTGTGAATTGTTCATTTCACTGAATAATGTCCACCTCCTGGCTCATCATGACATGCTCGTAGTATGTCATGTACCTCATCATGTCGAACACACCTGTGAAGAACCATGTCAGGAAAACATTTAAATAAGAATCCGTAACACCATTTATATGTTGCACTATTTCTAACCAATCGCCTTCTATTGTTATGAGTAAAATAGGTAGGAAACTTCCCTGTTGTTAAATAATTTGTGAGATCAGTGAACCAGGGAGTCTTAGTGGAGATAGAAAACAAGTCTTCATCAGGAAATTGGTCTTGGACTGCTTCATCATCACCTAAAACATTTATTATGGAAAGAAAATCAGCAACAACGTTAGATTTCTGAGGATTATCTACAATTGTGAGATTGAATTTTTGCAACAAGAGTAACCAGTGAATGAGCCTTCTGCCAACCATTGGTTTGTTCATCAAATATCAGATGGCAGATTGGTTAGTGTAAACAAAAATTTTATATCCAATGATGTAATCACGAAATTTATTCAAAGCATATATAACAGCCAGAAACTCTTTTTCCGTAGTAGTGTAATTCTTTTCCGTATGAGTCATATTTTTGTTGATAAAATAAATTACATACATATGATCTTCTGAGTCTTTTTTTCCAAGGACAACACACATGGTTGTATTAGAAGCTTCAGTGTGGATATGGAAAGGTTGTCCCCAGTCAAGGCCACGTAAGACATGGGTTGTTGTCATCTTTTCCTTGGTAGAATCAAATTCCTGTTGACAATGAGAAGACCATTCAAAAACACAATCTTTGGTTAGCAATGAAAACATTGGGGCAGAAATTTTGCTAAAATATTTTATGAATCGGCAGTAATAACCTATATGGCAAAGGAAAGTTTTGATATCAGTCTGATTAGCTGGTATAGGTAATTGGGTGATGACTGATATCTTTTTGGGATCCACCTTTATACCTTGGGCTGAAACATGGTGACCTAAGACAATTCCTTGATCAACCATCATTAGACATTTTTCATGACTCAGAGATAGTTGGTGTTGTTCACATCGACTAAGTAATTTCTCAAGATTATTCAAAGATTCTTCAAAAGTGGATCCATGGATAGTGAAATCATCCATGTAAACCTCAACACAGTCGTTAGCAAGATCTGCAAAATTGGCCAAGACTACCTACTGAAATGTGGCAGGGGCATTACAAAGCCCAAAAGGTAAGACTCTGTACGCAAATGTACCCCAAGGGCACGTAAAATTAGTCTTATCCTGATGAACAGGGGAAATACTAATTTTATTACACCCACTAAACCCATCCAAGAAAGAGAAATATTTCTTTCTAGCCAAATTGTCCAGGACTTGGTCAATGAAAGGCAGGGGAAAATAATCTTTCTTGGTGGCTTTGTTAAGCTCCCTATAATCAACACATATTCACCACTTACCATTCTTCTTGAGAAAAATAACTAATGGGGAAACCCACTGACTATCAGAGATAGGATAGATGAAACCTACCTTTAGGATCTTTTCAATCTCAATTTTGACTATGTCTCTAAATGCTGGATTGATTCTTCATTATGGCCGCCTTATAGGTTTGACGTCATCGATGTAAATATGATTTGTACAGATGCTAGGATGAATTCCTTTCCTATCAGTGTAATCCCAAGCAAAATCATGAGAATGTTTCTTCAGAACCTCAAGCACCCTAGCTTCTTGATTGACCTCCAAGTCGCTTCCTATAGTCAGCTCTCTACCCATACTGATAAGCACATGCTTAGTATCATTTGTAAGATCAAGCTCTGTACTAGTGATAAAAGAATTCAATGGGAAAACATGAAGCTGAAGCATGTGTAGGATGGATATGTTATCAAAATACAGAACCTTAGTTAAAGGACAATAGAAATCAGAAACTAAATGTTCAGAATTATAAGCATAGAGTTTCCTACCAGACTCAACAGAGGTAATGTCTAATGCCAATATTCTGAATTCCGTAGCAGTAGTGCTGATTTCCGTAGTTGCAAAGTCCTTAGAATCAATCAATGCATATGACTCTGCAACTTTTGTCATATGATTGTGTACTACAATAGTGGCTAGAAAAGAAGAATTCAAAGAGTTAGCATCCAAATAATCCACCCATACCTGGTCACAATTGTTCATATAAGGCTAGGAAGGAGGATATAATGAAATGTGTTTGGATTTCGGCCCATTTAGAATTGTCATGTTGCCTAACCTACAGTCAATGTAAGCAACAACCGTAGCCAGCCAAGGTCTTCCTAAGATGACTGGATATCCCAACTTCTGAGCTTTAGGCTACAAAACCATGAAATCAACTGGGTACTCCCATGATTCAATAGTGACCATTATATCTTCAATCACACCATCAAGTACAACAATGGATTGATCTCCTAATTGTAGAATAGTGTTGGTTGGTTGAAGTCCTGTCAAGGATAGTAGGTCAAAAATTTCTTTTGTGATGACATTAATAGTAGCACCAAGATCCACCAAAACATTAGATATTGACTGGTTGTTTATACAAATAGTAATGACAGGGCTCCCAGGATCCCCATATTTTGGTGAGATGAGGGTGCCAGCAACTAAATCAGCTAAATTCCCTTCGACTCTGATAGTCTTTGGGTATTTATTTTTTCTTCTTGGTGTCTTTATACATTTTTTTCTAATGGTTTGATTTAGTTCAGGGATGTCCCTTATTGCACGTAGGAGTGGAACCTCACTATGTACTTTTTTCAATTCCTGAACTAGTTTTGTTTCATCTACAATCCAAGTGTCCTGTAATCACTCAGGAAAAGGGGCTGTAGTCTGTTTGGGTATTTGATCATCCTTTTTATCTGGCATTGGTGAAGAACCAATGTTACCCTCAAGTTTTTCTTCCTTATCGGCATCATCAGGCAGTTCTGTGATAACAACAGAAGGGTTCAATATTTTGCCAGATCGTAATCATAAATTACCAGTAGTGTTAACCTGCATGGTGTTACCTATGTCTGTGTCATCAATTGAAGTTGTCTATTGATTTTTAGGATTGGATACTGGTTGAGCCGGAAGTTGTGTTTGTGTTGTTTGTCCTTGATTTTGGTAGGCTTGAGGTGGAGGCATTAAAGCTTGTTGTGGCTGCTAGAACTTGCGTTGTTGATTACCATTTTGTGGTGGTGCCCAAGACTGATTTTGGCTAAAAATTTTATGAGGATCCCACTGCTGATTGTGCCAAGGATTGGCTGTGGGTGGTGGAACCCAACCCGGCTGAGTGTAGGGATTTTTCCAAGGTGGTGGATATGGATAAGTCATCCATTTTGAGTTTTCCCACTCAGGTTGTCCCCAAGAAGACTGAGAGGCCTGATTTGGCCATGGAATTCTCTAGGGATTCTAAGTTGGTCTAGATGGGAACCCACCCTGATTGTTTGGTCTTTGGACAAAATTTAATTCAGCACTTGTTTGAGAGATGGCATTCAAACCTCCCTTCAATTGTGGTAGAAGTGTGCAATGTTTAGTGTCATGGTCAGTAACTTCATAGATTAAGCACATATCTGTGACATCCAAAGGACATTCTCTCAAAGGGTGTCTCTTCCGACATTTAGGGCAATACTTTTCCAATGGTTCTTTAGCAGGGGTGGATTTTTCCTTGATTCCATCTATGGTGGATGTTAATTACAGTAGAATGTCTATTTTCATGTTTGTCATTTCTTCTAGAAGTTCAGAGGTACCTGTTATCCTTGAATCACACCACCCTTATGTTTATACAAGTGCATATACTTGAACTCACGGTGTGATTGGATAACATGGGTACTATCTCCAAGTTGTGGGACTTGCTACTTGAGATAGACCTCCAAAGAAAGATGGTTCTTGCTCCTAAACTACCTGCCACAATCTACTCTAATGCAGGATAAGCTAACTGTTCTAATCTAAATTTCCAAGGGACTAGGGAAAGAGAATGCATAAAATTAAAGTGTACACTAAAGCGGTGATACACCAGAAAAGGAGGGTGTGGGAGTAGTCTCTAAATGCATGAAATATAGAAGCAAAGTGCACACTAGAAGGGGTGATGACAGTTCTCCACAATCTAGCAAAATACAATCACAAAAATATCTCAAACATGCACAATGATAATGGATCCCTGCAAGAGCATAAAAATAGACACAATATTCTTATAGGAAGAGTAAAGGGCCAAGAATAATGCAAGAAAACACAGCAGGGGAAGATACATCCACAAACTGATATTTTATTGCTTCATGATATGCACAGTTCAATCTATTACAAGATAAGGGCCTGGATCACCATGCAAGGAGTCCACTACAAGGGCCTGTAGCACATTGTCTTCACAAAGAAATTTTGACAAAGGTTTTCTATATGAAAAACTCTCTTCTACAATGAGCCCAACACTCCAATTTATAGAAGAAATGAGAAGAGAAAGAGAGGGAAAATGAAAATCCTGAAATCTGTCCTTCAACCACTTGTAAGAGGCATTAAATGGAGTAAAATGATTATAAATTACTTGCAAAAGGCTCCCCATACTGACCCATGTGCTGCAGCAGAGAAAGAATGATGACCATGCCTCTTAATTGCACTCCCAACTACCAAATAAAACACTGTTATGAACTCGGCCACGTTTTATAAAAATATCAACTGATCTCTCATCCAATCTAGAACTTATTGATTGCTGTGCATCGGGCTCGGAGCCACAATTCCAACGGTACCAATTTTGTGCGATTTCGTTGAGAAATGCAAAAGTTATGGCCTTCTGAGTGCGGGCAGCTATTTTGGGTCTAGCAGGCGTTTTCTGTCATTTGACGGGAATGAGCATTAACTGACTAGGGCCGAATATGTTTCTCTTAATTAAATATATATACCCTTATTAGAAATAATAAATCCAGTTTTTGTGGCGTAGAGGGCGTCGTGCTCGTTCCAGAAAGTCCAATTTTGTGAAAATCGGAGCTCGGAGTCAAAAGTTATGGTCGTTTGAAGTTTCACGGGCCAAACGTTGACTTTTCTTCTCTGCCTTCGGCCGCTTCGGCTTTTCGCATCCCTCGCGTCCCACGCGTACCTTTGTCCCAGCTGTCCTAGATGAAAAACTCTTGCTTCGGCCGAATCGGGCTTCCTTGTTCCTGTTTGAGGTGAAGACACGTGGCGAGATTCCATTCGTTGGCAGCTCTTTTGGCTTTTCTCGTCCTCCGCGTCCTTCACGTACTTTCGACCCAAATGTTCCGAGCTGCCTTAAGTCTTTTCAGTCGATTCGTATCCTTTCCGTACTAACTGCCCAGATGTCCCAGACTGCATGTTCCAACAGTTAGTCAATTTTTCATTTTTTCGGCCGGTTCGCCCTTTCGCGTCCCGCGCATCCTGACGTCCCAACTGTCCCAAATGCTGCGCAGATCGCCTCGCAGCTTTTCAGCTGATTCGTGCCCCGACGTCCCTACTATCCCGTAGACCACCTGGACTAGGACTTAGCCGATTTTCTTCATTTTTTTGGCCCCAAGCTTGTTTTTTGCAATTTTTTCACATTTTTAAAACTCGCTGGTTTTCCTCTTGGATGGGAGAGTTAGAAGGAAGCTGAGGGGGCCCCAAAAACATGATTTCGGGCCTTATATCAATCTATTTGCCTTGGACTAAAGAATTTGATGCATGTTATCAAAATTACCTTGAGGGGTGAAAATTGGATAACAGTACCCAAAGACTTAGATGTTTGTTTCCTTCTTATTCCTCCACGTGTTCTAGAATATCTTCTACATAGCTTAGTAATTTGTTCCATGGTAAGCTTATGCATGTCTCCACCTCCCATGAGATGGAGATAATCCTTGGTTTCCTCATCCAGTCCTTTCAGAAAGATTGTTTTAGTGATGTCTGCATGTAACTCATACCCACTGTGTTTATGGAGAAAGTGGAATCTATCCAGATAATCCTCTAGATTCCCATCTTCCTTTTGCCGTATTTGGAAGAACTCTTCCTTCCTATCCCTTCCTCTAAAATAGTCTTGGTATTTATCCAGGAAGGTTGTTTCCATGGCTTCCTAGGAATTAATGGAGTTAGATGGTAACCCCATAAACCATCTCATAGCATAATCTTTTAGAGTGGAGGGAAATAATTTGATTTTTTGATTATCAGTTCCATAGTCATATGTCTGGCACAGGATTTTAAATTCAAATAGAAACTGATCAAGGTCTTCTTTGGTCATTCCTCGAAAGAGGGGGAGGATGGATGGTGAGATGTTTTTCATGGGTACATCCTCATCTGCATCGAGGACAATGGGGTATGTAAATGTTCATCCTAAAGGTTGTTCTTCAGCATTCCCAAGATCCCCCATTACAGAATGATGTGAAGAGGATACAAAATGCTAAGAAAATGTTCTAGGTGTTGACTTGGAATCTGTATCACTCTCAGTGTGTCTCTCTTGTGAAGTGTCTAAAGAGATTTGTTGAATATTGCGTGCTATAAATATCCCTTGGTTATCTCGTGACCTATGCATCCAGGTTGATTGGTTTAAATCAGGGTCTGAGAGAACTACTAGTTTCCTATATGAACTCCCTTAACACCCATAGCATATGGAATAAAATAATGGAGCTTATGGTTATGTGTCCCCGGCAACGGTGCCAAAAATGATGGGTCATTGTATTCTTCCAATCATTTAACTGGCATAATCTTTGTCACTGTCATTCTAAACCAGGGCTGTGTCTTAGGAAATATGTAATGGAGTCTAGGAGAACCAATTATATGTTGAGTTTGTTGGGGGGTTGTTTAGTTTTAGTTACTATTCTATGGAAGTGCAATTAAGATCTACAGAAATTAAATACAATTCTACGGAATTGAACTATTTGCAATGGAAGGGATTTCAACAACTAATCTTCTATTGTAAAGTAAAATACGCACACACTTATTCTTAACAAATTAAATCACAACTGAATAACTGGAATTTTGAGCAGAAAGTGAGACTATTCATGAACTAGATTTGCATAACAAAATCATCTACTCTAAGAAAAAGAGGTAATGGAGAAAGTAGATATAGTTAATCAAAACAATTTTTATAAAACTCATCAAATGACAATTACAGTAAAACTAATCGAAGGAGTGTATACATGTAAAACTCAAAGTAACCTCATATCTCCTCGGTTGAGTGGGCCCTTGCTCTTCCTCGGGATAAAGTGATCAACAACTTATGATTCTCAAAATTCCATAGCTTTCATTAACTTCAAAATGAGTTCATAACATATCAAAAAACAAATCCAGAACAATGTGCAGATAATCTTCTTCGATAATAAAAAAAAGTGCTACTCAAGTTCTGAAGACAAACTCTTCATATAGATAATGTTTGTTACAAGATCCACCATATCAGGCAGCATTAAACATTGTTAATCAAATATCAATTAAAACTCATAGATTCCTATGGGCCGTTAGAGTCAAGCCCAAGCTAATAGGTCGATTCGATGGAAACAAACTTCAGCCGCATGCTTCGAACTTGGGCTTCTTATCCACCAGTAACTTCCATTATTTCATGCACACATCATCACATTTGATCTCATAAAGGTAGTTAGTAGGAGGTTCATGGTATTAACGGTTTTCATAAATAATAGCAAGGAAAATACATCAACCTACTAAGATAATGACTACACAAAACATCCCCATATACTAATAATTCATATCACAAAGAGTATTTCCGATCTAACGAAATGATATAAATGAGCCAAACAATGCACTCATCACACACTAGGGGAAATCCCCTCCATGAATACCCATGTCTCCATTTGTATCCATATTCCTTTACTACTATCCTAAATATAGAATTCTTTTGATCCTAACTATGAAGCAACAAATCTATCATGACTAAGAACGTTATCTTGATCCTAGCTAAGGTTATATTTTCTACAATAACATTTTGGGAATTATATAATTACGAAACATGCAAGTCAAATGTTGATAAATGCAACCCTTTTAAGATCTTAAGGCTATCATTTCTCTCCAATCCACCCCCATCCACCTGTTATCTCTATATATTCCTCTTCGCAATCACTTTCCTGGCTCCTTGTTATTCTATGTTTTTTCATGTGACGGTTACGTATTAAATATTTGTACGATAAATTTATATATTAAATTTACTTTAGTAACATTGTATGTATTTATAAACTTATCATATGTATATACCCACGTAAATCAATCATCACCATATTTCATATACACTAACGATAATCAACAATAACTACACTATCATCATAACTATTATCCATTTACAACATCCACATATAACAACTAAATCATCTATCCATAACAATAAATAATCATCATCATTATAAAAATCCATTAATTTTATATCCATAATGCTTTACAATTGGTATTGACACATTACAATTCATCTCATCATCAAATAGTCTAATCATTTTCAAACATTATAAACAACAAACCTACATAATCATTCATTTTGTAATTACTTAGAAATAGATACATCATAATCCTAACATCATCTAACCACAATAAAGCATCATATAACCTCATCACATCATCATAAACCAGTAAATATATCTAAATAGGTACATTACACAACATGAGCATGTCAACATCCACTAATCACCAATACATCACCATAAAATCAATCATCAATGCATCATAATAACATCACAATATAAGTATACCATCACAATAATCATATCCATATAACTCATCAAAAAATGATACATGACATTCATATGATCGAATAATACATCATATCATCATAATACATCAATAAAATCACATCATCAATATCATGCATATAAATCATCATGTACGTTATCATTTATACATCAAACAAAACAATAACAAAGTACATCACCATCTCATCAAAAATATAATAATCATACATCATCCTCGTATATATATCAACATCCATGCAAAGTATGCCATCACAAGAATCATATCTAAATAACTTATCAAAAAATAGTACATGTCATTCGCATGATCAAATAATACATTTGTATAATCAAAATACATGAGTGCATAAAAAATGTTACCATCATAGTCATCATATCCAAAAAGAATACAACATGTACATAAAAAATAATCATTGTGTTGAGATACTTGTATCATGCCCTACTCTATCTGGTCTCGATTGTATCACACTCATTGTGCTCCCTGAGGCCGTTAGCTACACTGACCTCCTCCCAACCAAGTACTCTACAAAATGTGGTTCCCAACACATTCATAGTAGCACATATCCTCTGTTAAGGTATGGTACTAGTGTAGAGTCACTGTCTATGGTGGAACCATCATCCTTGCTCCCTCTTTAACACTTTCTAATGCCTCAGATGTAGTATCATACATATCATATCTATTCATGTATGCGTATCTCTAGCGGTGGTACCAATCTTAGTTCCATATGAAATGATCCCTCTCCTTCTTAGACCCATCAACAACTTGTTTTATCCTTTTCCAATCCCCTTTAAAAGAGTTATCTTTGCTATCATATTGTCCCCCTCCCCTATCATCTAACTCACTAAAATAGAGAACATACTCTCTATACACCTCAACTCCTGTAAACCTTCCATCTCCACTAACTGAGCACAGGCCTTTCCCTCTAATATATAAATATGATACTATATCTCTACTCATGTATCATCTGATTCTAGAGGACCCAATAAAGAAGGACCTACACCTATTAGCCATGTACCTGTAACCCCTATGCAAGATAGACTTGATATATCTTCTTGTGGTGGCACAACAATCTGCAATGGTCTAGTCAAATCATCAACCTCCATAAAATCCACACCTTATATACTTCGACTCTTTTCAGGCCCTCCTTATACTTTTGATTGTGATGTTGGTTGGTGCCTATCTAGAGGACCACCCAATATAATGACTAGTGGTGCCCACGTTAACTTCTCATCCTCCTATATTTGTGGTACATGCACCACTAATGCATGTCCCTATAGACCCCCTATAAACATGTCTCCAACCATGTACAAACCTTGCACCTCATAGTGGACATGTCAACCTAGCTAACCTCATCCCCTGCCGCCACTCCTTATGTCCCTATAATGCTCCCATATCTTCTATGGCTGGTAAATACATGCATGGAACAACCTACACATTGTCAAAACTAGGCCCTTGCCACATCCACTGGAATCAGAGTACCATAATCCTTAGTCTCACATGTGGTCTATGAAAACAAATGGAAACTTTTAGGTATATCCTATATATTACTAAAATACTGAAGAACGTGATCTAGTTGAAATCACTCTACCATGTATGGATGCCCCCCTACTAAGTAAAATGGTATCTAAATCCTATACATTTGTACCTACTCTCCCACCCATGCCTCATAATGACATTATGACCACTTCGTAATGTTTACCACCTACAACTTATTTATCCTCAACCTATAGAAATCCATCTCCCCCATATGTTATCTCCTCACTATAATCATGTGCCATCAATATAATGAGGTTTGACCATCTCCTCACTACTGCAGGATACCTATCAGCCTACCCATGTCTATGTGATTAGAGCTCAAAATATACAGTAAAATACCTTCCCCAATGTTATTTCCTCTTTAGTAGGATACCTTATGCAGATCACGATATAAGTGTCTCAATACTAGGGGATCCCTAGCATACATTGTCTCCATCTACCACATCTGTAAATCCAATGCTAAAGTATCATCCTCCACCATTTGGTAATAAAATACAGCTGATCAAAGAGCACAATGACATCGGATCCTGCTCCATATACTCCTCTCTACAATATACTCCAAATTATATCTGCATCCCTCAACAAGGTGCATCCTCTATATCCGTGAATAATCCTAACCATGTTCGGGGCCTATCTTTATGCCACACCACACACTCTTTCTCCACTGTATATGCGATAGATGTCCTCTAGCGTCACCTTCATCTCCCTTATAGGCAACTAGAAGGTGCTAGTCTCTGAGTTCCACCTCTCCACCAATGATGTTAATAAGGACCAATATACTCGCATACTTAGTATCTTCACCACATGCAATACTCATAGCACGTGTACGAGCAAAGCATCACACTCCTCCATCTCCTTATCAAATCCTCCTACTAATCTCATCAAGGTGGCAGATCACTAATGTTGAACCTTTACAGTATCTAAAAACACGTGAACACATCGACTCACACATATCAGATCCAACCCATTATTACCAATCCTTTCTCCCCTCTATCTCCATTATCCTACCCTTCAAACACTCTAAAACCCTTAACCAAGCATGGGCACCACTTTACAACATAGGCATCACTATCCTCCACATAGGTGCTAATATTGATCATAGGCACCATTTTATTCCCCAACCTTGTGCATAAGCACTAATTTAACTCATAGGAGCCATATCTCCTTCCTCCCTGACATAAGGACCACTATAGAGCATAAGTGCCAAACCTTTTACTCTCTGAGGTGCATAGGTAGCACACTTCATACCTACCCCCTCCGTGACATATAGGTGCCATGATATTATGCACAAGTTCCATTTCTTACAGCTAAGCATCACGATATACCACATATGTGCAATGTTTTTCCACCCTAGACATTAAACCATACCCTACAAACTCTAAAAAATCCAAAAATCAAAAAAAAAAAAAAAAACACAAGGTACTTACCACAGGTGCATTGGTTGTCGAGCATTGATACACCCTTGCTACATCTTCTTGGTGCCCTTGAATCCTCACATACTTCATATGAATCTCTCAAGGGCTATATTTCTCTACTTTGCGTGTGAAAATGACTTGCCAAGTTGTCCCTGAAGCCCTTTTATACCCTTTCTGATGCCCTAAAACACCCCAAACACCCATTCTCACACTCTGATTTCCTATTTTTTGTCCCTTTCCTTCCTTCCCTCCCTAGATCTTCCTGTCTACCTTAAAAAATCCAAAAGTAAAAAAATCCAAAAATAAAAATAAAATCCAAAAAATAAAAAAACTGTAAAAAATCAAAAAAATTAATTGTTTTTAAAAAATAAAAAAACTATAAACCGTAGAAATCCTAACAAAATTAAAAAATTAATCTCACCATCCCGAATCTATTTCATCACTTTCACTTTTTTCTACATGCATGCTTGTTAATTTTTGTTCTACTTCCTACTTATGATTCTCTGTTGATGATATGAGGCTTCTTTTTATTTCTTTTAGATATTCCAACAATATGAGGACACTCTCTTTCATAATCAGTCCAATGATATCAAATCAATGACATTTGCTAATGATGACATTATGATCAGCCCATGACAACACTCATCCCCTTTTCATCCTCATCCACTACTAATTGGCTAACGTCGTTCTTGTGCCATCAAACCATCCATATTCATTCCTCATAATTGATTATCATAGCCAACATCCCATTGATATTTGATATCCAATCTGAGATGGAAAGAGGCGCATGGTGCAATGGCACTAAAAATAAATTAATTGAACCAACTATTAGCTGATCTATATTCAAGTCTTGTTCTCAACATAGGGGCAATATTCGTAACTAAGTCAAGCTTATAATCCTTCCTAACCCCCTTTATATATCCATGATTGGGGCATCAAATCTAATTCCTCCAATTTACTCTTCCTAATGGTAAAACCCTCTCAATCCTGTCAATCATATTCCTCTCATCAACTCAATCAATCCATGATGCTCATCCTCTTTGCTTGTATATCTAATCAATTAATTCAACTCCCCTTCACCAGTGCATGTTATAAGTTGGATATCTTGGCTGGGGAATATTATTTCTCCTCATATAATCACTTTTTATAATCCCACTAACATGAACTTCCCTTCCTTTCGATCTATCATGTGACTCGTTTTCTTCTTCACCTGACCCCTTTGAGGGGGCATCACCCTCACCAATCTATATTTATTTGAATGGTCATTTCTTCACAATAAGCCTCCAAAGAGGGGAAAATTTTCGACATGTAAAATGTCGAAATACCTTATTAATAAATAAAATTATTATTAAACATCATTAATTATTAAAATATTATCCCCCCTTACTATTACTAACTTATCATTGCAGAATCTGAAACCTTCTTTCAAGACCACACCCTGATCTATAGATTCGGTGGATTTTGGCCCACCCCTCCTAATCTACATGAATGGATTTAAAAGCATTGGCTTCCTCTTTTGGAATACATGCTAGACATTTACCCCTTTGCTAAGGGTTTCTTTATTATTGTTTTTACTTTTATTGCTGATAAAGATACCATAGTTTATGATATTCAGGCATGCAAATCCCACTACCTGGTCATGAAACCCTAGTACCCCTCCTGTAATCCAAATACTGAGAAACTTTCTTCAAAACCAGTTTCGATTAGATTACTCAACTTTCCATTGTAATTCTAGGACCAAGCCTATCTTGTTTCAATTGGTAATACGTTGGGTTATATCTTGAGCGTAGATGATCAAACCACAAATATTACTCATACAACCTATGCATGAATCCTGGTTGAGATTGATACTACGAAAAAACCTACCTCGTAGTATTGAACTAAAAGCTCAAAATAGAACCTGGAACCAACCTCTTGATTATGAAGGATTTCCCTTTAGAATATAAAAATTTTATACAGTGGGGCCTATTACTACAAATTATAAGATGGCTAAGAGTAAGAATGAGAGTAAAATTAAATCTTTTTGGTGGAAGAATGTTGATCCTAGTCACCTATTTCTCCAATTGGATAATGATTTAGAGGATGTTCCTATGTAAAAATTTGATCCTGATTCAAAGTTGGTGGAGGTATACACATCTCCTAATTGAATTGGGCATGTCTTTCCCCTTACTGCTACTTTGGATGCAATTCCTCCCCTTTGGTGACTCAACTTAGTGGTTACAAGGATAATTTTGAAATCGTCATTCTGGTTCACAAGGAAAATTTAAATCCAAACAATGAAAATGGTTGGACTATTGTGGGGAAGAAAAATAAAAAATTAATTGTAAATGATCCCCCTAAAATGCATTAATATCATATGGGAAAGATCCTCAAAGATAAGTTGTGTGACGTTTCGTGTTTGTTCTTAGTTAGTTCATGTTAGCTGATGGTAGAGGCTACATCTTTTGATCTTCATTTTAATATATTTTATCCACTTGTACTTGTGGGTATTTTTGCCCCCTCAAAACCAAAATAATTACATACTCTTAAAACAATTATCAACACAGTTTCCATATCCTAAATTTATAATAATTAATCTCATAATTAATTATTATAAATTTCATTTCCTAACCTCAATTAAAACATTTCTAGGAATTAAAAGTTCATAGTCACCTACCACATACTATACACCTATCCTACATCTAGCTTTTAAATCAAATCACATCCCTAATAAGAATTAATCTCACCTAATTCTAACTGAAGAAAATTCTCCAACTCTAAATTTAGAAGCTTCTATTTTTAGAAGCCTCTCCAAGATTCCCTTCATTTTATTTAAAATTTAAATAAAATTCCCTTCCTCCATTGAATTAAAAATTCAATAGAGGATTCTCTTAATTTATAGAATTATTTGAATCTAGATTTCTCCATCCTCTCATGCAATAACAAAAATTGTTCTTCCATCTAAATGGAAATATCTTAACCCTTTATTTTTTCTTCATCTTTCTATAAATCAACATGTCACCTTCCATGACAGCTAACTTTTGAAATTGTAACTAAGTGTTGCCAAAATTTCTAAAGATCCATACAATAATCGTCAAGCATTCTTCAAGAAAATCATCAAGTTACAAGGGGAGGTGTTTTCCAATTGAATCCACAATATAAAGCAATAAAATTCATCCATTGAGCACATCCAAAGCATCAAAGAAGAAGGATTGTAGATTATAGGTAAGTGCGGGTATTGAAACTATATGTTTTATATCATTTTCTCAATTTGAAGTATTTGTTAGAAAGATTAGGAAAGTAGAGTGGTTTATAGTTTTTTTGTTATATTTGCACACTAATATTTTCTAACCGATAGAATGGAAAGAAATTAAGTTACTTTTTTTTATTAATAACTATATTCATATTGTTCAGAATAAAAATATTGTTGGAAAAATTTCATAAGAATTAATATTTACTTAAAAAATGAATGTAAATGGAAAACATAAATTTAAAAAGTGAATGCAACCTAAGAAAATCTAATGAAAAATGGTAATGCCTCATATTTTTCAAGTAAAAGTTTGTTAAAAAACCCTACCAAAAAATAATCCCATTAGGAAGAACCTTTATCATAATAAATGTATAAATCTTCGGTGGAAAGTATAATTTCATTTGCAGTGTTTGAAAATATGGACCTAATTTTAGATTGAAAAAAACTTTTAAAATCATTCTAATATTATAATTGCAAAGGTTGTATTTATCAAAAACTATTATTCCCTACTATTTTTTATTAAAAAGTTACTTTTCTTTGATTAGGGTAAATGTGAGGGTTTTGAAAGGAGCCACAACCTTGTACAAAGAAGAAAGGGATGAGGGAAAGATGAGGAGACCTCCCACATAAAATAAGGAGAAAAGAAGAAAAAGCCACTAGATAGAGGAAAATAAAATGTTGCAGTTATAAATTTAGCATCTGAAGAAGATACATGAAGGATATAAGGAAGAACATCCTTGGTTGTGACTGAAGACAGTAAGAAGGACCAGTCAAGTAGTGAAAAGAAGATTTGGCTCCAAATTAAGTTTATGAATTAAGAGGTGAAGGCAACAACGAGGAGACCACAAAAGAAGCAGAAGAAGAGATGAGAAGTTGAAAGATTTAACTATCAATGTTTACCCTTATTTCCCTTCTTCGAATGTACCAACTGCCAATTCTTTGGAAATTGTTCCTCTAAATCCAACGTGTTTGTTAAGGCTATAATCAAAGGGGATCAAATCTATAATTCCATTTTCAAAGAGATGGGACCCTCCTTATCTGAATCAAAATGATTACATTCATGAGGCCTCTTGATTCCTAGAGTATGTATCTCCTTTGGGTGGGAAAGCACTACTTGTTGACTTACTACAACACACTCAGTTTCTACACAAGGTTGGGTAGCAACTAGCAGATATTCTTTCCTATCATATTAAACCTGAACTTTCAAATGAAAATCATCCTCTAGATCAGGGATGTTGCACCATTTTGAAGACTTTTTATTTATATATTGAGAATTCTTATGAGGGCGGGAAGACTGTAGATGGAATGTAGACCTGCAGTTCCTGCATCTGAATGTTGTATTTTTGTAGTCTAGAGATTGAGCGTGGGACACATCGCCCATTTTGAGGGTCATTTTACCCTGTAGTTCTTTACTGAGGTCAAATTCAACAAAAATTATAGCATAAGTGCTTATCCCACCATGGAATTGTGAATCGTCATGTTTTATGAATCTCCTTAAGCAATTTCCAATATCCTCTGCAACAAGATAAAATTTGAGAGGGAGGTTGGGTAGCCTCACCTAAATTTGGACACGTGAGATGGAGAAGGTGCATGGGTTAAATTGTGGGATCCATGGTGTAGTGAAAAAACCCACAGAGCCATAAAACCAAGGACCCTCATTAATTACCATGTGATAATCATCCTGATCAATGAGAAGAATGATGAAAAATCCTTTGGCACAGACGAAATGATCACAATTTTTGGTCTAATTGGAATGGATCTATAGGATAAGGTCATTCATTTAAGGCAAGAATCCATTAAACCTGCAGATGAGAGCATTTTTCTTTATATTTGTTTGGAAGGTCAGAGAGTCAGCATTGGTGATTTCTAAGGAAAGGGTGTCCACATCTTGTTCCACAATGCAGGATGGGGGAGGGGTAGTACCCGCAGAATCCGATGCAGTATTTTGAAAAAAATATTCTTTGAATGAAGAATGGTTACGAGCTTTGGATCCTTCTCTCTAAAACCCCATTATGAAAATAATAGAATCCCTTTCAACCCTATAAGATTTGAGCATGGAGTGATCCTATAGAAATTTTTCTCGAAATGAAATATTAATTAGATCAAATATACAACACATTTTGAGGGAAATAACAGATTTAAGATCCATACCCTTGGCGCGTGGGGGCCACATAATACACAGTGTGGTCCCATTCAATGTGTGAATGAAACCTATAAAGTGAGGTCAAGTTCCTGCTTTGTAGTATGTTGATTTAGTACCCACTAAGAATTATATACGAAATATGTTTTTATCCACAATAAGAGGGTTTAATGATATTACAAAGAAGATCATGTTTCGTTTTTCCTCTAGTATATCATCTCAAAAATATAAATCCCAAGGCCAAATGTTAATTATAGTTTTATTATAGTAATTCTCCAACAATTAACTAAGAATTCGAAGGAACTTTACATGACAACATACTCCCTTATTTTTATTTCTAAATTTGTTTTCCTGAGCATCATTTTACATCCAACATAAGAAGGTTTCCCTAACTAGGTTCATATACCTTTGTAATGAATTGTGTAGCCTATTTATTAATAGGGAGATATGTATCCTCATGAGACTTCCAGTCCCTGTCTAGGGGATATATCTCAAGAACATGCTGACATAATTTCACGTCATACAAACTTTACATAATAGGATAAGTGAGAGAGAAACATGGAGTAGTCTATCGTTTAAAGGGTTAAGGATCACATTATAGGTTACACAACGCGGATCTCTTTTTTTTCTCACCAAAAGATCGTTTAAAAATGTTATAAGAACAATCTTAAATCTCACCTTTCTCCAAGAATATCATCATAGGGTTACATTTTCACCAACGAATCATAAAATAAATATTCTTAAGTTTCGCAATAAAATATTAGTATTGGACCATAAAACCCAAATGATAATTGAGATTGGGTATCAAGTTCATTTATGATCCCAACTCTTAAATATGACTCCTAAGGTTAGTTTGTGATCTTCACCACTAAACACGTGTGCCAGTCTAAGAGGGTTTTATACTATGTTTAATGTTGGTTTCCTAAGGGTATTACCTTAAGAGAATTTTTTTTGCTGATTACACACATGATTACCAATCCTAGGAGGGACCCACCTAGTCAAGGAAAATTGTTACTATAGCATTCCTAACAATAGGTTGAATCACTATAGTGTGGCTAAGCATGCAAACTAGGATGGAAATCTCGACTTGGGCTCCTATCTACTTAACTAGAAGGTTTCATCGAGTGTAAAGATTTAAGTTTATCCTAAGGTTTTAGTTTCCTATGTTAATAAGAATCACACATGAAGAATAGTTATGCACAAATTTTATGTTAGGGTTGACTGTTTCGTTATATTTCTTTACTACATTTTAAATGTAAGGAACACATTAAGTATCAATTTTACATTGGAATTGCAATATAACATATTAAATTTAATTTAATTTAACTTATATATTCAAACCCCCCCTTTTTTATTTCCATATATATATATGAATCAAATTAAACCTATGGTTAAATGCACATTTCTCAAAGCACCCCTAAAACTAGCATCTCATACATAGTACAAAAATTCAATAAGTATTTCAATACATTACAAAAAGTTAGTTCAGCCTCTACAATTACATTGTTTCAAATATAAATTACAAAAATACACAATGAATTACAACTACGTTGTTTCACCATCTTTAATTGCATGGACTAAAACCATGTGAGGATGAAATAAACGATAAATCACTAACATGGAATACACCTAAAACTAGCATAATTAACATTTTAGGTTTCCCATTTACATAATAATAATAATTTGTATTCGAAGGGAGAGGGTTAGAGACATATATTGATCTCATTTCATTTCACTTCAATTCTTAACAAGGAGAGAGAAAGAGATAGGGGAGGGAGAGAAACACTATTTTGCCAAAAAATTAAATTTCACACAAGTTAGAAGATGGAGTTTAAAACAACTATTTACAATTATTAATAGGTTTATAAAATGGTTTCCTAACTTGACTAGGGTCCTACAACTTTATTTTACATTTTCCTGCAAGTTACAAAATCACCCAATTTTCACTTGGAGGCTAGGAAAGAGCATTTAAGAACTATCTTCTGATAACCAAATTCATGATGGGTGAATTCCTATGTGTCCACCTGTTGGTGCCGGTTTTGATCTCTCGCCATTTTGCCCTAATTTTCCTCTGATCCTGCGTGTTATGAAATGTTTTTTTTCTCATTACGAATGCTTTGAAATCTTTTACCTCTATTTGAATGCCTCGATTTGTTTTTAGAATCCATTTTCATGTTCCTCCTCAAAGAAGTCTCCAAGTTTTCCCTTTTTTTTCCTAATTTCTGTAAAATCCACGGGCTTTTCCATTTTTCCTATTTTTCCTTGACCATGGAAGCTTGAGAATGATCGATTTATATGTGTATGCCTTTGAAAATCCAAATACATGGTTGATAGATGCTCAGAACCATGATCCACATAGTTTTGTTTCGAAAAAAAATTCATCCTTAGCAAAAAATTGGGTTCTGAGCATGAATGGTTAATTTATGCGTTTTGACGGTCTAGTAGGTGTCTTTTTACTATCAAAGTTATTCCTCAACATTCATCAGTCATGTGGCTTCACTTGGTTGGTCAAGGGATGCTGAGCGAATGCTTTAACTTATCACTTTTTTCTTTTTTGGCAAAAAGGAAAATTTGGTCCCGTAGCCCCGCTCAAATATGATTGGTTCTTTTGGTGCTTACGTGGCTTCTTCCAATTAGATGGGGTGCTGTGGGTTTATTTTTGAACTTGTCCTTTTTGGCTACTTTGGAAAAAAATTTGAACCTTCCCCACAGCCCTGCCAGGATTTGATTAAAGAAAAGTTTAAGTGGCAGGGAAAAAAGTCTTTCCTTGACCCCGTTGAAGGAGACTTGGAAAAGTTAAAGTCGGAGATGTAGGTCTGCGGAGGAAAATTGGATATTTTTCCTTCTTGGAAAAATGGATTAAAAGTCCAAAATGGAAGCGTGCCTTCCCCAAATCATTTTTGAAGCCTTAAAGTTTTTCAAGAAGCGCCAAGAGGACACTTGGAGGCATCCACTCACTTTTCTTTTTTACTTGGACTTCTCAACATGGCCAGAGGAGATTGCCCAGATCCTGACACTTGGCACCTTCTGCTGAGCTTTGAACCTTCAAAAAAAAAATTCGGGCCAGGACACATGGCAAATCTTTGCTCTTTCAAGGTATCAATTTTTTGGGACCATCTCAAGGTGCGTCATAGTGACACGTGGTAGTTTGATAAGTTAAAGGGGTAGGGAGGCGGACCATCGAGGGTAACTTGAAATATTTTCTCCCTGATATTCAAAGGATCAAATAAACAAAATGGCCCACAAGCTTGATGGAGGAAAGGTCAAAGCTTGCTCTAGTCAAAGGCCGAGGTGCGGACCATCGGAGGAAATTTGGAAAAATTTCCTTTTAGGAGAAAAGCGTTAAAAGTAAAAAGGGAAGTGTGGTTCCACTGGGACCCACATTGGGACATGTGTCACAAGCATTTCTCAAGAGCGGAGCTCTTGAAAAAATTTCCCTTTTCCAAAAAAGAGGTGAAATCACAGAATTTTTCTGCGGTTCCTTTCGGACCCACCTCAGGACATGTGTCAAGCTCATTTCTCGAGGACAGAGGTGTGGAAAAAAATGTGAAAATTTTATTTTTTCCAAAAGTTGTAAACAGTCAGAGGGAACCCTCAGGTATATAATTAAATTTGAATCTTCCACGTGGATGGAAAAAATTCAAAGTAAAGATCAACGGTAGTTGAGAGTCTGAATAAGATTTTCCTTCCATTTGACTAAAATACACCTTGGAAGTGTGACTCTTCATGACTTCTTGGTATTTCCTACATGTCAGGAAGAGAGGGGAGTTAATGCTGATATATGAGTTTGGTGGGGAGATATGGAATACTATCTTTCACTAGAAAAATGGTCTGACTATCAAGCTCGATCAGATTTTTCAGTTTTCTTCTCCCAAGCATGCAAGGATCTAGATTTGACAGATTAGGGGTAGAATTGGTTGGCGAATTGAAAAAATAATGATCTACCAGAGGAAGGATTTGAATGTGATAGATATTCAATGAGATCTACCCCTCGAGCACCTGGTAATTTTTTTCAAATTTGATCCTGGAAATCGTAATCGCGATCATGGCTAGCACTGGTGCACTCAATGTATGGATTTTCGGGGGGAAAAATCTATTATAAAATGTTATAAATGGCACAATTTTTTTGTGTAAATGGTTGGAGTGTTAGGGGTCGGGACTGAATTTTCTAATAGAAAGCTTGACAAAGCCATCCTTTTTTTTGAAAGTTTTTTAAGAAGCCTGTATATCTATTTTGTATCAAGTTTTATCATTTCAAGGTGGTTGCGATTGTACAGCCATTGAAAAGATCTAAGATTTTTCTAGAAACTTTCCCCTACTAAATAAATTTGATTAGATTCGACTTATTCTGTGTTGTCTTGAGAAAAATGTGTTTGTTTCATCCCTGAATGTATGCAGGTAGTTTCTCTTGTTTCTGTTCCAATCTTGTATTAAAATATGATTCAATCACATATGTCTTAATCCTTTGACAGTTTAGTGGCATCTGCAATTTCATCTCTCAGGAGAGCTTTCACCTGGAAGGGAAATAAATGATTTAAACTCTTTTTTCTTTCATCTGTTTAATAGAGATTTTCTATAATCATATGGGTGTACCTTAGGCGTGATTTGGCTTAGATTTTGATGCTTTTTTGGGTTCTATAACTTGAGACTCTATGTTAGAATCTCGTAGGTTGTGTGAAAAAGTGCTGATCTGGGCATCCATTGAAGCATATATTCTAGTTGAAGAAACATTTTAGATGTCCTCTGGCATATCTGTTTGTCTAACCTACCATTTTTTCATATTTCTCAAGGATCTAGTGAACCAAGTTCATCCTACCTCACCTCCCACAAAAAAATTTATTTAAAAACAAATAATCATACCGATACTACCCTTGTTTGTCATGTGTGTGCACAAATATATAGTTTCCATTAGCAAAGCATGCAGAAGCAATCAGGGTCCCAAATGTCTTTAGTAACATTTGCAACCTTTGTGAAAATATCTCCATGATCTAGAAGTGACAACTCTTGAGATTCAGATTTGGTGTGTTGATCATATTTTACCAAGGTCTTCTCCATAAAATCTATGCAAAAGAAGGATTTACCAGTATTCTTGAATAACAGAGGTAGCAAAAGGGGTCTTTCTACCTTGGTTCAAAGGCACAACCTAAAATAGTGAGGATAGATAAAATCCTCTTAAGGGTGCTATCCATTTCTCCACATTTGAGTGACATAGGGCAAATTAGATCTCATCCCTAGCTACAAAATGACTCACCATGATCTAATATATCTCTAAGCTTCCTGTCAGACCAGTGATGCTACTTAAACTTTGAGGGAGAATCAATTTGGATACCAACACCTAAGTGGCACCGTTGCCAGGGACATAGTGGTTACATCTCAAATTCAGGCTCTGGTAAAACACTTCTTGTATGCTCCAAGTCCTATGTGTACAATTATTTCAGTTTTCACACCTAGTGCACTAGCTTTCATTTGATAAATTTGGGTAAAGAATAGTCAAAGTCTTTCCATTTCCAGTTTCTAGTGTTGATAGACATTTGAGAGATCATATTTAGTGCTTTTGCACAACTAAGGTCAAAATCCTTAGTGGCGACTCCGTGTTGATCTAATTTTTGACAAGTAAGAGTGTCTTAACCTCTGTCAAGTGAGATTTGTTACCAATATTTGCAAAGTTGTATGGAATAAGATCTTTCTTTTGCTAGGGATCCTACTAGAACATTGTTTCTAGAGCTAGGAAAAGAAAAATCAGAAGGAAGAAAATCCTGGAGAGTTGTGGGAGATCAGCAGATAAGAAGGGGGGTATCCATTGATTAAAGTGATCGACCTATCATTGAATACTATCATTCAAGTGATTCTGAATTAGGTAGCCTCTTTATGGAATTGAATTCTCTAACTGGAGAGGGGCCTTCACTTGATTTTGAAAAAATTTCTTCACATTCTGCACCTATCTCTTTGGAGGTTGATAGGAATTTAAAAAATACAAGGCCTTTGGGGGATATCCATTTTTAAAGTTATACTCCTGTGTTTCAAAGGCCCTCTACCCCTTATCAATTTTCACCCCTCCGGGGTCACCCCCTCAAAACAGTATGGCCCAGCCCTCACCTAGACCTCCATTTGTTGTAAACACTTTTGGACCTATAAATTTTGTAGGGAATGGCTAGTTATCCAAATGCAGTGCCTCAAGATGTAAGAAACAAACTACCAAAGTTCCAAGGAAACAATGCTATAACTGGTGATCATCATCTAAAGATTTTTATCAATATGATGGAAGATTTTGAGATTAAACATGAAGATTTATATATCAAGTTGTTTATCCATACCTTGGAAGAATATGCTCGGAAATGGTATAAGGCTTTGCTAGATAATTCCATTGATTCTTGGACAGAGATTTGCAATGCATTTAGATTGCAGTATTGTGATAGAACTGACCCTAGGTTTCTTTTAATAGAATTTGAAAACATCAAAAAGAATCCTAATGAGTTAGTACATGATTTCAACACAAGGTTTAATAAGACCTTGAGGATATTTTCTGTTAGGACAAGGCCATGTGATGAGTCATATTTGATCAAATATTCTGATGCATTTGATAAAAGGGCTACATATTACTTAAGGGATAAAAACCCCACAAATTTGAGGCATGCCTTCACCATGGCTCTGAAAATAGAGAACAACATCAAGGTAATTATAAAGCCTCCAAAAAGGGAGGGTGTAAAATTGATTAACCCAGAGAAGCCTCAGACAAGTAAGGTTGTCTGATTTGGAAGAAGTTGTGAAAACTTTCGCAGGGCTTGTCAAAGACATTTCATACAAACTAGCCTGGGCTAAAAAAGGAATTGAGTAGAGCTCACAAGGTCAACACAACATACAAATCCAAGATAGGTTTAAAAATCACCAAAGATCTGATGACAGAGGAAAGGGACCTGTTGGATTTGGAAATAGGAAACCCCGAGGAAGGGAAAACAGAATGATGCCTAATCCTTTAGCTGCCAGAGTTGCTGTTGTGGAGGAGATAAATGTCATTGATTGGTGTGACAAATGTTTCATGCCTCATGCTCCTTGTAAAGAAGATCATAATGAAGAAGAGGAAGCTAATGATGATAATGATGATGATGTATGAATGATGGGTTGTTCCACTAGCTCACAACAAAGGGGAAACTTCAACTGAGGTGATAAGTGCCCAGACTGCTGCCACTTTTTGGGACTGCTTTCATAGGGTACCCATTCTTTCTCCCTCTCATACTTTAGAAGTAGATACTGTACAGGATTTTTAATTGCCTAGTAATGATTTTGAATATTTAAGGGCTTTAATGATAAAGAAGTATGATGGATGAATTCCATCTGAGGAAGATAGGAAGTTACTGATGAATGTCATTATTGCTCAAGAGAAGGAATATAACACAAGAAGTAATGTTATCAAAGGGGCATGGCCTCAAGCTAAGCCAAAATATCCCTTACTTTCAAACATTCCTAAAGAGGCTCCTAAGAAAGATGCATCTCCAAAAAGCACTGTAGTTCCAAACAAAAATCATACCCCTCCTCATGCCCAAGATGTTAAAAATCATGTACCACCTAATGAGTGTGTTAGCTTTCCTTCCAATACTGCCTTGCCAAAGAATGTACCATACGACATAGCCAAGGTTTTAAGTCAAATCAAAGTATATGTCCCAATTGTTGAGCTTCTTAGGATTCCTAAGCACAAAATGAGAGCATTTGAATACTTGGGATTGAAAGAAGAGAAGATTTCCCTAGGCAGAAATGTAAATATTATGGAGACTCCTCCAATCATTGAAGAATTAGAGACACCACCAGCATTGAAGGAACTAGGTTAACCACATGAGGTCTATTTGGGGACATCCTTGGTGGACTCTCAGCTAAATGTGGATCCATTCTTCACTACTTTGATCATTAAGGATAGACTGTTGCACAACTGCATGTTTGACTCAGGGGCATCATGCAAAGTCATGCCTTTAGAAGTCATGAATGAGCTGAATATCAAAGTGACAACATCATATGGCAAGTGCACTACCATGGACTCCAGAGAAGTGCTAGTGGTGGGATGTGTGAAGGGTTTGGTGGTGCAACTTGTAGCTTACCCAGGTAAAAATTTAAAGCTTGATGTTGTCATTGTTGACTATCCATCCAATTGGGGCATGCTATTGTTACGAAAATGGGCTGCAAGTGTTGGTGGGAGTGTCCAAATGGATATGTCCTATGCCACCATTCCAATTGAATGAATCCTTGTCAGGTTGTATGGAGAAAAGAAGATGTTGCACCTTATTGAGGATCCCAACAATGCATCCTATGAAGTATTGTACACAAATGTTGATGCTGACAACTTTGTGGGATTTGCTGATGGAAGGGAGCACAAGATTGAGGAATGCAGGTGTCTTGAACAAGCGGGATCTCCTTGGACTCTATTTTTTGATGGAGCTTGCTCCAAGTATGGTAATGGTGCTGGTGTTGTTCTACTTTCTCTAGGTCAGGAAAAAATTGTTTTTTCCTTCAAACTCAACTTTGAGTGCACTAACAACATTGCTGAGTATGAGGCACTGTTATTAGGTTTAAGAATTACTTGGAAATATGGTGTTAAGGACATCATTTTCAAAGGAGACTCAAAACTAATTGTAAAAAAATTCAGAAAACTGTATGCCATGAAGAATCAGTGAATGAAATAGTACAACCATGTAGTTTGGGATTTCATTGAGATGTTTGATTCATTCAACATTGTGCATCACGATAGAAAGTTCAATGATTTTCCAGATATGATTGCAGGATTGGGGTCTCATTTTTACAATTGTATAGTTTCCCCATATTATGAATATGAGGTTGAGGTATTGACAAGGCCCTCTATCCCTGACAACATCAAACACTGGCAGGTTTTTGATGATGATGCTTAGATCATAAGATTTCTACAAAACAAGGGAGAGTTTATTGATCAATGTATTGATTTGGAACCAATGGTATGTACAAAAGAGGGAAAGGAAACCCTTTTTGGCAAGGTCATCATCCAGCTAAAGACCAATACGATTCCTAGAGGGCTGGTTGCTCTTGAGTCCAATTTTGATAGTGTTGATCGCATTGTTAACATATGCATAAAACCCTCAAGGGATATTAAGGATCATGACCTTGGCTCAAAGGAGAAGCTAAAGAAAATTTTGTTAGGAAACAATCTCAGCAAGGAGGAGAAGTATTCATACATCCAATTATTGAAGAAATACCAAGATTGCATGGCTTGGACCTATTCTGAACTAAAATCATGTAGAGAGGACCTATTTCAACATAAAATTCCCTTGGAGTCTAATGCAAATCCATTGAGGTAGAAACAAAGATGAATCAATCCACTCTTATCTCTCACAATGAAAGATGAACTGAAGAAGCTAAGAGATGGAGGTATTATTCAGCCCACTAGGTATTCTTCTTGGGTTGCAAACCTAGTACCAATCAGAAAGAAAAATGGTGACATCAGGTTGTGTGTAGATTTCAGGAATATAAAAAGAGCATCTATGAAGGATAATTATCCTCTACCAAATATGGAGAAAACTTTGTAATTAGTGACTGGCTTCGAGTTGCTTTCCACCTTGGATGGTTTCATTGGTTATAACCAAGTTGTGGTGAAGGAATTAGAAAGGATCAAGACAGCCTTTACTACTCCTTGGGGAACATATGTGTATGTCAGGATGCCCTTTGGTCTGATGAATGTTGGAGCCACTTTTCAAAGAGCAATGGATTTTGCTTTTCCCGGTTACATCAATAAGTTTATTGTTGTTTATCAAGATGATGTAACTATGTTTTCCAGGAAAAGAAGTGATCACTTGCTGCACTTGGAGAAGATGTTGATAAGATGTAGAGAATATGGCATCTCACTCAATCCAAAGAAGTGCCACTTTGGAGTGCAGACGGAAAAATTTCTTGGTCACATAGTGTCACAAGAAGGGGTGATGATTGATCCAGAAAGAGTAGAGGCCATCAACAAGTTATGAATCCCAAGGACTAAGAAGGGAATTCAGTCCTTCATTGGGAAGATAAACTTCATTAGAAGATTCATATCAAACTTTTCTTAGATAACCATTCCAATCACTTCCATGCTGAAGAAAGACCAGGTCATCAAATAGGAGGACACTGCCATCCAAGATTTCAATGGGATCAAGGAGGCATTAAAGCATGCCCCTGTTTTAGCAGCTCCAGACTATAAGAAGGCTTTCCAACTATTTTCATTTGCTTCAGAGAACAATATTGCTTCTATCCTGCTACAGAAGCATGACGAAGGGGCTGAGAGGCCAATTTCCTTTTTCAGTAAAGCCTTGTAGGGGGCTGAGCTGAAGTACACTATCATGGGAAAGCAGGCATTTGCCTTGGTAAAACCAACAAAGGTTTTCAGAGCCTTACATTCTAAGTTCTAAATTGGTTTCTTATGTTCCCCACACCATGGTGAAGGACATCTTGTTAGAGATGGAAGTCTCAAGAAAAATATGTAGGTGGATGAACAAGTTACAAGAATATGATATGGATATCCAAACCAAGAAATTGGTGAGAGGTTTGGGCTTGGCTAAGCTTATGTATAAGATCAACTTGTAAACTATTGAGGTAAATGAGGTAGAAGAAGAAGGGTAGGTGTTGTTGAAAGGTTGATGAGTTCTGAGTGGTACAAGGATGTAATTTTATATCTCATACACTTATACTGCCCTGAGTATTTAATTAAGAACTAGAAAAAAGGTCTTAAGTTGGATTCCTAGAAATATGTCATCACTGATTATGGGTTAGCTTGGAAGAACCAAAAGGGAGTCCTTTTAAGGTGCATTACTGAAGAAGAAGCCCCTAAGATAATTGTTGATCTCCATGGAGGAGTTTGTGGGGGGAATTTTGCTACAATAGTAACAACACACAAGATCCTGAGGGCCAGTTATTGGTGGGTCAACTCTCTTCAAGGATAAAAATCTTTTGGTTAGAAGATGTGAGAGTTTCCAGTGCTTCTCTGGAAGACTAAAAGCTTCAGTCTCCCTTCCTTTGCAGCCTGTATCAATTGAAGCTCCATTCAAGCAATGGGGGATGGATTTCATTGGGGAAATTTTAGACCCTTCAAGTGCTGGCCATAAGTGGATTCTTGTAGCAACTGATTATTTTATTAAATGGGTGGAGGAAATCCCCACTAAAAAGGCAACACACCAAATTGCCATGGATTTTCTGTTGAACTATATCTTCTGCAGGTTTGGGGTGCTAGTCAAGATTGTTGCTGACAATGTCATGAGCTTTAGAGATAAACCTTTTGTGGCAATGTGCAAAGATTATGGGATCAACTTGACATATGCCTCTAATTACGATCCCCAAGGAAATGGACAAGATGAGTCTAGTAATAAAAATTTTCTTAAGATTATCAGAAAAACATTGCATCAGAATAAGAGAAAGTAGGGTGAACAGTTGAAGTTTTTTGTTTGGGAAAATAGGATCACTATCAAGAGGGTTACTGGAAAGAGTCCATTTGAGTTGGTATATGGGACTCAGGCCCCGCTTCCCCTTCATATGCAACTATCTTCATATCAATTCATTCAACAGCTGGAGGATCAGGAGGTAAGTCCTTATGATGCTCGTATTAACCAAATTGTTGAGCTTTATCAAGAAAGGAGGGCATTCCACCAGAGGCATGTAAAGTTTAGAGAGAAACTAAAGAATTTATTTGATAAAAAGGTCACTCCCAGAGCTTTCAATGTTGGAGATCTTGTGCTGCTATGGGATAATATACATGAAGATAAGGGCAAGCATGACAAATTTGACTCATTATGGATGAGCTTTTACTCCATTGATATCATGATTGGTGAACATACCTTCTTCCTCAAGGACTTAGATGGTGAATTGCTTGAACTTCCTATTAATGGTAGGAATTCGAAGCATTTTTTGGATTGATTCCCCAGAATCAAGATACAAATTTTTGTATAGTGTATAGTTTGTTGGTTTGTTTCTTGTCTTTTGTGTTTTTGCTCGCTCTGGTCCCTGGTGACCTATTTTTGTTGGTTTCTTGGTTTAGTTTTTAAGGGATGGCTCTATTTCTCTGCTCTACAAGCTAACATCGTTTCCCAATCAATTTTTCTGCACTTTGTCTACCTTTTTTCTTTTGGCACTCGTAGGCAGTACCCATCCTCAAGTCAGAGCCAATGTTGGTGCCTGTTTTGATCTCTCACCTTTTTGCCCTAATTTTCCTCTGATCTGCGTGTTATGAAATGTTTTGTTTCTTGATATGGATGCTTTGAAATCTTTTACCTCCATTTGAATGCCTTGAGTTGTTTTCAGAATCCATTTTCATGTTCATCATTGAAGAAGTCTCTGAGTTTTCCCTGTTTTTGCCCTGATTTCTTCAAAATCCGCAAGCTTTGCCATTTTTCCTCAACCATGGAAGCTTGATAATGATCAATTTATATGTTTATTCCTTTGAAAATCCAAATACATGGTCGATAGATGCTCGGATCAATGATCCACATAGTTTTGTTTCGAAAAAGTTTTCATCCTCAGCAAAAAATTAGGTTCTGAGCATGAATGGTGAATTTCTATGTTTTGACGGTTCGACAGGTGTATTTTTCCTATCAAAGTTATTCCTCAATGTTCAACGGTCACGTGGCCTCATTTGGTTGGTCAGGGGACTGTGAGTGAATGCTTTAACTTATCACTTTTTGATTTTTTGGAAAAAAGGAAAATTTGGTCCCATTGCCCTGATTAAATCTGATTGATTCTTTTGGTGCTTACGTGGCTTCTTCCAATTGGATGGGGTGTGATGGGTTTGTTTTTTAAATTTTCCTTTCTGGCTACTTTGGAAAAAAAATTGAAGCTGCTCCGCAACCCCACAAGGATTTGATTAAAGCAAAGTTTAAGTGGTAGGGAAAAAAGTCTTACCTTGACTACGTAGAAGGAGACTTGACAAAGTTAAAGGTGGAGATTAGGTCCTTCAGAAATAAATTGGATGTTTTTCCTTCTTGGAAGAATGGAGTAAAATTCTAAAATTGAAGCGCACCCCCGCCAAATAATTTTTGAAGCCTTAAGGTTTTTGAAGAAGCGCCAAGAGGACACTTGGAGGCCTCCACTCACTTTTATTTTTTTCTTGTACTTTTTAACGGCTAGAGGAGGTTGCCTCAGATATTGACACTTGGCACCTTCCACTGAGGGTCAAGCCTTTAAAAACAAATTGTCACAATAGGACATGTGGCAAGCCTGCACTCTTTCAAGGTATCAATTTTTGGGGACCATCTCAAGGTTCACCATAGTGACACGTGGTAATTTGACAAGTCAAAGGGGTAGGGAGGTGGACCATCGGGGGTAAATTGAATTTTTTTGCCCCTTGATATTTAAAGGATCAAAAAATCAAAATGTCTCGCAAGCCCTGTGGAGGAAAGGTCAAAGCTTGCTCCAGTGAAAGGTGGAGGTGCAGATTCTTGGAGGAAATTTGGAAAAATTTCCTTTTAGGAGAAAAGAGTTACAAGTAAAAAGGGAAGCACGGTTCCATTGGGACCCACATTGGGACACATGTCAGAATAATTTCTCAAGGGCGAAGATGTGGGGAAAAATTGGAAAATTTTCCCTTTTCCAAAAATGAGGTAAAATGGTAGAATTTGGTTGTGGTTCCTTTGGAACCCACCTCAAGATACATGTCATCCTCATTTCTCGAGGACGGAGGTGTGGAACAAAATGTGAAATTTTTCAATTTTCCAAAAGTTTTAAAAATTCAGATGGAACCCTTGGGTCATTTTTCAAATTTGAGTCTTCCACGTGATGGCCCAAATTCAAAGTAAAGATCAATGGCAGCTGAGAGTCTGGATGTGATTTTCCCCCCATTTTAGTGAAACACGCATGGAAATGTGAGTCTTCATGATTTCTTGGTATTTCCTACAAGCTAGGAAGAGAGGGGAGTTAATGTTGATATCTAAGTTTTGTGGGGAGATCTGGAAGGCGTCTTTTGCCATTAAAATGGTCTGACTATCGAGCTCGATTAGATTTTCCATTTTTCTTCTCCCGAGCACGCAAGGATCTAGATTTGACAGATTAGGGGTGGAAGTGGTTAGCGAATTGAAAAAAGAATGATCTACTAGAGGAAGGAGTTGAATGTGGGAGATATTCAATGATATCTGCCCCCTCGAGAACCTAGCGAATTTTTATAGATCTCATCCCGGAAATCGTGATCGTGATCATGGAAAGCACTGGTGCACTCAATTTCTAAATTTTTGGGGTGAAAACTCTGTTGTAAAATGTTATAAATGCCACAAAAAATTTGTGCAAATGGTTGGAATGTTAGGGGTTAGGAAGTATCTTTCTAATAGAAAGCTTGACAAAGCCCATCCTTTTTTGAGAAGTTGTCTCAGAAGCATGTTAATCTCTTTTGTATCAAGTTTAATCATGTCAAGGTAGTTGCGAGTGTACAACCATTGAAAAGCTATAAGATTGTTCTAGAAAATTTCCCCTATGGAATAAATTTGATCAGATTTGAGTTATTCTATGTTGTTTTGAGAAAAATGTGATTGTTTCATCTCTGAATGTATGCGGGTAGTTTCTCCTTGTTTCTGTTGCAATATTGTATTAAAATCTGATTCAATCACATAGGTTTCAATGCTTGTGACAATTTAGTGGCATCTGCAATTTCATCTCTCAGAAAAGCTTTCATCTGGAAGTGAAATAAATGATTTAAAATCATTTTTCTTTCATATGTTTGACATAGATTGTCTATAAGCTTCTGGGTGTACCTTAGTCATGATTTGGCTTAGATTTTTATTCTTTTTTGGGTTCTCTAACTCGAGCCTTCGTGTTAGAATCTCCTAGGTTGTGTGAAAAAGTGCTAATATAGGCTTCCATTGAAGCACATATTCTAGTTAAAGAAACCTTTTAGCTATCTTGTGGCATTTTGTTGGTCTAACCTACCATTTTGTAATATTTCTCAAGGATCTAGTGAACCAAGTTCATCCTGCCTCACCTCCCACAATAATTTTTATTTTAAAACAACTAATCCTACCCATATTACCCTTGTTTGTCCTGTGTGTGCACAAATGCATTGTTTCCATTACCAAAGCATGCAGAAGCAATCGGGGTCCCAAATGTGTTTAGTAAGCTTTGCCTTGTTGTCAAAATATCTCCATGATCTGGAAGTGACAACTCGTGAGAGTCAGATTTTGTCTATTGATCATATTTTCCCACGGTCTTCTCTATAAAATTTATACAAAATAAGGATTTACTAATATTATTCAATAACAGAGGTTCCAAAAGGGGTCCTCTTACCCTATTTGAAAGGCACAACCTTAAATAGTTAGGATAAATCAAATCATCTTCTGGGTGCTATCCATTTCTCCACATTTGAGTGATGGAGGGCCAGTTAGATCTCATCCCTGGCTACAAAATGACTCACCATGATCTAATCTGTCTCTAAGCTTCCTGTCAGACCAATGATGCTGCTCAGAATTTGAGGGAGAATCAATTTGGATACCAACACCACCTATATACAAAGAATCCATAGGGATTGACAGGATTCAGAACTGGCGAATGGTGTACAATTGACGAATGGCTTTTTGGAACCATCCGTCATAGTTGGTCAAGGTTGACCTAGTCAAACAACGACCAAAGGCCTACGAAACCCCTTTTCTGAATTAACCAGTAATGTTTTTTTTCCAAATCAAAGGTTCCAGGAACTTGTCTAGTAAAAATACTAGGGGTTTGTGAAAATCGATATGAAACCCAAATTTTCAATTTTTAACTTCCTAAAAGGGTGAAATGGGGTAATAAGGCTCTTAGAGGAGTGACATACAGAGTACAAATGGTTGATTGGGGAAAATTTAAATCTTGATGTGACACTCCTCATAAGAAGGATCCCATACAATTCTTGACACCTCTTTTTTGGGGTTGCGAAGTTGGTTTTGTGAGTCTCAGAAAATAACGGTTTACTATTTTTTTAATAAGGAAATGATCAAAATATTTACAAGGAACTCAACCACAAATTTTCAATCATCTCAAAATGAGGGTTTAAGTCCACAGTTGACTACCAAGGGTTTATTTATATTGTGAAAGTTACAATATGCATGTTAATTTTTTTGTAAACAAGTTTATTTAAAATAATAAAATGTATGATAATCCAAGGGTTTACAATTTTATTTCATTGCAAAAAGGAAAACTAAAATATGAGAATTATTAAAGATAAGGAGAGATAAACCATGCCTAGAATTGATCGACAATAGAAGATAAGTGATTTTGGTGTTCCATGAGTCGGTTGTAGTTGCCAGAGGGAATTCAAAGCATTATTCACTTAGCCCATGTCGTACATTTTCTTTAATTCTCCATTCAACCATCTAAAAAGTAAACAATAGATAATACCCATTGCATTTGATTCCAGTTGGAATGAGATGGTGCAAATTATGGAGGCAACATTTCTAAGAAGAATTACATCCAATAATACACTTCCTTGAGCATAACTTCCCGCCCCCCCCCCTTTTTTTAAGGTGTGGTAAGAGGAAACAAAAATAGTTGTTGATTGCATTTTCTTAAAACTTTCTAATCCTTTTCAACAAACCATTATGTGCATATTCTGCAGCCAATGTTTTCCAGAAAGGTACGTTTTATTTTATTTAGTAAGAGATTATGTCAAAGAGTTCATGTGTCTGTCTGTGCTTCCAAATTTTTCATACATGTCCACCAGGGCCATATCAAATACAACACATAACACTATTCCTCTATCCTTTATGCTTTTGTTTATATCAATACCATGTTCCTATGATCCCATTTTGACATAGGCTAAGAGGATGCTCGCGAAGGTTGTTTTTCTCAAAAAACTTGACTCCAAGCTCCCACATTTTAACACCGTTTGGAGGATACTTCAAAATGATACTAATTTTTGAATTGATTCCTACCAGTCCCATTTTGATAGTGGCTGAGATAATGCTAGCAATCCTGAAGTATTAGGGTTATATTTAGATAAAGGTGGATCTGATTTGGCAGGATTCCCATGCTATTATCCAAAGATTCCATATAGTTCTAACAAGACAACTGAGAAAGGATAGATAGATGGCTTTACATAGATGAAGAGTGAAAGAGAAAAATCATGCACAAACATAAGTGGGATATTAGGAAGGAACTTTCGATCTCTTATTCAATACAACACTACTCACAATAAAAGATTAAAGGAAGGAACAATGGTGTATAGAATATATTGCACGTAGCATAGGTGCACACAAGTAGAATAAGAAATTCCAACACAAATAGAAATTGTGTAAGAATGAAGCACTGCCCACTCCTCAAATGACATGTATGGTTAAATGCACATTTCTCAAAGCACCCCTATAACTATCATCTCATACATACTACCAAACATCAATAATAAGTCGTTCAATATGTTACAAAAATTTGGTTCAACTTCTATAATTACATTGTTTCAAATATAAATTACAATAATATACAACAAATTACAACCACGTCATTTCACCATCTTACTTGCATCCTGCAAAACCATGTGAACATGAAATCAACGATAAATTGCTTTCATGGGATCCACCTAAATCTAATATATATAACATTTTAGGTTTCCCATTTACATAATAAATATAATTTTCATTCAAAAAGAGAGGGTTAGAGACATATATTTAATTAATTTCATTTCTTAACCAAGGAGAGAGAAAGAGATAGGGGAGAGAGAGAAGAGAGAGAAACATTATTTTTCCAAAAAATCCAATTCCACACAACAAGTCACAAGATGGAGTTTCAAATAATTATTTGTAATTGTTACTAAGTTTCTACGATGGTTGTCTAACTGTTATCGAATTTTTACCCTCGTGAAACATTGATCAAACAAAACCTTACAGATGAGAAATGGAGAGGTTGGTTCAACCGTGCGAGCTTACATTCGATCCCAAAAAATCAATTTGTAGGTGGGCTCGACAATGGAGAAGGGAGGTTGGAAAATTAGTGTCCAATGGAAATGTTGAAGAAGATCAAAGCTCAAGTGAAAAAATGGAGAAAGGCTTGAAATTTTCAGACTTCACATTTTTTGGGGATCTCAGGAAACAGACGGTCGAAAAAAAAATGAAGAAATCTAACTCGGTAAGTCAAAATCGAGCCCAGAGTGATTTGACTCAAAGTAAAGAAGTAGAGATGCGGAAGGTGCCACGTGTTAGCTCACTACACTTTCAAAATTTGTAACAAAAGCGGAGACCCTAGGGATGTGCGGGGCTTCCACGTGAATCTTGCACGGATAGAATCCAAACCCAAGGCAGTGTTCATTCGAGGCCCGAATCAGCTAAGTATAAAAAGGGTCAGCAGAAGCCTCCACGTGTCTCTTCGGAGGAATTTTTGTATGATGCTTAAAATAAAGGTTCCCAAATGAGTGCAGGCTTGCCACGTGGTGAAAGCCCGATAAAGTTGCACCAGGCGTTGAAAAGTCTAAGCATGGGAATGGCCAGCAGAAGCCTCCAAGTGCCTCATCAACATAACTTCAAAGGTAAAATCCAAAGTTTCTCCTAAATAGGCAGAAAATCCAAAACACAAAGAATTTAGAGCTAGCTCGTGGATGATGCCAAGTCTCCAACCGTCACAACTTTAGAAGTGAAAGGAGGGGGTAAAATATTAAGAATGTGCAGAGCTTCCACGTGGAGCTAACTACAAATATCCCACCCAAAAATGGGTTTTGAAATTATATATAGTGGTTACCTTTACTCACCCAAGGAAACAAAGAAGCATGTTCATGGATGGTGCTAAGTGTTGGCACATCACATTCCCAGGATCCTGAAAGGTAACAAAAATCTTAAGAATGCGTGGGGCTTCTACGTGGATCTTGCATGGATTGAATCCAAACCCAAGAAGTTTGGAAAATATTGGCGAAAGGTCAATTCAATGAAAGATTAATCATGAATCCCACCAAGAATTTTAAATTCTTAGATCTTTTAAAATATTGTGAGAGCCCACATGGAACGCACGACCTTGACCTTCAGATGGCCATATCTTTTGACTGGGATCTCAGATTTGAGCAAGAGAGGACTTTTTGGAAAGCTCTCAACATTAGCTACTCAACTGTATTTTAATTAGTAGGACTAAGTTCTTAAAAATGAAAAAAAATTCCTCCACTTTTGAGGTTGTCAGGCTTCTCACCTACCACCATAATGAAGTATGGGCTTCCTTTCTTTCCCAACAAGGAAAAACACATGGAGGAATGGATTTTTGCAGTGGAACCCATCATTGAGGTAGGAGAATTCAATGGTATTTTGGGGTGGTTGAGGTAGGAGAATTCTATGCTCTTTTGGGGTGGCTGAGGCAGGTTTTGATTTCTTCTCTCCTTTCTCTCTCATATTCTAGATATATATTATCAGGAGGGGTTTTTTTCTGGAAGTTGGAAATTTTTTCTTTGCACCCTCCCTTCTTCCCTTTTCTACAAGTGATTTTGTCTATTAAAACCTCCCATTCAAGTTGTGATGTAATTTTTGTCTCTTCACTACTGTAATGCATTGTATCAATTTTCAGAGTAATAAGATAAGTCTCTGGATGATTTCAACCCTCTCTTGTGTTCACTACATCTACCTGATCTCTCATTGTAGTTTGTTTATTTTTGCATGGTGGTTGTGTTATAGTTTTAATGGTTTGTGTTTAATTACAAAGCAGGTGTTCAACATTCCTTTGGTGCATTAGCCTTGTTAGTTTAGGTTTTATTTCTTGCATCTCCTTAACCATGTCTCCTTGGAAAGTTAGAGTAGGTTTTATATTATATACTCTACAATATAAATGTTTGCACCTGAACAGAGGAATAAGAATCGGCCCTTCATCCAGAGATCTCTCGTGATTTGCAAAGTCCCATAGTTTGAGAGATGGTCCAATGTTATGCAGATTACACTGGATGCCCCATTCAAAATCAGGCCATTCGGAGGGTGTTATGATTCTGCATCAACACTAACTTGACTAGGGTCCTCCTACTTTCTTTTACATTTTCCCTCTAGTTGCAAAAATTCCCAATTTTCACTCGGAGGCTAAGAAAGTGAGTTCAATAACTATCTTCCAATAAGTAAATTCATGAAGGGAAAATTCCTATGTGTTTACCTATATACCAATAATCTACAAGGACTAAAGGGATTTAGAACTGGAAAACAATGTACAATTGGCGAATGGTTTTCTAAAGCCAACAGTCATAATCAGCCATGTTCGACCTAGTCAAACAACAACCGAAGGCCTATGAAACCCTTTTTCCAAATTAACAAGGAATGTTTTTTTCCCAAACCAAAGGTTCTAGGAAATTGTCTAGTAAAAATAATAGGGGTTTGCAAAGGTGGACAAGCTTTTCATTATTATGGGCCCACAAGGCGAGCTGGTACAAAACTGAACTTTTCAATTTTTAACAACTTCCTAAAAGTGTGAAACAAGGTATAAGGGCTCTTAGAGAAGTGGTGGAGAGAGTACATATGGTCGATTGGGTTCAATCTACATCTTGATGAGAATCTCATCATAATCAGGAGCACATACGATGTTTGACACCTCTTTTCCAGGGTTCCAAATGTGGTTTTGTGAGTATCCAAAAATCAGGATTCACTAGTTTTATTTACAAGAAAACGATCGACATCTTTACAAGGAACTCAACCTTAACTTGTCAATAAAAAGGGTGTTTTAGTAATCTATTTTGGTTATGAAATTTTTTAGATCATCTGAAAATGAGGGTTTAAGTCCATGGTTGACTACCAAGGGATTATTTGGATTTTGAAAGTTACAATATGTCATTTTTGTTGAGTTGTGGAGCTTAATCGCTTCAATGTCACACTTTTGTAGACTTTCTAGAGTACACAGTAACCGACATCAGTTGATGAAGCGCTGCCAGTCATCCATGGACCGGTATCGGTTAGGCAAGGAGGAACCGACATCGATTAGGTCTAAATGGTATCAGTTAAGGCTAACTAACATCAGTTTTTTGTGTGTGACTATTATAAGAAAGTTGCAGGAATTAGATTTATCTTTAGTGGTAAAGTGAATCTAATGGTTGTAATTACATAGCTAAAGTGCCCTAATATTGTAGATACATATATAAGAATACAATTAGGGTTTGGAAAGGTGTATTCAATTGAGAATAGAGATAAGTTTCTTCTGAGAGAAAAAGAGAAATATGTAGAGAAGAAAGTATAGGACATCTAAGAAGGTGTGGAAGATTACAAATCTTCATTGTATTTCTTCTTCGATAACAATCTAGCTATTTCTTTGTGGACGTAGCCCACACTCATTGAACAACATAAAATCTTCTGTATTTTTTCTTCTTATTTATTTCTGTATTGATTTATTTTATGCTTATATCTGATTAATATATCTATACAACTAGTGTAGTAACCCCAATAGTTTTATTATTTTTCAAACATGTTTATTTAAAACAATGAATTGTCTGATAATCCTAGGGTTTAAAATTTTATTTCATTGCAAAAAGGAAAACAAAATCCCAAGAATTATGAAAGATAATGAGAGATGAACCACGACTGGAATGGATCGACGATAGAAGATATTGGTGCTCCATGAGTCAGTTGTAGTTGCTATAGGGGTTTCAAAGCCTTATTAACCAAGCCCATCTCGTATATCTTCTTTAATCCTCCATTCAACCATCTAGCAAGAGAATAATAGATAATACCCATTCCGTTTGCTACCAGATGGAAATAGATGGTGCAAATTATGGAGGAAACAATTCCAAGAAGCATTACATCAAAAAGTTCACTGCCCTAAGCATTACTCCATTCCACCCCCTTTTTTTCAAGGTGCGGTAAAAGGAAACAAAAACCATTGTTCATTGCATTTGCTTAAAAGTTTCCAATATTTTTCAACAAACCATTCTATGCATATTCTGAAGCCAATGTTGTCCACAAAGCTACATTTTTTTTAGTAGGACATTTTTTCAAACAGTTCATGTGCTTGTTTTTGCTTCCGCATTTTGCATGCATGTCCACTAGGGCCATTGCAGCTGTAACATCCGATAGTATTCCTCTGTCCTTTATAGTTTTGTTGATATAAATACCCTATTCCTTGTTAGGAATATCTTGATTAGTGCTTCACATTATAATATTTACATTGTGTACGATAATAATTACACTGGTAATTATTATTATATAGTTTAATGTGTTATTAATATATTATTGTTATATAAACAATAATATATTATTGGTGTTGAGTTGTGTATTGTTACGGGAGTAACAATCACAACTAAATAGGTTTATTTGTTGTAACTCTTTCCTATTTTATAGGAAGTCAGTTTTCCTATGTATATGGCTATTTAATAGCCTATGAATGTAATTCAAAAAGAGTCGAATACAATATAATTATTATTTTTTCTATGTGACAATATTGCTGTCCCAATATTTGGCATCAGAGCGATTATGGATTCTTGAGCATTATGTGGGGTGGATCCAAGTTATTCATGGTCGCCCTTGTTATGGTAGTGATTTTATTGCATTATTATTTTACCTATAGGCGTGCTCTTTATTGTATTCATTGCATTTCAAACTGACCTGCATCATCTGTTCTATTTTTTCAAAGATTATTGTTTAGACAGTGTAATCAGGAAAAATAAAAGGTGTTTGAAAGGTGTTATTGAAACTACAGAATATTGTTTCCACACGTATTACTTCTTGCAGCTGTCAAAAAAAGAAAAAAAAGAGGAAGAAAGCATGTTTTTTTAGCCGGTTTAGGCGTCAAAATCAATCAAGAACAGCTTTCATATCATACAATGAAATAAAAAAAAATGAGTACCATTTCAAAGCTCTAGAAATAAGCTTTCCAACGCATTAAACGGTTTGCAAATCGGAGCTCTGGTTCTCAAGTTATGAACAAATTATTGTTGGTCACTTCAAAAAAAGCATTCGTGAGTTTCTTGCCTTACCACAGCCATTTCTGATTGGCTAATTATTTTATAGTTTTGCAAAACTATAGTTTGAAAATATTTATTTTTTCTATAATTTTTGCTTAAATAGTTGCAAACTGAGGGAAAATAATACATTTTTGGCCAAATTAATACTCGTTTGGCGCGAGTTCTTGAGGTTATAAATATTTTTGGAATCTACATTTCCTCTCGGTTCTATCAAGTGGTCACATGATAAATTTGCTCTCCATCTTGAGTAAATTTTTAATCGTTGAGCCAATTTTAATTAAATTGGGTCTTTTTACGAGAAATTGTAACTTCAATAACTTTTGCATGGTAACTCGAAATCGAGTGCCGTTTTTTCCAAAAGTGTATATTTTTTTATTCCCATCCTAGTGGTTCTAATTTTGGGAGAAAATAAAAAAATTGAAAATCATCATCTATTTTGGCCATCTTGTGGACGCATTATCGGTTGTACCCGACGTCTTGAAATAAAAGCTTTCACATTGAGGGGAGAAGCTTAAATAAATACAATGTGGAAACCATGTAGTCTCATCCGGTTGAGTTAAGCACCCATATGATGGAGGAAGGAGGCATCGGAGGAAGGAGGTCGAACAGTGACCTCTCGTCAGTCACCAGCGACGGGGCCGCACAGAAGCTGTGGTGGCATATGTATGGTATGAGTATATGACTTTCAGTGTGGTTTCCATTTTCTCAGTGTGCTTTAGTTTGCAGTGTTCCTGTTGCTTTGAGTAGTGTGCTTTATTGTTAATACTAGAAAGAATTGTATAAGAGAGCAGAAAACTACGGTGATCCTCTGACTGCAGAGATCCTCTGACTGCCGTACTTCGTTGGAAGATGATCGGTCAGTGAATACGTTCATTGGCAATGGTGATCATGTGCAGCAAGATCAAGACAGCAAGATCCAGTTAGTATGATACAACACAATACATTTTTCCCTTTCTGATTTCTTATTTGGAATTTCACATTGTGGGGGGGAATACATACCAATGTTCCATTCCCATTCTGCACCCAAAACGACTTAGTCAAGGAAAGCTTCCAGTGACAGTGGCAGTTTTCTATGTTGTTCGAGATCGAGTGGTAGCGATCAAAGACAAAGACTACAATTAAGAACATTACGATTCTTATAGGAAGTAATGTGAAATTTTTTCAGTATATCTTCTATTGTGCAGTTTTGAGATATGCATGTTGTGTTTCCTACATAATTCCCTGATGTATAAGCATAGTGGTGAACAGTAGCACCAGAGTAAGTCAGTTCATGGATCTTGAAAGGGTTTGTGGGAGGATCCAGAAAACCACATGAGGTCGACAGTTGATGAGGTTCCTGTCGTATCAAGGTTTGTGGTAAGCCTGTTTAAAACCATGGAAGGAGCGAGCCTTTCTTTTGGATCAAGGTCATGAGTCACAGAGTTGGACATGCCACAGGGGTGAGCATACTGCAGAGGAGTGTGTGGATGTTTTTCTACCATGTTCGCACTAAGGGGGGGAATGTTAGGAATATCTTGATTAGTGCTTCACATTATAATATTTACATTGTGTACGATAATAATTACACTGGTAATTATTATTATATAGTTTAATGTGTTATTAATATATTATTGTTATATAAACAATAATATATTATTGGTGTTGAGTTGTGTATTGTTACGGGAGTAACAATCACAACTAAATAGGTTTATTTGTTGTAACTCTTTCCTATTTTATAGGAAGTCAGTTTTCCTATGTATATGGCTATTTAATAGCCTATGAATGTAATTCAAAAAGAGTCGAATACAATATCAATATTATTTTTTCTATGTGACAATATTGCTGTCCCAATATTCCTAACATACCATTTTGACACAGGCTGAGAGGATGTTGGCTAAAGTTGTTTTTCTCCAAAATCTTGACCCCAAGCTCCCACATTTTAACACCTTTGGGAGGATACGTGCAAATGATACTGATTTTTGGATTGATGCCTACCAGTCCCATTTTGACAGTAGCTGAGATGACACTAGCAATGGTGAACTGTTTGGGTTGTATTTAGTTGGAGGTGGCTCTGATTTCGGAGGATTCCCATGCTATTATCCAAATCTTATAAATAGTGCTGATGGGAGAACAGAGAAAGAATAGAGAGAGGGCTTCACACAGATGAAGAGTGAAAACGAAAAATCCTACACAGACATACGTTAGATAGAAGGAACTTTTGATGTCTTATTCAATACAACACTACTCCCAATAAAATATTTAAGGAACAATGTTGCAAGGGATATAGTGCACATAGCATAGGTGCAGAGATAAAGAATAAGCAATTCCAACACAACTTGAAACTACGCAAGAATGAAGTGTTTCCCACTACTCAATCCTTTTTCATAACAACAGCAAGAAAATGAACTCCTTTCTTCTAAGAGACAAAATAACTTACTTCAGACACAGATACTGATCGAGATTGATTATTTGTATTCCGAAAAGAAAGAAAAGATATTTGGATTACAAATTTATCCATGCACAAGACTAATTTGAACTATATTGGCAATGATCTTAGGACGAATATGGTCGGGAGCTACCTCATACTGCCACGTCCTTCCCTAACCGCAACTATCCAATTTCTGTTAAACTTGCAAGGTTATCATGGTTTTTCTACGTGGTTAAATCTTCTGGATCTCAAGATAAAGTTTTTGTATTATTTTGCAAGAGAAATGACAGGCCCGAAAAGTCCTTGGGTGGCCATTCCCTGTCTCCATTAATATGCACCTGCACACATTAATTCCTCCACTGTTATTTTCAATTAATTCACTCCACCGACTCCTCCATCTCCCTTTTTGTTCTACTTTATTTTGTTTCTCTTTAATTCTTTATTATTATATATATATTTTTAATATGGGGGTACCAAAAACAATAGCTTGAGAAACCTATATAACCTATGTGATAAACCAAATAAAAGTGTAATTACATGATGTATTATATGTAGATGTGTTTAAGAAAACTATACTAATTTATTAAGAGCAAAATTAGATTTTTTTCAATGATATACACTTTGTTTAAACAACCTTTTAAAATATAAAATATACACAACTACCTAAAATACATAAAATATATACTTTTTAATATAAAATATTAGTTACTGTAAAATGCATTACAAATATTTTATTTTATTTTTAACAAAAAAAAAATTGATTATTATATATATATATATATATATATATATATATATATATATATATATATATATATATATATATATATATACAATAAAATTAACATGAAAACATATTTAGTCACATAGGAGTTTCTTAATGAAATTGTCTTTTGCCAAAAAAATTCCTTAAAATCATTTGATACAATCATTTGATAGCTTTCCCAACCAATTAGTTTTAGGGACGAATTATTTTTAATCTCAATATTAATTATTGATTATTGTTGAAAGAGAATGACTGTAAATTTGTTTAAAAAGAAAGACAAGTAAATTTGTGTAACTTTAATTGGTACGAATTTATTTGGAATATTTTTTGTTGTTGAATATTATAATTGATTTAATTTTTCTTTGGAATACCACTATTTATCATGAATTTTGATAAAATAAATTTTCTCTATTGATTTTGTGATTTAAAAAACAAATATTTGATCACTTAAAATTTAATATTGGATTAATTTTTGATGACATATAATTTATTTATTGATTTCATGATTTTATAAACCATAATGGTAGTTTTTGAGAAATACTTTTGTGAAAATTAAAATTTAGGGATTTCTTTTCAATGTTCGCAAGCACAAATTTAATAAAATTTTTACTTATTGACTTTTTACAAACAATTGCATTTTATCTACTATCTTTTAATGAAGTGTTTTATTTAACTAAAATAATTGATAAAAATTTGGTTAACCCCAAATTTGGGTGTGATTAGATCAATCTCTCTAAATTACTCTAAACAATTGTCAATTTATACCACATAAAATACCCTACAACATCAATAAGTTTATCATGTAAATTTTGTATGTCGAGGTTAGTTTATAAATTATATTTAAAATACGATCATTTAATTCACTTGTTTGGTATGTATAGACAATTAAAAATAATTATTTGAATTCACTTTATATATATGCTAATGATTTACTTCTCATTTTTTATTGGGGAATTGAGATGTCTAGAATATAAGTGAATTTATGTTTAAAATCCACAAATTAAATAGATACAATTTTAATTTTTTTGACTATTTACATAAACTTTACATATTAAAATAATAATCAATTTATCTTTAAAATTTATAGTATTTGAGTGTTTACATAAAATTTACATATATAAATCATATTCAATTTCTCTTTTAAAAAAATTATTTTGTATAAATATCTAGCTTGATGAAATTCCATTCTCAAAGCTTGAAGATCAAACAATCACATTTTGATTGCTAAGGATCTACATAGGTCCATTTCTAGTTTAGCTTTCAAAGAGAAGAGAATAAATGTTTAACAATGTTAGATTGATTTCCTTTAAATTTCTAATGCATGTTGTTGATATTTAGTCTCTTTAAGCTGTTAGCATGATGATCTATGTTTAGTTAGCATTGTTTTGGAACTATTAGTTGTTAGTTTCAATTCTCTTAGCCTAGGTAACTAATACATGGATATAGTGGAAATTATGCTTTGATTTGTAGGGTTAAAAAAATATGGACCTAATTTTAGATTGAAAAGCAACTTTAAAAATCATTCAAATATTATAATTGCAAAGGTTTTCTTTATCAAAGAGTATTACTCCCTACTATATTTCATCAAATAGTTACTTTAAAAAATATAAACAATACGAAATTAAAAGGTAATACTTGTTACATATGAACGGCTATTATGTTTGATAGTTGCTAATATTTATGTTTTCCATATAATAATGTTTAATATGTTAAATGATATTAATATGTATATATACAAGTTTAATATTTATAAAATTATTGTCATACAGATAGGCCTATCAATCCTATTACTTATAAGTATTCAATTGAGAGTTGTTTTGGTATAATTCTCAAGATATAGAGTAAAATATTAATTAATACATACATTATTCACAATAAGTGACAATGTACATTAATTTAGTAACAAAAATTTATTCACTAAGCCAAACTATTGTTCAAAGTATTGCATGTAGTGGATGAAGCAATAATGTTTTGAAATTCAGTATTTACAAATATTTTTTGTTGATGCAAATCTAACTACAATTTCAATTATCGTTATGAAATTAGACACATGTTTCAATTGTTCACAAAATTTAGTGCCAAATGCAATTGGTAAGGGAAAAGACTCAATCAGAAACATAAATAAGACACTCACACAAAACAAATTATAATAATTTGAGAAATTTTATAATCCCAAAGTTGTTGCTTTGTTTTTCAATTGTTTCTCTTCTTCTGTCCAAATCTTCTTTTCTTTTTCTTACAAAAATTTCTTTTATGTTGTTGCACACATCTATTTGCAAAATATTCCCCTTTCTATTATCTCCTCTATTTCTTTTATGCTACTACACTTTCTCTCTCTTTTATTCTCTTTGTATTTTCCCTTCACTATATTTTTCCTCTTCTTCTATGTGTTGTTACACGTCTATTTTCCATCTATATTTTTCACCTTTGGGTTGCATTTATTATTTCTATTCTATGTATTTTTCTTATGCTACTACATATCCATTTATAATTCCTCCTTTTCCATTTTAAACCATTTCTGTAACGCCCTGAAAACGAACGCCGATGCTACGCTCGATGAACAACGAACTGAAAATGCGACAATTTCTTTTTTTGAGACGGGTGCGTTTACATACAGGTTCAAACTAAAACAGTCCCGTAATGCTTCAAGAACGAAGATGATTCAAGGATAAGGATATTTTAAATTCATCTCATTCGGCGTTTCACAAAACAGAAAGGAGGGTCGTCTTTCGAGTTGCTTTGTCTAGTGTCTGGTGATATCGCAATAGCAGTGTTTTCAAAACTAACCTTAGATTAAAGTATAATTTGTTATGAAAAGAATAAACTATCCACTCGATTTTTATTTTTGTTTAATTATCCATATACATTACGTTATCTCGTGAAATTAATACATTATAATATATAAATAACTACACAAAAAGGTGTATATTCGGCCCTAGTTTACTTATTACCTAACATGACTATATGTACTTAAATATACGTAACACCATGTTTATGATTAGAGTAATTTTTATGTGGCAGTTAAGTTTTGTATCCTACTCCCATTATACTAGGTAGCACATGATAAATACTCATCCTGGTAGCTGTCCGCGCGGGATAAGCATATAGAAGGGTGGTGTGGGATACAAGTCTTGCCCAAGCATTAACTATTCAAAACCCTATTTAAATTTTTTTGTTGTTGGGACGGTGTGTGGCTCAGCCGACCCCTGACATACCTTAACACCTACTTCCTACTCCCTACGTGCAAGTCAACTCCATTTAATTCACTTTGATCCTTGCGAATCAATAGATTTTCACCATCGGCCTGTCATGAATTCTGTCCTGGCCGTGTAAATGCATTGGGGTGGTTGGAGGTGAAGCCACAGACCAGGGAAGAGGCGTGAAGTCCCATTTTAATCGGCCTGGCCGCGAGTACAGGGATAGGAGGGCGCAGTTGGAGCTACAGGCGAGAAAAAGGGGGGGGCGAACCAGTGAGCAGGTCGTTTATCTATTCAGTTCTGAATGCATCCTCTATAAACGGTTCTCACCTTCAAGATAGTTTTATCAAAATCGATTGAGAACAGTGAAGGTGCTACGAAGTCTATTGATTTCTTCACTGTCCCAGGCACGCGAGGAGGTAAGACGTGGAAAGGGAGGAGCCTCGACGCGAGTGACAGGCGAGAAGGGAGCGGTTTCACTCACGGCCTGCCACAGCAGGTCGGCCAGGCCACCGCCTCAACAAGTTTCCTCTTTTTTTTTTGTTTTCCTGAGCACAAAACAAAACAACCAGGTGGACCATTCATGTTGTTATCTGTTCAGTATCACTTTTACAAGCACTGCATCAATCTAAACATTCGCTGTGATAGTCATCACTATGTGTATCACGTTGTCTATCAGGCATATCTGCTGAAACGTATCATCATTTTTTTTTTATATATATACAGTTATTCTCTTAGACAATGATTTAAGGGTGATTGACTGGTCTTGATTTTGAGACTAACTTCACATTTGTTTGGGTAGTTGCGAGGCCTGCCATGTTTATGCAGCTTGATATTTGTGAAGCTAAGACCACTCGCAGGATCCTAATCTGTATAAAAAAAACGTCCAAGATCTTTGCTAGCATTGCAACAATTTAAGGGTTCGCTGTGACAGTCAGTGCTTTGTGTATCTAGTTGTCCATCAAGCATATCTACTAAAGCGTATCATCATTTTCTTTTTTTTTATATTACCTTCAACATGGATAATCTTTAAAATATTAGATTCCATATTAATGAAATGAAGTAATGTACTTACTAAACATAGACTTTGCATTAGAATTTTCCTTCTACTCACTTCAATAAACAATGACATGGGTATTTTAGTAAGCTGATTTCATTTCCTTCTATATATGCCAATAATTTTACAATGCATCCATAAATAAGAAAGACATAAGGGAGTTAGAGCTTAAAATGTTCCGTTGTCTTACTAAACACCATTTGAAAATTTAAGCCTTTCCATCAAGTATAAAGGAAGGGATAATGCACTATATATATGTATTCTTTTAATCTTTCCAACTCATCACTTTCAAACATCCAAACAAGATTTTAATATATTTTCTTTTGTAATTTCCTTTCAATATTTCACCAAATAATTCAACAACTTTTCAATAAATTTTAAAGTAAGAAATACTATCATCTCAATGCAACTTTTCCTTCAATTTATTTTACAACACATCCTACTTCATGTGAAACAATTTGCATTAATGGAAGCTAAAGAAAGCAAAGCAATATTACATTCTTCCTCCACTCAAGGTGGGTGAATACATGATGTTTTTACATTGTCAACAATAAGGTTCTTATGTCCCAAGATGTTCTTCATCCATGCTCCAAGTTCCAAGTAGCTCAAAGCACAACCAAGATAGGGGGAGAGGAAACACTCTCCTCCCAACCAAATCTCAATGGAGAAGAGAAGCAATCTCCTCCATTGACCCCCGAGCCCCAAACACAACACAATGAAGGGTGGTCTCCAACTCAAGGCAATAATACTTGCTTCCACAATACAATTTCTTCACAACATTCAAAGTAAAAAGAGGAAACAACAAGGAAACACAAATAACACAATACTTTGCACAACAAGGCTTTCATCCAAGCCAACAAGAGAATGAACTATGGGAAAGTTTTCCTTATGCCTCCCCATTGAGATGAGATGCCCATCCAAAACCCTCCACAATAAAACTCAAGCCCGTATGACTCTTATGCCTCCCTCAAGTACCCATTTTTCCTCCCATACTCTTATGCCTCCCTCCTCGTATGGCTCCCTCAAGAACAAGGTAAGAATGTAAACATTCTCACCCAAGATGGGCATCCCTCTCAAACTCCCTCCACAATATCCTAATCTACTCTTATGCCTCCCTCATGAGTATTCCCATAGACCTCTCCTATACTACACAATAAACATTCAATCCATTTTTCACAATACAACAAAGTAAACATGTATTATTCACAAATTTAGCATAGAAGCAACAATAATATGAAATCAAAACATAGGAGAAGGTTTCCTACCTCTCCATTGAAGAAGCCTAAACCAAGAAATTTGTCCAAGCTCCCTCCAACAATCCAAGCATGCAAGTCCAAGCACTCTTTCTTTATCTTTCTCCCAATTCTTTTCTCTCCCAAAATCACAAAATAGCACTCTTCAACAAAACAAAAACAAAACTCCAACCCCCTCAACAAGAGAGGAATTTTCCATAAATAGACAAGAGGAAGAGTGAGGGTGATGTGGCTCCTTGTAGGATGCCACATCACACATCCTCAAGACCACCTCCCTTTAGTCAACTCAAATCCCAAAACACCATAAATGGGTGGTTGGGTTGAATGACATCTCCAATCCACATCCATCCCTTCCCCATGTGTCCTAAGACACAATTAAATGCAAGATGAAGAAAAGTGCACTCCAAAGTCATATTTCCCTTCCCAAAACAATAAATAATCCCCTTTTTGGATTCCCAACCCTTAGATATGGTTGGTAAGGGGTTTTGGGAAGTGTGGGACAAGTTCAACTTGTCCCACAAGTCCCCTAAAATTGCCCAAAATCTCAAATTCGAGATTCAAGGGATTTGGAGTGGTCAACACTCAAAACCAAGCATTCAATACATGAGGAAACACAAGGCTCAAGGAGCCAACCATAAAATTTAATACATCCACTAGACTTCCCTCCAAGACTTAAAATTTAAAACAAGGTGTTAAATTAATCTAAACATACTTAACAAAAGTAATTTAACAAAAGGACATCACAAAATAAATCACCTACTAAAGCAAGTTAAAACAAGTAATAAAATTCTTACCCCTTTGGTCACATTAGAAAATTTCCCCCTCATGGAAATTTTCTAAACACATAAAAGAACAAAGGTAACATAATACAATTTACTAGTTGCCTTGACGACCAAATGTTGTAACCACCCGACATCCTGTTGTGTTTGGTTCCCAATCCCCCTCATGGTTGTGATCATGCTGTGTTTCCTGCAAAAATGCAAAATACCTCCTTCGGCCTTGCGGCCATGTCAAAATATTGCAAAATAACCATATGCATGAAATTTACTAACATCTATACGTAATTCAATCAATCATTATTTCTAGGTCTAAATCACAACTTAATTATGCATTTCATCATTATCCGAAATTATAGTAATGTAAATTCAACAACTACATTCTACTCATCATGGCGAAGAAATACAAAGTTAGAACACATGCAATATATCCATATAAAAATAATATCGGTATCCAATAGTCTGTCCATGAGTCAGTGTAGGTCATACTGAAAACAAAATCCAATCATAATCCAAATGCATCTAGTCACAAAACATCCTGCTAATCAACATAAGTATAAGTCATGTCCATATCCAAAGTCTGCATAACTCAAAATGATAATCAACTAAGTGTCATAAGGAAGTGGGCATTACAATTTCCTTAAATATAAAAATATTTATTCTCTTCTTCTGACCAAAATAAACCCAAAAAAATTATATAATATATATACATATATTATACTTGGGCCCTTTCATAAACAATGTCTGAAGAAATAAAGTTAGACCCAAAAAATTAATGCAAACAAATTAATCTCAGGACTTTGAAGTCTGCATGGATGAGAGAGGAGGATGGCTCATGAAAATCCTCCATGTGGACCAGCTTTGGCAGGGGAAAATATGGAGGCGTTTAAAAATTTCAAATGGCCCACAAAAATTCAATGACCTAAATATTTATGAACCTGTTAGAAGGTGGTTGGAAGGAGTGGGAGGAACATGTTTGAAACTTTTTTGGAGCTCGAGAGTACCACGTAATAAAATTTGACAACCCCCCTTAATCTTTCTCTAAACAAGAGATTAATCTCAGGAGCTAAGCAGTCCATTTATGACACCCAAGTTTTTTCTCAAATGCTCGAAACCTTTCCTTTGACAAAGGTTTGGTAAAAATGTCAGCTAGTTACTGCTATGACCTGCAAAACGTTAGCTCAATTTCTCCTTTCTCCACCAATTCATGAAGGAAGTCATATCTGATTGTAATATACTTGATTCTGCCATGAATGACATGATTTTTAGACAATGCAATGAAGACATATTATCACCAAAATTAACAGAACCTCCTTGTTTCTTTTCTTGTAAATTTGAGAGGATCCATTTTAGCCAAATCATGTGCCAAGCAGCCAAATTTCTTCCAATGTACTCTGATTCTGTAGTAGAAAATAAAACATCTAATTTTTTCTTTAAAGCCCATGAAATGGCTTGTGATCCAACATTGAACACATATCCATGTGTGATCTTTCTATCATCCTGGCTACCTTCCCAATCATTGTCTGTATATCCAACTAATTTGAAATCATTATTAGTAGAATATTAAATTCCATAATTCCTATTACCTATCACATACCTCAAAATATGCTTACCTGCTTGCCAGTGAGACTCTTTTGGTGTCTCCATAAATCTCAAAATTAAACTAATTGCATACATTATATGTATTCTTGTAGGATTTAAGTACATCAAGCCTCCTACCCTACTTTTGTACCTTGTAGGATACACATAGCTGCGGAAATCTTCTTTTGTCAATTTAATTTTTAATTCAATTACTGTAGATGATGGTTTGTAATCCATCATTCTAAAACATTTGCAAAACTTCTTTTGCATACTTTGTTTGAGAGAAAAATATGCCCTACTCTGTTTGCTTGACTTCAATGCCAAGAAAATACTTCAACAATCCCAAATCAGTCATCTCAAATTCCTTCTTCATGGCTGATTTAAATTAATCAATTGCTTTGTTTCATTTCCAGTAAAATTAGATTATCTAAATACAAAACAACAATTAAAATCTCACCATTGTTTTCTTTGTTGTAGAGTGTGGGCTCATTACCGCTTTTGTTAAATTCATTGCTAATCAGGTAGGAATCTATCCTACTATACTAAGCTCTTGGTGCTTGTTTCAAACCATATAAATATCTTTTCAACTTGTACACTTTTCTTTCATGCCATGTAATTTCATAACCAGGTGGATGGTCCACATACACTTCTTATTCTATAATTCCATCAATAAAATATGATTTTACATTCATTTTATGGACTTTCCATTTATGATAAGAAGCGATGGAAATAATTGTTCTCACAATTTCTTGTCTTGCTACTACAGAAAATGTGTCATTATAATCACATCAAGGATTTTATTATATCATTTGACAACTAATAGTGTATTTTCTACTCAATTTTAACTTCAGGAGTAGTTTTGGTTTTATAAACCCACTTAACTCCAATGACTTCCTTTCCTTCAGGAATATCTACTAGCTCCCATCTTTGATTCTTTTCAATTGCATGCATTTCTTCATCAATTGCTTCACACCATTTATTATCTTTAATTTATTCTTCAAAATAAATAGGATCAACTTGTGAAAATAAAGAAAAATGAATAATTTCATCTTCATTTTATTCATACTTTAATTGATCATAGATGTCTTGTACATTCCTCATTCGTTCTTGCTGCTGAAATTAGTCTGATGATGATGAAGATGCTTTATTAGCTAGTCCTTGCATTCTTTGTTGACTTCTACCATTTGAAGATTCACCCCTTTGAGAAATGGGTTTCCAACTTGGTACATTGTTTTCTCTTCTTTCTGCTGATTCAGGCACAATGATAGGTGCATTGGATTTTTTATGGCTCCTCCACTACTTGTGCATCTTCCTAAGATATTTCCTCAATGAATTGAACATCTCTATTGATTATCATCTCCTTAGTAACTGGATTATACAATCTCAAAGCTTTTTATTTCTCACTATATCAACTAAAAATGCACTTCTCTCCTCTGTTATCCCATTTTGTTCTTCTTTGCTTTGGCACATGTGCATATGCCACACATCTAAAACCTCTCAACTGCTCAACACTTGGATTTCATACACTCCATGCTTCTTGAGGTATTTGTTTCCTCACACTCTTCATAGGACATCTATTTAGAAAATATATTGTTGTCCAAATGACTTCTGGTAACAATTCATTGGACAATCATTTTTCTTTTAACATGTTACTTATCATTTCTTGAATGGTTCGGTTCTTACTTTCTGCTACACCATTTAGTTGATAGGTATACCTTGCTATGAACTGCTTCTTGATCCCATGAAATTTACACAAGTTTGAAAAATCATTTAATATTTACTCTCCCCTTCTATCATTTCTCAATGTCTTTATATAATAGTCAATATGCTTCTCAAACATGGCCTTGAATTTCTTGAAAACCTCAAATGACTCTGATTTATGTTTTAAGAAATAAATCCATTTCCTTCTGCTGAAGTCATGTATGAAAGTAATAAAATACACACTTTAAGACAAGGGGGGGGTCTTCATGGGACAACACAGATCTGAATGTATAAGCTCAATAGGTTAGATTTCTCTCCATGATTTACCTGAGGGAAAATCATTTCTATGTTGCTTCCCTAATATGTATGCCTCCCTAATATGTATGCCTCAAAAACCTTGTCTGGTTATTCAGTACGAGGAAATATTATAACAATTTTCTATTTATAGAGAACTTTGAATCTACCATAACTCAAGTGCCCATACTTGAGATGCCAAAGAGTGGATTGATTAATGGCTATTATTTTTAATGTTGTTGTGCCTACTACACTTTACATCCTCAAAGGAAAAATTCTATTTTGTGTCATTTGCACAACCAAAAACAACTTGTTGCTTCCACCTTTATCATATAAAACATATTCTCCATTCTCAAAATTCACCTATTATCCCAATTTTTCCCCCTTGAAAAAATGGTCAAACATGACCTTGCATAAGAAAATCAGAAGGGTCATTTTAGTCCAGCGGACTCACAATCAATCCCAAATATGAGGGGCAGGTGGGCTCGACAATGGAGGATCAAACAACGTCAACGGAGGCAAGAGGCTCGCAAGAGAAGATTGAATAAAGGGATCAAATTTTTTTGACTTTGCATGCGAGTCGACTCGGGGGAAAGAAAAGGACTCGCGAAAGGCGTAACATGTCAGCTCGTTTCAACTTCAAAAGAAGAATTAAGAGTGGGTTCCCGAATGAGAGAAGGCTCACCACATGGTTAGAGTAAAAAAGGGGACAGAGCCGATCATTGAATCGACTGAGTATAGAAGGGTCAGCGGACGGTGCCACGTGTCTCATCAGCGCATCCCCAAAGGTCAAGCCCAAAAGGTGGTCCCCAACAAGGACCAGCCCGCCACATAGTCAGGGTCTAAAAGGGGATCTCATCGGTCATTGAAAAGTCAAAAACCCATGGAGGGTGCTTTAGAAGTGAGACAGAAGGGACAATCCGTAAATGAGTGCAAGCTTTCCACGTTTCCCTAGTCAAACATAAAGCCTTTGTGAAACAGAAAGAGCTTAGGCAGAACACAAGGAAGGTAGAGAAAATCCATGGAAGGTGCCACGTGAATCATTGACACAATTTCAAAGGCGCGGCCCAAAGAGATACCTTAAACTAGCGCCAGCCCTCCACATGTCCAAGGTCCGAAAAAGGGGACACGGGCCCTTGAAAATTCCAAACTCGGGACATGCCGAAGGAAGCCTCCATGTGTCGTCTCATCACATTTTCAAGGTTAAAATATGGAGTCGGTCCCCAAACAATCACTAGCTCGCCATGTGGACAGAATTCTAAATGGGAAAAATTGGCCGTTGAATCGGCTAAGGAAAGGAGAACCAATGGAAATCCCCACGTGTCCCTTTGGTGCTCTTTCAAGTGGAAAATCCAAAAGTGGTCCCCAAACATGCGCCAACTCTCCATGTGCCTCAGGTTAGGTACAGTTTCTCTGCCAGCAGGGGCTTAGGAAAATACAAAGGAAACAAAGCAGGCCGGGGGATGGTGCCACGTGTCATTCTGGCATAACTTCAAGAGTGTAGAGGAGGGGGAAAAAACTTGAGACAAGAAGGGCCACCATGTGGATATGCGCAAACAGACTCAATACCCGAAGTACCTTCAGCTGGCCATATCTTTCGATCAAAAGCTTAGTTTTTAGTGGGAAAGGAATTTTTGAAAGATCCCAGTGCCTGTCACTCACCTGCCACCATTAATGATGTGGTCCACCATTTTCAAGGTTGTCAAGTCTCTCCCATATCTCCATTATAAATAATGAACTCCTTTCTTTCCCAGAAAGGAACAACACATGGAGGCATGGGACTTGCAGTGAAGCCCATCATTGTTACAAGTGGATTTTAATACTTTTTGGGGTGGTTAGATTAGGTAGATTCAATGCTCTTATAGGGGTGATTGAAGCAGGAATTGAATTTTCCCTCTCTCCTTCTCTATTTCTTCCATATAATATAAGAAGGGGTATTTTTCTAAAGGTTTGTCATCTTTTCTCTCCTTCCCCCCTCTCTCTTTTCTCCCCTCAAGTTGAATGTGGAGCTTAAGCCTCCTCTCATGGCTCTGTAATGGCATTTTCTTGCCTCTTTCCCATTGATGATGTACTATATGAACTAATGGAGCAATAAAATCTATTTTGTGATGCACTTTGTCCATCCATCCTTATTTTATTATCTTTTCTTTCCTATCATCATTGCAGGGTATACTATACACATCTCTGATGTCTACTGCAGGTTCTGGGAGCTGTGTTTAATGGGTTTGAAGTGGTGTTTTTTGTGAACTCTATCTTTGGTCTGTGATGCATCTATCCATCCTCTTTGTTTCTCACCTCTCTCCACTTTAGGAAACTGAGATTGTGACCAGCCACCCCCTTTTCTTTGTGTTATCACCTATGTAGTGTAGGTTTCCTTTATTTCATGCTCTGTCTCTCTCCATGTGTCCTTGGCATTGTTATATTAGGTGTAGATAGTCACATTTCCTTCCGTATAGGAGTAGTTTAGAATTATGATTAGGAAGAAGAAGCCAACTTTCTCCAAAGGGCCATCTCATGTTTGCAAGTCCCACAGCTTGAGAGATGGTCCAATGTTATGCAGATCACACTGATGCCCCACTCAGATCTGAAGCCATTCAGGGGGTGCTGTGATTTTGCACTAATAGTTTTGGCACACCAGGTGCTATGATTTTACACCAACAGTTTTGGCACACCCGTTGGGACAGGTCTCAAGCACCTTAGCACTTCACTTCATTAGGTTCGATGTGCTCTTGGTGAATATTATAGCCTTTGGAGGCACTTTTAAGCATGATCTGGCAACTCCATCTAGTCAATAACCCATCCTATGAGTTGTATACCTTCTCCCATCCATTTTCACCCATTCATCTTTCCACATCTTCCATCTTCTACCATATATGAAGTCATGCAATCATGAATTCATTCCCCTTCATGTAATCCACACTTTGAGTAGGACATCGAAGAGTTTGATTTCCTATCATACTTGGAGGAATGTTTTGATGAGGAGATCCCCGTAGAAATTACAACTTTCACTGCCCCATCATTCATCCTTCAACTACAAGAACCTTCCACCGAAGAGTTTCCACCGGTCATGCTCATTTCAGAGCTTGAGATTGAGCTACAAAGTACCAAAGGTTAGTAGTAACACCTCCCAGATCTAAGCGCAGAACAACTCCAGGAGGTTTATATTGTGTTTGTTGATACTTTGAGGAGGGCGAGACACCATCTGCAAGGTGGTTTTTTACTCTCATTTCTGACCGTGTTCAGCACCAAATCAACTACATGGTCACAATTTGTGAGGAAGGTAAGCTACTTCTTCCTGTCAGTTGCAAGATTTTTTTGAGCCCCCTTTGCTTCTGGTTAGTGTAGAGTGAGTAGGTTTACTTTCAAAAAAATAAGTGCTTTCACACACTCTTCTTATCCCACTTACAGTGTGTATGATTTTAAGTTTTGTACATAGTGGTGTTGTGGTGTTTTGTTGCTCCAAGGTTGTGTCACTATGCATTTCAGTGTGCCCACAGACCATTTGTAGAATAGGTAAAAGCCCTAGGTAAAGGTAAATTTCTACTCTCAAAAATCTCATCTCCATGATTTTCTTGAAAAAAATGAGAGTGTGAATAGCGGGGTGAGTTCAGGATCACCAAGTGTAAGCTGCTGGGCTCAAGGTTTTAGGGACAGGATCAGTACCAGGCTATCATTCGTGACTCCATACCCAATGGATGTCAACAAGGCTACTGGTTTCTTCATCTAACAAGTAGATGTACCCATGAGTCGCCAAACTATTATCCCAATTTCCCCCCTGGTAAAATTTTTCTAACATGACCTTGCATAAGAAAATTTGAAGGTTCGTTACAATCTAGCGGGCTCACAATTGATCCCGAATCTATAGGAGCAGGCGGGCTCAACAATGGAGGATCAAACAATGTCAAAGGAGGTGAGAGGCTCACACGAGAAGATTGAAGAAAGGGCTCGAAGTTTTCGTACTTCACATGTGAGTAAACTCGGGGAAAAGAAAAGGACTCACAGAAGGTGCCACATGTCATCTCAGTGCAACCTCAACAGAAGAATCAAGAGCGGGTTCCCAAATGAGCATGGACTCGCCATGTGATCAGAGTCAAAAGGGGGACAGAGCTGTCCATTGAATCAGATAAGTATAGAAGGGTGAGCGGATGGGGCGATGTGTCTCATTGACACATCCCCAAAGGCCAAGTCCAAAAGGCAGTCCCCAACAAGGGCAGGCCCACCATGTAGTTAGGGTCTAAAAGGGGGTCTCATTGGTCGTTGAAAATTCACAACATCCATGGAGGGTGTCATGTGTCACCTCGACGTAGCTTTAGAAGTGAGATATAAGGGACAATCCCTAAATGAGCGCAAGCTTTCTACGTGTCTTGAGTCAGACATAAAGCCTTCGTCAAACAGAAAGGACTTGGGTAGAACATGAGGAAGGTAGAGCAGAGTTGGAAAAGGTGCCAGCTACCTCATTGGCACAATTTCAAAGGTGCGGCCAAAAGAGAGACCCTGAACTAGTGCAAGCCCTCCACGTGTCCAAGATCTGAAAAAGGGGACATCGTCCATTGAAAACTCCAAGCTCGGGATAGGCCAAAGGAAGCCTCCACATGTCATCTTGGTGCATCTTCAACGTTAAAATACAAATATGGTCCCCAAATAAGCACTGGCTCGCCACGTGGCCAAAAGTGAAAAGGGGCAGAACCAGCGATTGAATCAGCTAAGGAAAGGAGAACCAATGGAAATCCCCACGTGTCCCTTCAGCACTCTTTGAAGAGGAAAATCCAAAAGTGGTCCCCAAACATGCGCCAGCTATCCACGTGTCTCAAGTCAGGAACGTTGTCTGCGCTAACAGGGGGCTTAGGAAAATACAAAGGAAAAAAATGAGGCCCGCGGACGGTGCCACGTGTCAGTCTAGCAAAACTTCAAGAGTGTAGAGGAGGGGGACAAACCTTGAGATGCGCAGGGCCGCCATGTGGATATGTGAGAATAGACTCCAGACCTGAATTACCTTCACGCACTCATATCTTTCGATCAAAATCTTGGTTTTGAGTGGGAAAGGACTTATTGGAAAGCTCCCGGTGCCTACCACTCAACTTCCACCATTAATGATCCGGTCTAACATTTTTGAGGTTATCAAGTCTGTCACCTATTTCCATGATGAAAAATGGACTCCTTTCTTGCCCAACAAGGAATAACACATGGAGGCATGGGTCTTGCAGTGAAGGCCATCATTGTTACAGGTGGATTTTAATGATTTATGGGGTGGTTAACGTAGGTGGATTCAATGCTCTTAAAGGGGTGGTTGAAGTAGGGCTCAAATTTTCCCTCTCTCCTTCTCTCTTTCTTCTATATATTGTAAAGAAGGGGCATTTTACTAAAGTTTGGTCACCTTTTCTCTCCTTCCCCTCTCTCTTTTCTCCCATCGGGTTGAATTTGGAGCTTAAGCCTCCTCTCATGGCTCTGTAATGGCATTTTCTTGCCTCTTTCCCACTAATGATGTACTATGTGAACTCACGGAGCAATAAAATCTATTTTGTGATGCATTTTTTCCATCCTTCCTTCTTTTATTGTATCTTCGTGCCTCTCATCATTATAGGGTATAATGTGCATATCTCTAATGTCTATTGTAAGTTTTGGGAGTTGTGTATAATGGGTTTAAAGTGGTGTTCTGTGTGAAATCTATTTTTGGTATGTAATGCATCTGTCCATCCTATCCATTGCTCACCTCTCTCCAGTTCAGGCACTTGAGATTATCACCAGGGTAAGTGCAGGAAGTTGATGGACAAATATAGGGTCATCCGTGGACGTCATATTGCAAAAAACAGTGAAATCTCACCTTGTAGGGATTATTAGCAATACACGAACTCAAAATTAGAAAAAATTATATAAAAATGAATCGTAGCTTTTGAAATCTAGTTTCTACAATACTAATTTTTTTAAAAAACGGACAACTTTAGCTATATTAAACACTTAAAATTATATGACTTGGTTTTTTTTTTTTTAACTTATAAGATTGTAGTCCGTTTGCCCGCATTTTGGATGACCAAATCTTGTTATTTTTTTTTCCTTTGGTGAAACAGTAGATGTAGTTTTCTATCTTAGGATGGATTTTATTTTGTATTTTTTTGAGAATTTTTTTTTTTTTAGTGATTTTTTCCGTGAAAGTGGTCTGAAAATATTTTAAAAATGGAGCACTTTCCGTTTTCCCACCATAACTATATCAAAAAATATCAAAATCAATTTTTTTTTTAACATGTATAGATTTTTTCCATGCTTTGGATGGTATAAGTTTTATCACATTTTGATAAGCGAAACAAAAGTTATAGTCTTAAACATAGACATGAACATTCACAGGAAAAAATGTCTTAAAGACCTATTGTTAGTAAAAAATTATAAAATGATAATATTCACTTTAAAATCAATATTTCTACGAAGCTAACAGTCTCCCCTACGTGATGGCACCATTTTTGTGAAATGTTTTCTATTCTTTAGCATGGTTTAGGTCTTTGGAAGAGCAAATTTGAGGTTTTTTGACCTTTTACACTTCATAATGACCTTCCATAGTTTTGGTTGGGGAAAAACAAAGATTTCTTGAGGCTTAGGTTCGACAGATAGATCCGCGATCGTGGTTTATAAAGTGTGATCATGGTTTTTTAACACAAACACGAGTGCACTTTATCAACCACGATCGCGGTTTATAAAGCATGCTCGCGGTTCATAAATCATATTTACACACATCCCAATGTTTGAATTACCATGTGATTTTTACTCTCTAACCTTATCATACGAATTACTGTGAAATTCTATCTTTTTCTACACGTTTTTCTTATCACCGGAAGCAAAACATCATGGCAGACAAGAAACGAAGTCAAAAAAGGAAGTCACTAAGTAAAAAAATACCAAACGAATTAGAGGTCAACAAAATTCAAAATGTTGAGTGAATGCACAATCTTCGTGAATCAAGAAGAGGTTCATCTTTAACCCTAACTATTGTAAGCAATGAAGAACCATGTAATGTTTCTATTGTCAATGTTGAAGTTGAATTAAATACTCGTGATGAAGATGTTTTTACTGTCAATGTTGAAGAAGAATTAAATACTCATGATGTAGCAAATGTTGAAATTGAAGGAGACAATAAAAATGTGAATAAGGAAATTCATGTTGAAACCGTAGATAGGAAAAATTTGACAAAAACACTTCCTAGGATTTTACATAAGAAACCTAATTTTTTATTGAAATTGATGAAAACATTCTGAAACCAATGTCTGAAAAACTTTCTGAATGACAAATCAGAAGAAAAGCTACTGAAATTTGGGATAATCATTTTGAAATTTTAAATGATTCCCAAAGATGTCAGTTGTTGGTTAGTTTGATGAAATTGATTAAAATGAGACCTACATTAAACACCTTAAGATTGACAACATCTAATATACGTGGTCAAACCTCTACAATTGTTGAAAACCTTCATGATGCATATCACACTGTTGGTGTCAAGAGTCGCACTAGGGATAGTAATATTGTGCATCGAGTACTTGCTACTAGTGTTGTAAATGAATCAATAAAAAACAAGGTTTGATTACACAAACAATTTGAATGTTTCAAGTTAGTCGAAAAAATCTAATGAAAGCAATTGAAAGACGTAATATCCTTCAATCACTCAATAACACCGATTTTTTAGCATTTTCTGCTAGAGCGCCATGTAAGGAAAAAAATAATTTTGATGCTATAAGAGAAGTTGATATTGAATTTTGGCGTGATAACACTAGAGTTTCACCTAATACAAGAGATGTTATAAAACGGAGAGTTGGTTCTACTAATCGTGAACCACATCCAAAGCATTTCTTAGATATGACTCAAACTCAATTTTTTTGTAAGTTTGAACAAGAGAATATGGAAATTAAAATTAGTCAATATTTTTTTGAGATGTTGAAACCATTCTATGTGAAAATCAACCATAATTACACCACTTGTTGTTGAAGGCAACATGTTGAATTTACGATGCATTATGCTAAATTTTTACGTATTCATTCTATTTTGCATTCTAAAACTATGTTATCGGAATGTGGTGTTCAAGTTCCACCAATATCTTCTAGGGATTTCATTCCTACTATATTTTGTGAGAAAGAAGTTGGACAATTTTTTTATAGTCAGGATTGTTTAGATGGAAGTTGTAGTACATGCGGCGGATTACCTAAATTAGAAAGTTGCATCCATGAGAAAATTGAAGGTAAAATAGGACATAATTTAATTGAGTTTGATAAATATAAATCAGTTTCATACCAGTTGAAAGATGGAAAATAGTTTAAACGGTGTGAGCTAGTTACAGAACAAATGCCTATTTTTCAAATTTTTAAGAAAATTTAAGGATGAAATTGTTTATGAGTATGCTAGGCATACACATAGAGCTCGATGGTTGGATGAACATTTCAAGCTATGCAAGGACACATTTCCTATTGGTACTATTATTTCAGTGGTCGATTTTGCAGAGAATTTCACATTGCAACCACAAATGGAGGTTCAATAGCAATATTACAACTCATTACAAGTTACCATTTTTGTGCATATAACATATCTACATTCTTCTAACAGTACAGAGAATGACAATTTTTTTTAGAGAGTACCACTTTTATATCAGTGATGATCGTACTCATTCTATTGAATTTCTGCAAGGGTGTTTCCAGTTAATTTATGGAAACTTGTCTGATAGGGACATCCACTTCAAACAACATTATATATGGTCAGATAATTACACATCTTAGTTTAAGAATGCATGAATGTTTTATTGGATGAGTACAATACACATCAAGATGGGTGTGTGACATGGAAAAGGAGAGCATAACAGTGCAGGGGTATTTGTGAAAAGAGATCTTGCAAGAGAAGAGTTGAAGTACAAAGATGGTGCTAAATTAAAAGATTCAAAAAGCATAGTGGAATGGTGTATTGACAACATGGCCCGAGGTTCTCAAGAAAATTCCACAGTTCACAAATATTTTTGGTTGATAGAGGAACAACAAATTGCTAACTACGAGGATTGTATAACACTCACTGGGTCCAGTGATATGCACTTATTTTATAGCTCAGACGCTACTTCATGGGCTGTATGGATAAGAAAGTTGACATGTTTTTGTGAATCTTGTATCAAATTTGTCACTGTTGAGTGTGATTCACAAGAATGGGTGGATGGATGGATTTGTAGGCCTCTAACTCTGCTTCCTAGTTATCAACCTCCACAAGCATTATGACTTGTTTATGCAGATGAAGTTGCAACATCCAAGGACTTTGATGAAATTTTGATTTTGGTACGATAAGGTATTTATGGTTATTTATTTAATTTTTTTATTGAGTTATGTCCATTGAAATTTCAATATGTATTTTAAATTTGAGTTGTTCAACCTTTGTTTTTTTTATAGGACATGTGTTTGTAGTTATTGCGAAAAAAGACAATGAAGAAGGAATAAACTATTTCTTATGTTGTTGCATCGAGAAAAGAAAGAAGTTGACTTCTCTTATTATAGATGGCGAAGATATTGAGTATCCTACAGGGTTAGTGGTAGTTACTGGAACTTGGATTCGATGGTATCCATTAAAAAACTCCTCTGTTTGGGTGTTTGAAGACGTTGAGACACATAGGAAAATAATCTTATATTTGTATCTAGTTCTAGTGACAAATATTCAGCTGTATAGATATCGAGGAAGGCCTAATAACAAGATTCTTTGGAAGGTTCGAGAGTCAGATCATGAAGCAATCTTGTCTACTATTCAGAGTAGATCCCATCCTGATGGTTCATTGGAATGAATTTACAATACTCATGTCTGGTATATATAATTTCTTTGATATATATAAATTTGTTAGTTAGATCTAGATTTAAGTTCATATATTTTATTTTAAATTTGTGTATTTTGTATATATCTAGTATGGTTTTGATTTGAAACTTAAATTTCTTTGACTAACACTTTTATGTTCAAGTTAGTGGTGTCATAAAAGCTTCCACCTTCATGTGGTTGGCACTGTTAGTAGAGAATTTTAAATTCTCGAAGCTAAGAGAAGCTTTCATTGTTTGAAAAAGTTGTAAATTTTGAAAAAGTTCTAAGTTTTGAAAAAGTTGTAAATTTTGAAAATGACTCCTCCCCAAGTGTTTACAAGACCATACCTATGCGTGTGCACAATTGGTTTGGTGCCACGACCCACTGTTTGGAAAATATAGTGTTTGACAACCTTACACTGACTCAAACTACACTATTTCATACATTTGCAAACAATAGGGCAGCGAGAGCACCGATCTGGAAAGGAAAAAAATAGAGAGAGGCTATTGAAGAGGGTCCCTATACTAAGGTGTTGGATCAGACGAGACGTCTTTAGGTGCTACGGAGTCTGAGTAGTCACTCGTTGAAGTTGAACGACATTTTGGTCTCAGGGCTCTTAAGGGACTACGCCCGAACGAAGTAGCCCGGAAGCATCGACCTTGTCGCACACCAAAACATTACCTCCTCTAGAGTTCATCTTGCCACACGGACGTGTTGGTACAGTCAGTTTGGTACCATGACCCACCATTTGCAAAATATAGCATTTGACAACCTTAGACTGGCTCAAACTGCACTATTTTGCACGTTTGCAAACAATAGGGTAGCGAGAGCACCGATATGAGAAGGAAGAAACTGAGAGAGTATATTATACATCGTCCCTATGCTGAGGTTTTAGATTAGACGAGACATCTCTAGGTGCCATGGATTCTGAGTACTCACCTGTCGAAGTTGAATGATATTTTGGTCTCAGGGCTCTTAAGGGACTACGCCCAAATGAAGTATCCTGGAAGCAACGACCTTGTCGCAAACCAAAAAAACCACCTCCTATAGCATTCATATGGCTACCTAGCTATCGGCGTAGTCGGTTTGGTGCCACGACCCACCGTTTGCAAAATATAGCATTTGACAACCTTACACTGGCTCGAACTGCACTATTTTACGCGTTTGCAAACAATAGGGCATTGAGAACACCGATCTGGGAAGGAAAAAAATCAGAGAAGGTATTGTAGAGGGTCCTTATGCTGAGGTGTCTCTAGGTGCCACGGAGTCTGAGTAGTCACCTATCGAATTTGAACGATATTTTGGTCTCATGGCTCTTAAGGGACTACACCTGAACGAAGTATCCTGGAAGCAACGACCTTGTTGCGCACCAAAACACTACCTCCTCTAGCATTCACCTTGCCACCTGAACATGTCGGCATATTTGGTTGGCTGCAACGACCCACCATTTGAAAAATATAGCATTTGACAACCTTACAGTGGCTCCAACTGCACTATTTCGCGCGTTTGCAAACAATAGGGCAACGAGAGCACCGATATGATAAGGAAAAAACTAAGAGTGGATTTTTTAGAGGTTCCCTATGCTGAGGTTTTGGATTAGACGAGGCATCTCTAGGTGCCATGGAGTCTGAGTTGTCACCCGTTGAAGTTAAACGATATTTTTGTCTCAGGGCTCTTAAGGGACTACGCCCAAACGAAGTATCCCGGAAGAAACAACCTTTTCGCGCACCAAAACACCACCTCCTCTACCTTTCACCTGACCACCCAGACATGTCAATGTATTTGGTTCAGTGCCATGACGCACCGTTTGCAAAATATAGCGTTTGACAACCTTAAACTGGCTTAAACTGCACTATTTCGCGTGTTTGCAAAAAATAGGGCAGTGAGAGCACCAATCTGGGAAGAAAAAAATGAGAGATGATATTTTAGAGGGTCCCTAAGTCGAGGTGTTAGATTAGGTGAGGTGTCTGTAGGTGCCACGGAGTCCGAGTAGTCACCTGTCGAAGTTGAACGATATTTTGGTCTCAGGGCTCTTAAGGGACTACGCCCAAACGAAGTAGCCCAGAAGGAAAGACCGTGTTGTGCACTGAAAAACTACCTCCTATAGCATTCACCTAGCCACCCAAACATGTTGGAAAATTTGGTTCAGTGCCACAACCCATCGTTTGCAAAATATAGCGTTTGACAACCTTACACTGGCTCAAACTACGCTATTTCGTACATTTACAAACAATAGGGTAGTGAGATCACCGATATGAGAAAGAGTAAACTGAGAGAGAATATTGTATAGGGTCCCTACACCAAGGTTTCAGTTCAAATGAGGCATCTCTAGATGCCATGAAGTTTGATTAGTCACCCGTAGAAGTTGAATGATATTTTGGTCTCAGGGCTATTAAGGGACTACACCCGAATGAAGTAGCCTAGAAGCAACGACCTTGTTGCACACTGAAAAACCACATCCTCTAGTGTTCACCTATCCACCTGGATGTTTTTGCGTAGTCAGTTTGGTGCCACGACACACCGTTTGTAAAATATAGCATTTGACAACCTTATACTTGCTCCAACTACACTATTTCATGCGTTTGGAAATAATAGGGCAGTGAGAGCACTGATCTGGGAAGGAAAAAACTGAGAGAGGATATTATAGATGGTCCCTACACTAAGGTGTTGGATTAGATGAGGTGTCTCTAGGTGCCACAGAGTCTGAGTAGTCACCTATCTAAGTTGAACGATATTTTGGTCTTAGGGCTCTTAAGGGACTACGCCCGAACGAAGTAGCCCAGAAGAAATGACCTTATCGCACACCGAAAAAATACCTCCTCTAGCATTCACCTAGCCACTCAAACATGTCGACGCATTCAATTTCGTACCACAATGTCATAAGGCATGAATTCTCACTCCTCGCCTCTGTTCATTTCCTAGGACTCAAAACATTCAATGTCACTTGTTTACCTTCCATCTCTCTTGTTCTCTTTTGACTTTCCTCTTTCCTCTTAGGTGTTTCGTCACTGTCCTTTCTTTGCTCTCTTAAGCTATATTGTTGTGGTGATATCTCTCCATCCTTTGTTGCCCCAGCTATGTGCTTACATGCTCATTATGTTTGCATTGTAATATGGTCATGCTCTTGGCTACCTTGAAACTTTTAACATACTTTTCATCCCTTAATGGTTATCTAATACCATAATTATCATGCTTTGAATATTTAGAAGAATAAAGCATTCCCTTTTTATTCTTATAGTGGAATAAATATTTGAATATAGGTCAAGAATACTAAATGGATTTGGAATTAAATGAGCCATAATTGTTAGTGAAGCAAGAACTAGTGAAAAGTAGTGAGTAAAGGTAAGTCATGTTAAAGGAATGAAATTAATTTATTCATTTTTTCTAATAGTATGGTGAGAATGTGAACATATGAATAAGATTATCAATAAAATGCTAAGGCAAGTAGCTTCAAGTTTGCATATTTGGATGGAATTTTAGAAGGAGAGTGAAGTGGCCAATCAAGTCACTTATGAAGCATGCTAAAAGAAGTGAAGGAAACAAATAAGTGAGAGCCTATGAAGGAATAAGAGGAAAATAGTTTCCATGCACGAGAAACATGAAGAAGATATTTAAGAATTATCATAATGGAGAACATAGCATGAAAGAAGAATAATGGAGGAGAAAGATAGTGCAAAATGAAATGGTTAGAGAATAAATAGGTACGAGATTCTTGTAAAACATTTAGGTTATTCATTGAGGCTCTCACATCTCATTTTGTAGAGGTTTCCCTTTCATCTTCAAAGTTCATCAATCATGTGGAGGAAATGAAACCCAATGAATATGAAATGACAAGAGTCTCTCTATGGCAAGCCAATCATGAGGGTGATGCTCACCTTTTTAAGGATTCTTCATCATAGATCACTACACAGAATTAGGAGTATAAGTAAATAATAAAACAATTAACGGAACATGTGAGGACCTTTTATTCATAAGTGCAATCATTTATTGCATGAGATTAATCATCTCTGCCTCAAATTGAAGCAATGTATCCCATCTGAAACTTCAACCCCCCTTCCATCAAGCAAGATCAAGCATTCATACTACAAAGAAGGACATGTGACCATTGGGTGAGCATGATCCTTGAAAAAGGGAATGATCTATTTCCTAAGATTATCTCTTTGTTTAGATTGTTCTTGGTCATATATTTGAAAATCAATAGGAATAAAGTTAAGATCAAGAAAGAGAAATTCCATTGGGAAAATAATCTCCCATTTGTGAGTGAGATGAATAATTTTGATTCTCATTCCTCGGTGACTTCAGGTGTGTTTTCATATAACTCAAAGAACTTGTATGACATTTTTTCCCTTACCATCACCTAGAGGTTTGATGCTCTAAAAGAAGCCATTTCTGATTTTGAATCCCATGAGGAGAATGTATAAATTTTTTTTTAAGATCTTGGCACAAGATTACATGAGCTTGGTACTCCTCTTAGGGAGAATAATTCCATGAAGAATCTTTAGGGTTCATTTCAAGAATTGATTCAGGAAAATATTTGTGACCCTTTCCTTCAATGTGATACTTTAGAAGCCCTTGTAGAGATCATAGGTTATATCTCTAATCCTATGAAGAGTTATGAAAAATATTTTAGTCAATGTGGAAAGTTCAATGCCATTCCTGAGAATTGACTCAACACATTGGAGCATGTGAACATCTTGGAAGATGAGAAAGTTTCATTTGTAGTTTCAAGATTCAACAAGATGGTCTATGGAAAAGCCTCATCATTCAAGATCTTCCATGGAGGAAGACATGAGTTTATTCTTCATTAGAGGAGGATTATTCATGATGGGTGGAACCTTAGAATAATAATAAGGGCTTACTGTCAAATTTTTACCCTTTTCAAAGGGAAGTGGGGGACATCAGAATGCACCACCACATGAAATCTCTCCCTTTCATCACTTAAGGCTTGTAACATTCTCACTAGGTATGATTCCTCAGCACCCCAACTTGATTATGTTGCCACCTCTGATGAATACTAAACCGCTTCACACATTATCACCCCTTTAAGTCCATTTTTCCCTTAATAAATGTGGTAAGGGAAATGGGGAAAACCAAAACCCATTTAGAAACTTTTACCCTACCCTATCATGTCATGTAACCCGGGTTAATCCAGAATGGTCAAGGATGAGTTAGAAGGTGAGTTAGCTTGGTTAATGTTAAGAGGTGAGTATAAACAAACACTTAGCCATTTTTTTAATCCCTTTTTAATATTTCCTTTTCCTTCATTGCTGCTAGTATTTAGTTATGCTACTAAATTTTCAAGAAACCCTATGCAAAAATCATATTTTTGCTCCATTTCCCCTGTAATTTTCCCGTAACTTCTACTCATGAACTCCTTGAAGATGATCTAAAAATATTTTCCATTGGTACCCTAAATTTTATAGCATCCCATTTAAAATTTCAGAGAAAAAACTTGCCTTTTTAGATCCTTGCAATTCTGAAGATCAAAAACACTTGAAATTCTAAGTAGGAAACCATATGAAAATACCTAATCTAATGAAAAAATTTCATTACAAGAAGACATGATTATATTTATTATTAAATTGGCATATGAGCCTTACTAAAAATAATAAGTTTTGATAAAAAAAATAAAAATTGAAACCTCTGTGTAATCTTCAATTCTAGAAATATGAAAATTGTAAAACTTGAAAATCGGGAAAATTGTAAAATCTTCAATGTTTCACCATAAGTAAAGTTATATTCATATAGTTCAAGATGAACTCTACCTCTCTTTTTTCTATCAATGTTCGCATTAGTTGATATGCAAAAGATGAGTGTTAGCTTTAAAAAAAAAGTAATTGTACGTATTGCCCTTTTGTAGTTCACCTAGCATAGTTTTGCTTAATGGAATAGGTTTGCTTAACAATTGGGCCATGTAGTGCTCCGGGACATGGTTTTTTAATTTTAAATCAAACATACATATATAGAACTAATAAATGGTTATGAAAACATACATAGAAGGATATCATACATGCAATGAAATCAAATCAAACATATAGTTCAGTAATATCATTATGAAAACCAACAAACATGGATATATAAGAATCAAACAAAGTGTGCTCCAGACTTACGTCTCTAAAAATATGTAAGTTCATAACATGTGTACATATCGAAATAAGTGTGTCATAATGTATATAGGACCACATGCAGTCGTAAAAGGCTATATATATACAATGGACTATATGAAGAAACATGCTCACTAGGACTAGATGGCCCATATATATATCTATGTACATCCATGTGGACTATGAATCTACTCATGAAACATATTCCCTCTCTTCGTCCTGCTAGAAGTAGCATGTCCATGACCTGGGGATGTAGTGGAGGGAGGTGCCACTACGGATTTCATCTATGTGGTCCTAGGCGTCTCTAAGTATGCCTACAACCTAACCTACACATTCATAAACAACAAGTTTTTAACACCGAAAATTTAAAAATACATTCAAAATTTAGAAACTTGTACAATTTAGTTAAAATGCATGTGAAATATTACCGCAATGTCATGATTCCTATCAATTTTTTGTTGACACATCGCAGGGATAACATTAGATTCACAAGGGGTAAGTTACATACCAATAATTAATTTTCAAATTAAATATTTCACATACATACAAAATTTGATATTTTAGATATAAGTAATAAGAAATAATGAACCTCCAAAATTTAACAAATTTAAAAAATTGTACCTCAGTTAGTGGATCTACACATGCTATGGCAGTATCTACATCAGCCTCCACAGTCTGCATATATGGAGGAGACTCTCTGACAGTCATAAGCTATACAGAAAACATGTACCAATCAATATTAAAATCTACATGACTTTGCACCACATACCAGAGGTCCAAAGCATGTAATCCATGTGAACGTCCACAATTAGAAACAAAGTGTAAAGAGAAACTAACCTGCATAAAACTCATGTGTGAGACATGCCAGTAGCCTCAGTTCCCAGAGCAGATGATGACCCGCCAGGCTCATGTGTATAAAAGACAAACATATTAATATGTACAACATACACATGAAACATTATAATAATAATCTAGTGCAATCAAATGAAATTAAAAATGTAAGTTTGTAAAACTTAAAACTTACGTTTGAAACATGCCCAACTATAGAAGCTAGCATGTCGACGCTAGATGTTTCCTTCATCAACTCTTGCTATTTAAAATAAAATTAAAAAAATTAGTTTTTTATATGTATGTACATGAAGTACAATCAAATACATATATATTAAAATCTCAAACATGTGAATTAAACTATTGTGTGTGTGTGTGTGTATTATTTATATTTATTTGAAATTTACCTAAGAAAGACCAATATCAGTGGCACCCGTTACAAAAACATCCCTCAACATCTCATCTATAGAAAAGAAATCATGTGAAGCAGAAAATGATGTCTCACCCGCAGTGCATACGGCACCACATGATCAACAGTGGTGTGGTCCGCTAGAACTGGCACCTCCACTAGCATCACCAGATGCAATCTAGTCACTATGTTGGGTCATCGTGTTTGTGAGCTCCCTTAATGCATGCAGTGTGTCAATCTCCATAACCGCCTTCAATGTAGGAGGGATAAATGAAGGCAACGGGGGTTTTGGGGCATGGGGGATCCTTGGTTGACCTATGCATGCACTAGGTCTACTCTGTGTAGAGCCACGTCCTCGACCAAAAAAGTCAAAAAAGTCAAAATAATTCAGGACCTCATTAAGCACGAACTCGCAATATAATTTCTTCAAAAAATAAAGAGGAACCTCATTGTTATTACATGGTGAATAACCAAAAGCCATCCACCATCGGTCCCAAAAATTGTTTTTGATTCGGTCATCATGGCACCAATGGATTGGGAACCGTTTAAAATTAACTGCGGGGGGGCATTGGTTCTCGGGTTAGTAAATAATGCACAAATGAGGTCTTTTCCATTTTTTTTGTCTTTTACAGCCGCATGGGATAATTTATCCGCATACGACCACCCACAATCACCTCTAAAGGTATTCCATCTATGTATTTGGTTGGTTGCGGAGTCGAATTCGCCAATCAATGTCTGCAATGTGTTGGCTAAAGTCATGTGGGATGGATTTGTGGCATGATTTTGTCTTATAGTTTGAATAAGGTTCTCAATTACAATTTTATTTTCTCATATTCTTCCAATGATATTATCTTGTGTTTCTGCTGGTTCAGTGGGGACAAAAGGAGCCACAGGAGGCAGATCTATATTTGGAGGAGGGTTTTGAGAAATTTTTAGAGGGTTTTTAGGAATGTTTTGACAATTTGCATGATTTCAAGCTTGCCGACCAACTGATAAAACAAGAAAATTGTATACATAAACAAACATTTCAGAAAACACATGAAAATGTTAAAAAAAAACCTAAAATGTAAAAAAAACCTAAAATGCAAAAAAAATGATTAAAATTGGGGGCTTATCTCCTCGTCTTGGCGGCATGGTTTAATCTATCGCAATCCTGAAGTCCGCTGAGAAATTTTGAGGTGGTATTCAAAGCTCGAGTGAAAAACGTCTATGAGAAATCGCGGTTTGAAATGAAAAATGGGGAAAATAAGGATTCGTGGGACTGCTAATTTTTGTCTTAGGGTTCCATGTTCACATTTTATAACCACGCTCGCGGTTCTAAACCACAATCATGGTGTTAGGTTTGATAATTGCTGAACCTAAAATTCAGGAACCGCGATCGTGATTTATATACCGCGATCGCGGTTCCTAAATTTTGGGTTTTTATGTCCACGGAATTGTCCACCAACTTCGTGCACTTACCCACCAACCACCCCCTTTTCTTAGTGCTATCACCTCTGTAGTGTAGGATTCCTTTATTTCATGCTCTCTCTCTCCCTATCTCCTTGGCATTATTAGATTAGGAGTAGATAGTCGCATTTCCTTCCTTAGAAGTAGTTTAGCATTATGATTAGGAAGAATAAGCCGGCTTTCTCTAGAGGCCCATCTCAAATTCGCAAGTCCAACAACTTGAGAGATGGTCTAATGTTACGCAGATCACACCGATGCCCCACTCAGATCTGAGGCCATTTGGGGGGTGATGTGATTTTATATCAACATCACCTTATATCTATTTTTTACAAGATGTCCAATCCTAAGAAGATTATAATTCAATCCTAGGACATAGAAAACATTATGTATATGCTTCTTGTCTCCTTGCTTAGTGAGAATGGATACAATTTCTTTACCAATCATTGGAACCTTATTGTTTGTTCCCATCTTTACTTATGATTTGATTAGCTTCATCTATATTATTGAACATTTAGTTATTCCCACACATATGATTGTTGTAAGCACTATCCAAGTACCATACTTGTTTTCTTCCTTACCAATTTGCATTGCAAGTTAAAAGGAAAGTTCCACTCTTTTCATTCTTCTCAGCTTCAACTTCTTTTGCATTAGAGAAACTTGCATTATGTTTATGATTTCTTAAATCATATTATTTCTTTTTGCATTCATTGGCATGCTTCCCAAACATTTTGTAGTAATAACATTACACATTTGATTTATCATACCTTTGTTAAGAACCACCTCTAAATTGGTGTTGCTCCTTCCTCTACCTATAGCGTTTTCCTGTGGCTCCTAATAGTGGTTGTGAATTCCACCTTCTTTTTGGTTGCTAAAGCTTCATCTTCCTCTTTTGAATGCTCCTATCCCCTGACCTCTTACATTTTTATTTGTTTTATAGGCTTGTTTGTTGGAGGATCTTGTTGATCTCATCATCCTATGTTCAAGAGTTTGTAAAGAACCAATCAAATCATCAACACTCAATTTTTTTTAAGTCCTTATAATCTTATATGGCTACCACAACTGGGTCGAATCTGAGTGGAAGGATTCTTGATACCTTCTTTATGATTCTATGATCTTCTACCACATCACCATTTTTCCTCATCTGATTGACAATGGACATAGTCCTTGTAAATAATTCATTTACAGAGTCTGAGTCTTTCATGAGAAGAGTTTCAAACTCTCTCGTTAGCATCTGTAGTCTGACTACCTTCACCTTGTCACTTCTTTCACTTCAACAAACAACCTTCTTTAACCACAATTATTCCACAAAATTTCTACAATTTAAGAGAATTGTAGAATATTTGTGGCATCTCTATAATAATTTCAAAATATATCATTAAGTTGTGTAGATGTTCCATAATTTTAATATACTTATAAACATTTGTAGAAAACCCACATTTATTAATATTTATTGTGGAAAATCCACTTTTCTTTGAATTTTTCAAAATATAATTTAAATAATGTAAATTTACAAATATTAAAAAGAGGAGTACACATTTACAACCCACCACGATTAGTTTTTGTAATTAAATATATTTTTTTAAATTTCAAAAATTAAAAGTTGACCATAAGAGTGTTATATTTTAACGACAAGGAATGATTTCACTACCATTTTTTTTAATTATCACTTATTTTATATTCTCATATTTAATCCCTTGGTGACAATCAACTTTTCAAATTAATCACTCATTTATTTTTTGATCATAAATATTGTGGATGTTCCACAATATTATTTTATTAGTAATAATTTGTAGAAAAATCACATCTTGAAACTTTCTTAGTTGAAAATCCACATATTAAAATATATATCATGGAATTGTCTACGATACTTGAAAGGAGAATTTTAACAATATTAACATGGAATTATATTAGAGTTGAAATTCGAGGATAAATACTATGTAAATGCCCTACCCAAAAATTATAATTATTTACACATTTAAAAAAATTTAATGAAGTTTAAATTAAAATACTATAAAAATATTACATTGCAAAAAATATGTATTTTTACTGCAACACATGTTAAAGACATTAAATAATAGATATTTTTATATTACATTAAACAAATAACATTTTTAATTTATTATTATACGAACCTTTTATTCTTACATCGTATATATTTTATTAAAACAAATTTAAAATTATAAGAATGGAAAAGTTAGTATTTTCGTTAAAAAAAAAATTAATTTTCTATATTCAAAATATTTGTGGCAACTCTATAACAATTTCATTATTTCATTTTCAATTATTATAGATGTTCTACCTTAATTACAATTAAAGTAATTCATTTACACCATTTCAATTTTAAAAAGTATTTTTTTTCTAATCCAATAATTGAATATAATATTTTTTATAAAACATAATATATATTTCCGAATTTTTTAGCCATATATTTATTTAATGCTTTTCCTCGCGCTAAAAAAATATCAAATAATAAAATATAAAAAAGTCTTCTATTGGCATTAACTATGAACTAGAGATATCTCTTGCAATTTATATTCAAATGTTGTAGAGTCGCCATGATTATAGGTTCATATACATGCATGAAGCGAGTAAATATAACTAAATGTGAAACAAAAGCATGCAATCAACGGATTGAACAGAGTAAATTAGGTGGGTTATCAACGGATTAAATACAAATTATTTCAACCTTTGATGAGGGAAGTAGATTGACACTACCATGGGTTGGACATTTTCATTGGATTGAAAAAATCAAAATCATGGAATGACTTAATATATTGAAGAAGGAATGGAAAATTTGAGGATTTTGTTTTTATGGTTTCTCAATAATTGAAGAAGGACCAGAAAATTTCAGAATTTGATTTAGGTATTTTGAGCAGCTTTAGGAACTAAATGGCCTTGAGAAATGGTAAGATTTAAGTTTTTCTTTTCCTATAATCCACGGTGTATATTGTAATTTCATAGAAATTTTATTTATTACAGCAATTTAATGAAATCTTATTGATATTTCAGGTTTGAGTGTTTCCTCAAGTATCCTCAACACTTTATCAGTTTTGCAAATTTTTTATTGCAGCCTTAAAAGTAATTCATCTCTTCTTTACATTAAAGTATTCATTTTAATTTATAAGCCTATTTAACTTGCTCTTGAAGAACGAGGTTGAGGTGAATACTGGCATTCATTGGAATATTAATATATAGTTGATGAAAATTGGTATTATTATACTTAATTCTTTTTACCAAAATGATAGGGAAATGGAGACGTGGCATTGAGAGAGAGGATGAAATTATCATAGAGGGTGCAACCATACGAGAAAGAGGGATCTATGGAGACATGTCTATAGCTTTTGAGGATTACATGAGCTACAATTATGAGTTTCTATAGGTAAACATGATACATTATTTTTTTCAAACTTATTTTAGTTATCATGTATCCATAAAAATTCTGTTCTGGACCTGTAACAACAACACTCGATGTGAACATAAGTTCAGAAAATAAATTTTGAGAAAGGTATTTGAGTGTCCATTGTAATGGTATTGGTGGTGTATTTTATTAGGAGAGGTGCTAAGTAACGTGGGTAAATAAAAGAATCCATCTATGGGAATCAGAGCTAGAGTAGTGATAATTTCGATTCTATGTCCTTCCTTGTGATGCCCATAGTTAATTTTATCAAACTTTCTATATTACTTACACAAATTTCGAATGGAAAAATCAAATTATAGAAATATATATGGATTTTTGAATTAACTTTTAAATGTTTTCCACTTTGATGTTCACCGTATTGTCAATATTAATGTATTCTTACCATTTCTCCTTCTTGGCCGATTGGATTCTATTTGGTGTTACTCTTACAATTTCACTTCATGATTAGTTGGGTGCTACTTACTCTTGGTAGTCTTGATCTTTTTATTCCTCTCTTTAATAATATTGAATAATTCATTTTACAATTTATTAATAAAAATTGCAGATTACTGATGATTATATTTTATTTGAAATGTGATTTTTTTTTAAAAAAAATATTTTTTAAATAACAATTTAATATGTTAAAGAAAATGATAATGTATTAAAATTAAATTGAAGTAATTAAAATCATATAACAAAATCAAATTTATATGAATATATTATATAATTTATTTGTAATATTAATACTTTTATTGAAAATAACACATTTACCATGTTAATAAAAATGTTAATGTTTTAAACAACATTTTTATTTCTTAGAAAATAATATTATTTTAGCATATATATATTAACATGAATTTGTAGAAATGTTAATTGTAACATTTTTACATTTATACAAAAAGATATTCCACAAATTATTATTGTACCTACAAGTTTTTTGTGGTAACCTTAACTTGTGGAAAAAATTATTGAAATTGCTACATTGATTAAGCATATAAAATTATAAATTTGTGGAATATTTACGAAGTTTAAAAATTTAGACAAACTACAATGTTTACAAAATTGTGGATAATTTACAAAAACAAAAATTGTAGAAAATTTACAAGCATGATAAATTGTGGTCAATATACCATAAAAAATTGTACTTAAACTATAAATTTCATAAATTGTGGGATTTCCATGATATAACAATTTGTAAGAAAGCTAGAAAAACATACCAAAACGTGGATAAGCTACAACTCCAATTCCACATTTTGAAATTTGAGAATGTCTTGTAACCACAAAAATATAGTTGAAAATTTGTGGCAAAAAGCCTAGATTCTTGTAGTGATTAAAGATTCTATGGTGACGTGGATGATTTCACAACATTCTAAATGGAATTTTTTCAAAAAGTAGTTTCGTGAGATCTGTGATCTGTGTGAATGCAATCTGTGATCTCTATGAATGCAATGTGTGATCTGTGTGAATGAGATCTTTGAACGCATACAATTCCAAGATGGAAATATATGTGAACCAGATTAAACTTGCTTATAACCTGTTTTCTTAATGAAATATATGCTTATATTCTAGAGATCCGTGTGAAAGGATAAAGCACCATCCTATGGCTCTGCAGAAAAGGATATTTTAGATTACTATGTACAACAATAACCTTCATTATTTTTATTTTAAATTTGTTTTTTATATTTGAGTTTCAAATGTGTGGATTTTTATAGCTATGAAGAGAGGTTAGGAATGTGGAATCTTTTACCAAGAGGAGAATGAGAAGCAAATGGTTCAAGGCTACAACTCAATATCATCTCACATGGCTGTCAATATTAATGAATATTTTTAAATTTTGGGTGTGCATGAAGGACCAAGGGGAAATTCTTTTACATTGATAGATATATCATGTGAGGGAATGCATGATAGATTAAGGGTTTTGCAGAGAGGTATGCAAAATAGAACCAAGGTGTGATGGTCAAAAAAATTGTGGTATTCCATAAGAAAAAATTTTGTGGTCTGCAAAATAGAGTCAAGGTGTGATGATAAGAAAAAATGTGGTGTTCCATAAGACATTTTTTTGTGGGAGAAATTATTGGATGTTATTGTGTTGACTGTGGTTTTGATTCTTTTTTTTATTATTTAATATAATTATGTCTATAAAATTTTATTCTGTTTATTTCTAAAATTTATTTAGAAATTTATAATTTTTAAGTTATGTTTTTTTATGAGATAAATAATTTTAAGAAAGTGAAATATTTGAACTACCTGAGATGGATATTGAAGGAAAGCTCAATAACCCAAAAAGAAAACCTCTACAACTTACATTAGACTTGTAAGTTCAACTAAAATTTAATATAAACATATAAAATTTATGCTAAATAACACAATGTTAATTATATTTGCAAAATTATATATTGTTTTCCTATATATGCATATGTAAATTTTAACAATATTTTTTCCCCCTAAAAATATCATCCCAATTCATATGTTATGAAATTATAGTTTCAGTAGTACCTCAGGTTCCTATGGATAGGTTTATATGCAAAACTTTAATAGTATGGAAATAAATTAATAAAATAGCATTTTTATTCTTCACATGCTGTGATTCTTCGTAAATATCTTTCATACAATAATTTTGAAGTACTTTAATTTTTATTAAGTTTGTTCAGCAACTATCCCATGCTTAGTATCATCTTTTTCTGCACCAAAAGCAGTTCATTTCATCATCTTCAAGATGACAACCAATTTCTATCAAAAAACTTCAGATTTATTAGATCCCAATGCTTAACTACAACATAGTTTTAAATCGCAATCGGTCGCGTGGTTTTGATCGCAATTAAAAGGTATGTAGTTCCATAATTGGATAGCAATATTTAAAATTAGACATAAATTTGTCAATCTTCCAACTATATATAAGATCTAGACTGGGGAAATACATGGACAACTTGCAGGCATTAAAATACTTCTCTTATTAATTTTATAACATGTCCATAGCTTTTAAACCTAAGTAGACACCCATTCCATTGAAAATGGGGTGAATATGGAATTGGTTATGCCACAATGCCTGCCATTTTTATGGCGCTAATTAATTTTACATAGAAGTTTTAATAAAAATATTCAAATAAATTCACTTTCATTTACTTTCCAAAAATCTAAGGTTGAATCTTCCCCAGGCATGCAAATGGGTTCTATTGTTATGTAGATATAATAATAAATATTTAATGTGTGTTAAAACTATAAACAATCCATATATATAATTATCTAAATAAGATTAATAGTAACATTTCTACATTATTTTTCAAGACATTCTACAAATTATTATTGTGGAAATTAAATTGTAGCTTCCACCTACAAGTTCTATGTGGTAATCAAAAATGTAGAAAAATTGTAGATATTGCCACACATATCATATGGATGTGAAACAAAAAAGTGTAAAATGTAGAGAATATACAATATTGAAATATATGGAAAAACTACAATTTTTAGAAATAGTGGAAAATTTACAAATTAAAGAAAATTGTGGATACTCTACACCACCAAGGATTGTAGGCTAGCTACAAATTTAATATATTTTGGAATATCAACACCCTACAAAACTATAGACAAACCAAAATAATATATGAAAATTGTGAAAAAACAACAATTTCAAAGCCACATTTTTTATTTTTAAAATTCCTTGTAGCCACAATAACAACGTAGAAAAAATATGGCAAAGAATCTTATTTGTTGTAGTGTTTGATAAGAATTTTTAAAGATTTCCCAATCTTGTTTTGAGTCAATAGTTGTTGCTATCCTTGGAAATACTGAATTTTTGACTTCATTCTGGATGTATATAAGATATTTTGCATCTTTTCTTCGATTTTCCTTTAATTGATTTTTTGTGCTTGTGTCAATGTATTAAAAGCAATCTAGTATGCTACCTCTATATATCCTCCTTCAACTAGTTCCCATAGATGTATTCCTTTTAATACATGAGATCTCATAGTTCTTCCCATCGAATATTGGTCTTTATTACCAAGAGTTTTCTCCTAGAATCCATTACAAATCAATGCTGAAAATAAAAAACTCATAAACTAGTGGGTTTGAGTTTTGTTTTGTTCACTCTGATACCAAATTGTTGGAAACATTTATTGCCAAATTCAACTAGTAAGGCAAAGACAAGATCAAAAATACAAATAATACAATCACACACAAAACATATTATATTAATTCAAGAAATTTTACAATCTCATACTTGTTGTTCTGTTTATCAATTGTTTGTCTTCTTGTGTCCAAATCATCTTATTTTTTCTTACAAAAATATCTTTTTTCTGCTACACACATCTATTTGCAAAATATTATGCTTTCTATTTTCTCCTCTATTTATTTTGTGTTGCTGCAATTTCGCTCTCTTCTCTTCTTTATGTATTTTTCCTTCTTTGTATTTTTCCTCTTCTTCTATGTGTGTTGCACATCTATTTTCCCTCTCTCCTTTTTCTCCTTTTATTTTCAGCTCTTCTTTCTATTCTATGTATTTTTCTTGTGCTGCTTCATATTGATTTATATATCCCACTTTTCAAGTTTAAAACATTTTTCGTAAATATAAAAATATTTACTTACTCCTTTGCTACACAAAATATGCCCCAAAAACTTGTACAAATAAAATATTAATATACATACATATATATACATACATATATATATATATATATATATAAATATATAATATAATATTATATATATATATATATCTATATATAGAGCATATATATATATGTATGTATGTATGTATGTATGTATGTATGTATGTATGTATGTATGTATGTATGTATGTATGTATGTATGTATGTATGTATGTATGTATGTATGTATGTATGTATGTATGTATACACACACACACACACATAGATATACATACATACATACATACATACATAGGCATACATACATACATACATACATATATATATATATATATATATATGTTTGTATGTATGTATGTATGTATATATAATTATATATATATTATGCTTGGGCCCTTTCATAAACCATGGAAAAAAAACTAAATTCGGACCCGAAAAAATTAATGCAACGGCAATTAATCCCTGGACTTTGAAGTCCGTAAGGATGAGAGAGGAGGATGCCTCACGGAAATTCTCCACATGGACCAGATTTAGCGGTGGTGAATATGGAGTGGTTTAAAACTTTCAAATGGCCCACAAAAATTCAACAACGTAAATATTTATGAACCCATCAGAAGGTGGTTGGAGGGGAGCAGGAGGAACATGTTTAAAACTTTTTTGGGGCTCTAAATTACCACATAAAAAATTCTGACATCAATTGACTCAAAATTTTTCATGGCGATTGAAAATTTCATGAATCAGCTTAAATACTTAATAAAGCCAAAAATAATATATGACTTATAGAAAGATAATTTGAGATTTATTGTTTATATTATTATATGTAATGAAAAATTTCCAAAGCTATGGAATGAGGCTAAAGAACCTCAAAGCTTTAACTGACTCAATCATGCACCATGAGATAAGAGCTAAACAAGAATTTATCCCATACATGCATCATAACTTCATCAAAAACATCAAAACCTAGCATATATTCTACTCTCTACTCTTTAGATTACTAATTAAACATTAAGCCTAAGAAGATCAACTTAGCGATGAAGGGGGTGATTTATGTGTTTATGGTTTTCAAGCTTTCAAGAATGGAGTCTCACCATTAATGGCTTCTAGGCCAAGGGTTCCCTCCATATTACTCAAAATTTTGTTTAAGGATGCAAATGGAGGCTTATTAGCTCAACAATGGAGCAAGATAAGCTTTAGATCAAATTTATAATTAGCTTAAAGCTAATACCAATGAGATCTAAGCTTTCTTCATCTTGTTTTAGTTTTGTGTTTATGTAAAGTTGTGTGTTTTTGAATGGGTAGGCTTAGCCTTGTATTTATAATTTTCCACTTGGGAGAGTTTGGAATTTGGGTCCATGTGGTACTAAAGTCTAAAAATCACTTTAGGATTAGATTAGGATAAACATGCTTTAGGCTTAGTTAATCTAGGCTTAGGCTAGTTAAATGTCAATAGGGAGTTGATTAGAGACTCAATGAGAGTTGGGAGGGGTCGCGTTAATCAATTGTGACTGATAGATAGACAAGGAAGCCAATAGAAGTGATCTAGAGAGAACTAGGGAGGTTCTAAATGGTGGAAAGGACAAATGTTTAGCTAATACGAGAGATATTAGCCCAATTAGTTGATCATAGGAGGAATATGTCCAATAAGATGTCGTAAGTGGGCATCTAAGAATGGAACGAAGAGTGGGAAATCAACAAAGTATCGTCAATAAATTGAGTTGGAGGTAATGCTAGGTGTAAGCATATTTTAGCTGTCTACATTTTCCCCTCTTTGGGGTGGCATAAGTGACGTTACTTCAGAGAAAACTAGACAAGGATAAGTAAATTTTTTTGAAGGAATAAAAGAAAAATGAGTAGAATGAAGGATGTCCCCTGTAACGACCCAAAAACCACACACCCGAACAACACAGTAAAAGACAGGATATATATTTTTTTGACTTGCTTTGACACATAACACGACTCAACATGTCGTCACCAAGGTTACAACCAACACTAGGAACCACTTGTTACGGGGAAGACCACAAGGTCAGCACGGAAACGTTCACACCTATCAAGGACAATACATACTTTATATTTTTTCTTTTTGACAAGACAACATGGAAGTCCAACCACATGACACACTTACATTTAGGGCATCCCATGAGGAAATTCTTGTTAAATTTTCTTGTTTACTAAAATGTCTCTTCATTCTTATCTTACGTCCTTATAAAATTTCATGTAATGATTCACACAATTCTTTTCACAAGGGAGAGCTTCTTTCTTTTCAACTATTGGCTAAATAGCTTAAGGCCAAGCTTTCTAAACTAGGATCATCAATTTTATGTCCAAATCTTTTTATTCATTTGATTTTAGAACATTTTCCATTTCTTACAAGGTTAATTAATCTTACTCAAGCCACCAACACATGTTCCACAACTCTATTGCACAGGTGAAGGCATAAGCTCCAATTGAGTGGAAAGTACCGCTTAGGGTTCATAACAATAACCTTCTTGTTTAAGGATCAAACTTTGACCTTGCTTAAGAAATATCACCATGAATCAAGGCAAGGGTTAACAGAATAGGACAACAGAATTTAGCTTCAGGGTCACATTGTTTACTATCAGTCTTTTTATTGAGGTTAAGAGTTTATCAAGATTGGTTAAATGCTCCATCTAGACTTTACTTAATTAAGTTTGACAAAGGAGGACATTTCAAATGATAGAGAGATATTTAAGGTTTTATTAATCAATTTCCTTCCTACTTATTAAATCCTATCATCTTCTAAAATCTAACCATTGATTTCACCATGAGATCATTTAAGGTTTCACCGTAAAAGGATAATGTTTATTAGTTTGGCACAGGGAAAAAAAAAATGAGTAATCATATTTCATTACAAAAGATAGTTTCCTCATGATTGTTCCAGGTCTCAAAGGTTATCTAGTAGATCACATCTACATTAATATATTCATATATATAAATTTTAGTTTAACTTTTATCAGGACTATCCAGCTCACTTTATAGTGCTTACAAACTCATTGCTACTAAGCCTTAGGAGGATTTACAACTCAACATTTTAACTCAAGAGAAAAGTTTAACAGTACTCGTTTGCAGAAACAAAACAAGGTTATATCAATTCATTCCAACATGATGCACGAATCAAAGGGACATACCATCTCTATTGAACCATGACTAGGGAGCAAGAGAGTAATAACATGGGACATGCCCCGCTACTATTCTAAGGATTAAAATACACTAGAATATCCCGTAACCAAGCGGTAATCAAATTTCATCTTTCACGTGATAACCAAACAAACCAAAGTTTCAACAGTTACAACAACAATACTCTATAATACATTTACTAAGGCACTGACCCTTCTTCTAAAATGTCCAAAGGCCCTTTCCAAATTTTTATAACATAATACTCATTCGTACAAAGGAACATCATAACCAAGATTGATGCAGTAATCTACAAGTTCTTCCATCATCTAACCACATAAGCCATCTGCAACAATTAATAACCTGAGTCAGTTCGCGAGAACTGAGCAAGATAAGACTATACATAGCAACAATAAGCTACTAGCTAACAATACCATGAAAGGTAAAATTCTATTTCAAGAAATGGATCAAGTTCTAACCTCTAACAACCTTTTGAAACAAGATATAATTTTCAACATATCAACTAAGAAGAAATCCATAAATTTTAGTTATTAAAAAAATACCTCGAAAACTACAAAAGTTTGACAACCAAATACGCAAGACTATGAAATTTAAATGATTAGACACAAGAGTTAAGAGTATTAGGATTTCAATCATGTAATCCCGTAGATTACGTGATTGAAATCTAAAGTGTAACCCATCAATCCACATTCTCAAGGTGAAGTCAAAAGATAAAAACCAGACCCGATCTTAGCTGCCAAAAAGAATATAGTTTTGGAATCATTCCGTAGGGCCATAGGCCTAATAGGCTAGAAATGAACAACGAGGGTAATAACAAAGTTCCATCATGTAATCAAAAAAGTTTAAAGGATGAAAATCTTATATTCAACCCACAACCATTATATCTTAGGTAATAAGTGACTTCATAGCTAATAAGGATGAGTGGAAATGACGCTAAGAATGTCCGGAATAGGCATTGTCTAACATCCTACCTACTGAACATAACCAGGGCCGGAATAGTGAAAAGCCTCATTAATACCCAAGTTGAGTAGGCAATCTAGCATTCTAAACAAATCCTTGCAATTTTCATAATACCTTAGATTTATAATCCTCCCGTTCTAGAGGAACATAGCCATGAATCTAGACTTGGTTGAAATTTTCCGACATCAACTCACTTCCTAATATCATAAACGATGTATAAAAAAAAAGGTCTCTTAACTCTCTTTAATTTACATCTCATCACTAAGTTTATGGTAACCTATGCAGTGATTAAACACATAATATATCATTGAAGATAGATATCCTCCAATAATGAACTTCTATAACGATGTAATTACAATTATTACGTTCGATACATAAACAAACTATTCCATAGCTTCTTTTCCCTTTTTAGACAAAAAAATATATTCACGACCTTCCATCACAATCATTCTAAATTTGTAATGAAAGGTCACTCATCAAGAAGGAAGTACAAAACAAGTTTAACTAAATTAAGGAACTTCATGTTACCTTAAGCAGTTGATGAAAACCTTAACTCTCACGAACCGTGAAAGATATTACCTTACTCCATCAAGGTATTATGTCTATACATAATTAAATCGATCACACAAGGAATCATCAACATACCATATCTTAACACCATAAAGGTCATTAATTTTATCAAATTTTACTCATAGAAAGAGTAGAATCAAAATGGGGTTCTATCAATAATTTATGCCCTTCTATCAACCCAGGACATATTTTCGGTCCAAAAATTCCTTCTTAACAAGCATATATATTGAACTTCTAATTTCCAAATGCCCTAATAATTTGCACAATACACGAAGTGCATAATCACGCTTATCATAAAAAAAATAAAAAAAATTTAACTGTATATTTTCCTCTAGGGCAACAACATAAAAGGAACCCAATAGTAGTCAAAGCTACAACGTTCTAGGGGCGATTACATACCCAGATTCACAAGAGAAACAGCGACATTTTTGCAGAAGGAAGTAACTTTAAAATTATATATATATATATATATTTTTCATATGATCAATCGAAGCACACACTAAGAACCTTTGTTTGTTTTATATATAAATGGGTTTGATCACGTCAACAAGAACAACCAACAGAGGAAAATCCAGAAGTAACAAACTGTTAACCATATACTGAACGCAAATCCACAAAATCACAGATTTAAACCAATTTCTAGAAAGAAAAAGTTTCATTTCAAGAGGTTTATTAGATACTAGCATATTTATGTATATGGTTAGTCTATCTTGCCTGTTTTAACACATCCACCAGTCTTGAACATCCAGCAGGGACTGCTACAGCCACACGCCCTCCGCTTTATCCTCTACTTCACTGGTCTTTTCTTGCAATATACCACACCAAGATTCCCTTTTGAAGGCACGACTAGAAGGATGCAATAGGTGGCTGTCCAAACACTAGATTGCTTCAATGCAGCTGCTTTGGGGGTGAGAGTGGAACTCACTTACCCTCAGTCCGAGAGCACTTGCTTCTAGAAAGTTAAACACCGACCATGGTTTGAAGCTCGAACACAAGACATAACTGATTACATCGCTCCTGGATTCTGAAAGGCATCTACCGTATTGATACACAATCCTTTTCCTTCATCAGATTTGGGGACAACATCAAACTCTCGGTGCAAACATTACAACTGTAGCTTGTAAGGTGATGATAATTCCAACAGAGACCTTTATGCCTGCCAACTTAGTGACTTGTTGAAGCAGCCTCATATAATAGCAGAGCAAATTGTGTTTCTTGAATATTCTGATATGAAACAGATCCATGCCTCTATGAGATCCTCTTCCATGAGTTACATCAAACAACAAGTAAGATCTCAAAAGAGAATCTTTGTAAATAAATTTCATCAGGTCTACTGGTAACACCCTCACTGTCACTTAATCGATTTTGATAAAAAGCTATCTTGTAGGAGAGTCCTGGAATTGAGGATGCAGTGATACAGAACAGAAAACAGCCTAGTTGGATAACCTGCCCGGTTAGAGGCACTCACTGAAGGCTTCTACCAGCTGTAGCATGCCCGTTGCCTTGCTATTTACTTCCATGTAGGCAGTTGCTGTGGATCCCCAACAAGAACACACCTTACAGCCCCCATGCCATTTTATCCAACATTCCATAGATTCTCTGTGCCTGTGGGTGCGATTTGTCACCAAAACTGGGACAAGCTGCATGGCAGAAACAATAATTTACAAGTACAAATCAATGGTGAGTTAATCCGAACTAAGACTAGGTCAAGAAACAGTAGTGAAACCAAGTTAAATGTATGATCTCAACCTCCCAGGCTGAAAAGTGCTCAGAACTTACCCAAAAACAAGAAGCACCTGTTTCATTCATACAAAGTTTTTACTGTTGCAGAGCAGTTGCTGTGGATCCCCTGGACAGGCTCGAGCAGAGTATAAGGAATGCAGCTCTTGCCCAACGAACCAGAAAAAGAGGCCAAGACTGAGTGTCCATGGCCAACCACGACAAGCAAAACCATGTGAAATGCAGAAGCACAAAACGTAGCCTCAAGATTGATCGAGCTTCTTCCATGTTAGATTCACCATCTGCACAGAAAGTGACTTTCCAAAATGAAAAGGCAAGACAACTCAACTAAAACTTTATCTCATCCTTCTACTACGGCTGCAAGATTTTGCAACCACTGATCACGACTGTGGTCGCGTGCAACCAGAACATCAGGTTCAGCACCAACGGTTCCTTGGGATCACCCTGCAGCAGCTGTCGCACTTAACTCTCTCTGGAGGCCACTGATTTTCTGAGATAAGTTTACTTCTCTACCCTGTAGCTGCTGCATACAGCCAAATACTTCCTCACGGCACTCTCCTAGGAGAAGTTCAGTTCTACGCTCCACGGATACTGCCTGCACAGCACGATTTTTGAGAATCCACACCCAGAACACATTGTAGCAATTCATCTGTTTCAGCATTTGATGAAGCGCAAAACAACCATTCGAGGTTTGGCAGAAAACAACAGGCATCCTATGAGAGACAACAAGTTGCAAGTCAAAAGGAACTAAATGCCAATGGGGCATGTGCAATGCCACCAACCAGGAAAAAAACTGAACACGCCAAGAAAGGATGCAGTCGGGTCTTTAATGCAATGGCAGGTAGGAGACAAACACAAGGAAGATCAAATAAAAATCTGATTCTTTTTTGAAAGTTACGCGGCCAGCAGGGAGGAAGACATACGGTGGGTGGGTAGGAAAAACAATTAGTTTAGGTTGGGGCATTACTTCTCACCAACTATAAACAAGGCACTACATTCTCCTCCCCTTAACAAAGCATCGTCCTCGATGCGACATAACCCATAGGGAAAGCAAGTTGTAAGAAAAGAGGGACATTTGGTAGAAATTTTAACTTTCAAGGTTCTGTGAAGATTGGCAGTTCTTTCTTGTTCATCATTTCATTTGTCTCTTTCCATTAGCACTATTCTTAGTTTAATTTCTTTTAAAATTTTATTATTGCAGAGCTTTTGGTTTATTCTTTATTGTGGGTGCCCAACATGAACTGCTAACACAACACCCTATCAGGTTCACGAGACCCTACAGATTCACAAGTACACAAGTATATACTTCAAGATTGTATTACACCACAAAAAGGTTACTCAAATATGGAATGGAATAGGCACAGTTCACATAACATAGTACTCGTCACACCTCAATGAATGACATACAAAATACTCAAAAAAAAGAGTTATACAATCCACCAGACATTTCCTCAATTCCACGTATGAAGCTTTTCCATGACTCATAAAAACTACATATACATAGGGCCCACAAGGGCATCAATGACATATCCACAACATCACAACACATATGCATCTGACATGAGTAACACATACATCAAAAGACCACTACCAAACATCACAATAACTCAACATATATCCCAGAACATCAACCATACACACAAAAATCATATGTCTCCCTCAAACTCTTATGCCTCCCTCAAGTCTCTTATGCCTCCCTCAAGTCTCTTATGCCTCCCTCAAACTCTTATGCCTCCCTCAAGGAGGCCGGTTGACCCTATGGTCCAAGACACATAGAGTTCGAACACTCCTAACCCAAGTGACATAATAACGCGTGGTTCAACAACCCAATAGTTATATGTACTCCTTGGGGCGTACCCCCATACAACGAAGCGGGTCCATAGGTCCAACCAATCTATTGTGCATCCTATGACCCTATTCCACACATCACAACAATAGAACCAGCACAACAATCCAATCGAAGTGCCAAGTGGCAAAGTACAAGCCTTGGGCAAGGCGGTAAAAACTCCAAATTTAAAAGAAGACCCAAAATCAAGCAAAAATAAATGGCCAAATAGCCAAAGTTAGTATCAAAATCCCCATGTTAGTGCCACAAACCAAGGAAATGCCCAAAATTGTAAAGCATTGCAATCAAGAAAAGTTGCTGGTCCTTACAAAATAAGGTAAAAAGCTCAATTTACGAATAAAATCAACTTATAATAATGTCACATTACGATAATTGTGTGGCTTTATCTAGCCACCAAAGGGGTACTCAACGAGTTGCTAGCACTCAGAACATCGAGCCTCAGTTCGTAAATACATATCAATAATACAACTGTCATCACCTCCATCTGAATCATCCCGCCACCACTTCGACAAGGCTAAACATAGTCATAGTTGCACTTAGGTTGTGTACATACAACCACATATGGAGAGAGGAAAGAATCACATGTAATCTACTAAACCGAGTTTCGGCTCAAGTTATTGACCCATGGTTCACCATTCCTCACTCTCAACATACACTTCTACCGATTTCCCTCAGGATCGGTTAGCGTAAGGTTCACAACATAACATACAACAACATTACTAACATAACGGTGGCACACAAATAACTACCATAACGTCTCACGTATGGTATGTATACATGGTAGATCACAATCATACATCTATAGGGCGTAATACATCACTTCACCACATTCTGCACCCAAAGCGCAATCACCATATGATAGGGTTCATACACTCACCGTATGACCCCAAATCACAACACAAAGCATTACATATTACACACAAATCATGCCTACGATGAAACATAGTACATCACAACATAACATCCATTGCTACATAACAAGGCGATACACACATCTCATCAAAACAAGATAAAAACATCATGATACAACTCATTTCTTTTAACATCAAACTAGTCATACAACACATTGATACACCCACATATCACAATATGTCACAATGCTCCAACACTACGTCATCCACATTAGAATTCTTTTCACACATCACAAACAATAATTCACACGTGAACTCTTCCTAGAATCCACAAGAAGGAGAGAGAATACTCCCATCCCTAACATATCAACATGATTACAAATACGCACAAAGTGACATACACATCACGTGCGTTCACAATATCACAATTACGACATTAATCACATCACGTTTAAAGCACATTACTCTTCCAATATCTACCACCATCATGCAACATCATCATCATCATGCAGTATCATCATGTAACACCACCACCACCATGTAACATCATCATATAACACCAATCCGGCCCATAGGTTCGAGAGCATGAACCTATGCTCTGATACCAAGTGTAACGACCCAAAAACCACACACCCGAACAACACAGTAAAAGACAGGATATTTTTTTTTGACTGACTTGCTTTGACACATAACACGACTCAACATGTCGTCACAAGGTTACAACCAACACTATGAACCACTTGTTACGGGGAAGACCACAAGGTCAGCACGGAAACGTTCACACCTATCAAGGACAATACATTTTTTTATTTTTATTTTTGACAAGACAACATGGAAGTCCAACCACATGACACACTTACATTTAGGGCATCCCATGAGGAAATTCTTGTTAATTTTTCTTGTAACTAAGACGTCTCTTCATTCTTATCGTACGTCCCTATAAAATTTCATGTAATGATTCACACAATTCTTTTCACAAGGGAGAACTTATTTCTTTTCAACTATTGGCTAAATAGCTTAAGGCCAAGCTTTCTAAACTAGGATCATCAATTTTATGTCCAAAGCTTTTTATTCATTTTATTTTAGAACATTTTCCATTTCTTACAAGGTTAATTAATCTTACTCAAGCCACAAACACATGTTCCACAACTCTATTGCACAGGTGAAGGCATAAGCTCCAATTGAGTGGAAAGTACCGCTTAGGGTTCATAACAATAACCTTCTTGTTTAAGGATCAAACTTTGACCTTGCTTAAGAAATATCACCATGAATCAAGGCAAGGGTTAACAAAACAGGACAACAGAATTTAGCTTCAGGGTCACATTGTTTACTATCAGTCTTTATTGAGGTTAAGAGTTTATCAGGATTGGTTAAATGCTCCATCTAGACTTTACTTAATTAAGTTTGACAAAGGAGGACATTTCAAACGATAGAGAGATATTTAAGGTTTTATTAATCAATTTCCTTCCTACTTATTAAATCCTATCATCTTCTAAAATCTAACCATTGATTTCACCATGAGATCATTTAAGGTTTCACCGTAAAAGGATAATGTTTATTAGTTTGGCGCGGAAAAAAAAAAGAGTAATCATATTTCATTACAAAAGATAGTTTCCTCATGATTGTTCCAGGTCTCAAAGGTTATCTAGTAGATCACATCTACATTAATATATTCATATATATAAATTTTAGTTTAACTTTTATCAGGACTATCCAGCTCACTTTATAGTGCTTACAAACTCATTGCTACTAAGCCTTAGGAGGATTTACAACTCAACATTTTAACTCAAGAGCAAAGTTTAACAGTACTCGTTTGCGGAAACAAAACAAGGTTTTATCAATTCATTCCAACATGATGTACGAATCAAAGGGACATACCATCTCTATTGAACCATGACTAGGGAGCAAGAGAGTAATAACATGGGACATGCCCCGCTACTATTCTAAGGATTAAAATACACTAGAATATACCGTAATCAAGCGGTAATCAAATTTCATCTTTCACGTGATAACCAAACAAACCAAAGTTTCAATAGTTACAACAACAATACTCTACAATACATTTACTAAGGCACTGACCCTTGTTCTAAAATGTCCAAAGGCCCTTTCCAAATTTTTATAACATAATACGAATTCGTACAAAGGAACATCATAACCAAGATTGAAGCAGTAATCTACAAGTTCTTCCATCAACTAACCACATAAGCCATCTGCAACAATTAATAACCTGAGTCAGTTTCGCGAGAACTGAGCAAGATAAGACTATACATAGCAACAATAAGCTACTAGCTAACAATACCATGAAAGGTAACATTCTATTTCAAGAAATGGATCGAGTTCTAACCTCTAACAACCTTTTGAAACAAGATATAATTTTCAACATATCAACTAAGAAGAAATCCATAAATTTTAGTTATAAAAAGTACCTAGAAAACTACAAAAGTTTGACAACCAAATACGCAAGACTATGAAATTTAAATGATTAGACACAAGAGTTAAGAGTATTAGGATTTCAATCATGTAATCCTATAGATTACGTGATTGAAATATAAAGTGTAACCCATCAATCCACATTCTCAAGGTGAAGTCAAAAGATAAAAACTAGACCCGATCTTAGCTGCCAAAAAGAATATAGTTATGGAATCGTTCCGTAGGGCCATAGGCCTAATAGGCTAGAAACGAACAACGAGGGTAATAACAAAGTTCCATCATGTAATCAAAAAGGTTTAAAGGATGAAAATATTATATTCAACCCACAACCATTATATCTTAGGTAATAAGTGACTTCATAGCTAATAAGGATGAGTGGAAATGATGATAAGAATGTCCGGAATAGGAATTGTCTAACAGCCTACCTAATGAACATAACCAGGGCTCCGAATAGTGAAAATCCTCATTAATGCCCAAGTTGAGTAGGCAATCTAGCATTCTAAACACATCCTTGCAATTTTCATAATACCTTAGATTTATAATCCTCCCGTTCTAGAGGAACATAGCCATGAATCTAGACTTGGTTGAAATTTTCCAACATCAACTCACTTCCTAATATCATAAACGATGTATACAAAAAAAAAGGTCTCTCAACTCTCTTTAATTTACATTTCATCACTAAGTTTATGGTAACCTATGCAGTGATTAAACACATAATATATCATTGAAGATAGATATCCTCCAATAATGAACTTCTATAACGATGTAATTACAATTATTACGTTCGATACATAAACAAACTATTCCATAGCTTCTTTTCCCTTTTTAGACAAATAAATATATTCACGACCTTCCCATCACAATCATTCTAAATATGTAATGAAAGGCCACTCATCAAGAAGGAAGTACAAAACAAGTTTGACTAAATTAAGGAACTTCATGTTACCTTAAGAAGTTGATGAAAACCTTAACTCTCACGAACCGTGAAAGATATTACCTTACTCCATCAAGGCATTATGTCTATACATAATTAAATCGATCACACAAGGAATCATCAACATACCATATCTTAACACCATAAAAGGTCATTAATTTTATCAAATTTTACTCATAGAAAGAGTAGAATCAAAATGGGGTTCTATCAATAATTTATGCCCTTCTATCAACCCAGGACATATTTTCGGTCCAAAAACTTCCTTCTTAACAAGCATATATATTGAACTTCTAATTTCCAAATGGCCTAATAATTTGCACAATACACGAAGTGCATAATCACGCTTATCATTAAAAATAATAATAATAATTTAACTGTATATTTTTCCTCTAGGGAAACAACATAAAAGGAACCCAATACTAGTCAAAGCTGTAATGTTCTAGGGGCGATTACATACCCAGGTTCACAAAAGAAACAACGACATTTTTGCAGAAGGAAGTAACTTTAAAATTATATATTATATATATTTTTTTTTTCATATGATCAATCGAAGCATACACTGAGAACCTTTGTTTGTTTTATATATAAATGGGTTTGATCACATCAACAAGAACAACCAACAGAGGCAAATCTAGAAGTAACAAACTGTTAACCATATACTGAACGCAAATCCACAAAATCACAGATTTAAACCAATTTCTAGAAAGAAAAAGTTTCATTTCAAGAGGTTTATTAGATACTAGCATATTATGTATATGGTTAGTCTATCTTGCCTGTTTTAACACATCCACCAGTCGTGAACATCCAGAAGGGACTGCTACAGCCACACACCCTCCGCTTTATCCTCTGCTTCACTGGTCTTTTCTTGCAATATACCACACCAGGATTCCCTTTTGAAGGCTACGACTAGAAGGATGCAATAGATGGATGTCCAAACACTAGATTGCTTCAATGCAGTTGCTTTGAGGGTGAGATTCGAACTACTTACCCCTCAGTCCGAGAGCACTTGCGCTAGAAAGCTAAAAAACCGACCATGGTTTGAAGCTCGGACACAAGACATAATGATTACATCGCTCCTGGTTCTGAAAGGCATCTACCGTATTGATACACAATCCTTTTCCTTCATCAGATTTGGGGACAACATCAAACTCTCGGAGTAAACATTACAGCTGTAGCTTGTAAGGTGATGATAATTCCAACAGATACATTTATGCCTGCCAACTTAGTGACTTGTTGAAGCAGCTCATATAATAGCAGAGCAAATTGTGTTTCTTGAATATTCTGATATGAAACAGATCGGCCTCTATGAGGTTCTCTTCCATGAGTTACATCGAACAACAAGTAAGATCTCAAAAGAGAATCTTTGTAAATAAATTTCATCAGGTCTGCTGGTAACACCCTCACTTTCACTTAATCGATTTTGATAAAAATATCTTGTAGGAGAGTCCAAATTTGAGGATGCAGTGATACAGAACAGAAAACAGCCTAGTTGGACAACCTTCCCTGTTGGAGGCGCTCATGAAGGCTTCTGTAATGCCCCATTCTTTGTGCTCCAGGCAGGCGTCCTGTCCCCACAGCACGGGGCTCCAAAAATAGAATAAAATAAAAATTTCTATGTTATGGTAGCTGGCAGTGGTTGAAGCGCCTTTCCTCCTGGTGGGTGGCCGCACCTTCCCATTTATTAAAACTTTGACTAACCACCTCCTGTCACGTGGTCTTCCTCTCTGCCCAAAAACCGCATATGCTTGTTTTGCACTCCATCAAATGCTGAAACAGATGAATTGCTTCAGCGTGTTTTGGACAGTGGATGCGTTGATGGGTGAAATGAAGGTCTGTTGCCTTAATGCTGCGTGAGTCTAGTTTGACGTGGGTATAGATGAAGCTACAAGATAGTGTAGCAGGCGTGTTACCTCCTGGGTGCGTCCTTGGGTGCTGCAAGGTGTGTTCTTGCTGGGGATTTACAGCAACAACCTGTGACAGTGAATTACCAGGCGGCGGGAACATTTCGGTGAGGCAGAAGCCTTTTTGAGCGCTTCCAACGAGCAGGCTGTCTAACTACCTTGTTATCCATTCAGTTTTGACTGCATCCTCAGTTTCAGATTTCTCCTTCAAGATCTATTTCTCAAAATCGACTAAGTGACAGTGAGAGTGTTACCAGGAGACCAGATGAAGTTTATCGCAAGGAGTCTCTATTGAAACCTTTTCTTCTGGGTTTTGCGATGTAACTCATGGAAGAGAATTTCATAGACGCGGATCTGTTTCATTTCATTATGTTCATGAAGCAAGATTTGCTTTGCAATCATATGAGCCTCTTCAACGAGTCACCAAGTTAGCAGGCATAAAGGTTTCTGTTGGAATTACCACCCCTTCAAGCTTCAACTGAAACGTTTGCACCGAGAGTTTGATGCAGTCCTCTTAGTTCATTCCTTGAAGATCCTTCCAGTCCAATCCTTAAAGGATATTGCCGAATCATTTACGTATATTTGGGCCTATTATTTTCTACTTCTTCTGCTAATAATATACACGTGAATAGCAGGAGTACCCAACTGTTTAGAAGGGATTATTCTAATTCTAATCCTGAAACATCTTCAGAGACTGCTCCAGTTTTGGGGTCCGAGCTTGCCCAATTGCCCCTCATAGCTGATGAAATCAGGCAGAGCTTTCCTGTTGTGCCCTACAAAACACTTGCAAACACTACCCATGTGGTGGAAATGCGTTGTTTGTCTATGTAAGATTGAAGAAGGGGATCAGATAAGGGAACTGCCGTGCTCTCTTTTCTTCCACCGAAATTGTTTTGACAAGTGGCAGGATCTCCAACAAATAACCTGTCCTCTATGTGGATTCTCCCTCATACCAGAAGGGACTGCTTTTAGGCTGAGGAGAAGAGAGTAGGAACTCACAGAAGAGCTCATGTTCTGGTTCTCCTCCTTCCATGGACATATTTGGAGGATGTCTCTGCTAGCGGCGGGGGTTCTAATTAAAGCAACGCATGTATCAGCAATCTCTGCTCCTCTCATTAAAAAGCCTCGCGGTCTCTCTCAAAGTATGCAATCCCTGCGTTGCTAGGTTGAAGGATGCAATGCAGATCTCACCTCTTCCAAAGACTATCACAGGTGTCCAACCTAATCAGTTCACCTTCTTTAGTATTATCCTTGCATGTACCAGCGTAGCATCTCTCATGCATGGTTTACAGATCCACGCAAAAAAAAATCATTAGATATGGATATCAGTCTGAAGTTATTGTGATGAATACATTGTTGACATGCATGTGAAATGCGGGAGCTTGCAGAGAAGCACGGGATTTGTTTGACAAAATGCCTGAATGAAATATGGCCAAAGGACAACAAGGATTGCATGATATGTTTTGGAATGGATTTGTTGAGGAGGCATAGGAAGTTGAAACAAATATGAATAACTTGGGTAAATCCATCTCCTTCAGCCTTGTGTAGATCACTTGTATTGTGGTAGCACGTATAGCGTATGTGAGTTGGTTGTCGAATCCCACAATGGATGATGAGGAAGAGAGAGATGAAGGGTTTCCATGGTTTTGGGTGTGCTTTGATTTGTCAGTTGGAATGGGATTTTCTACAGTGGTCATGGTGCTTACTTTACATGTGAGGTGGAAGAATGAATGCTTTCGACTGGTGGACCGCTTAGAACTGGTGCACCCGAATTCCAGTTCCTGCAATTTTTATGCTGGCCGTGTGGAGTCTGTACGACCTGTTGAAGCTGGAGAAACAGGAAAGATATTTCTACACTTTTCTACTGTTATTTTATTTAAAAATATTGTGAAATCAAACCACTTTTCCTTGCATTGTTTTGTCAGTTGGATGTCATGATGGGAGATTTCCCTTTCTGCTTGTGTCTTCTTGTTTTAGCTTTTATCATTGACAGAATGTGGGTCGAAAGGATGCATGTGCCCTCTCCTTTGAATGTTATGTTTTCTCTTACTCGAATGATAGAACTTTGTCTATTTGTTTATGGGTTAATTCTTCTCTGTGAATGAGTTGCAAGTTATTATGTTGATCAAGTTAGCATTTTCGTTATCATGGAAGTAAGTTTACATTAACTATGAAACCCCCGTTCTAGCACCAAAGTTTGTCCTTGACGTTTTTTTGTTAGCTCCTTCGCAAGTCCCTTCGATAACCTATTGGCATCGAGAAAGAAAGGTTGTAGGATTGTGCGAGCAATGCGTGGGCTAGCCAGCTTAGAGTTTCGATATTAAAACTGGTAGAATAAAAGGGTTCATGTGCAACGTGTTTTGCTGTCTCATGTGTTTAGACTCTTATACTATCCTTCATCTTGTTTCTAGGCTTTTAAGGCCATCCTCAAGAAGTACCTTGACCATGCCTATCAACTTGAATCATAACTAGCTTTTCGGATCAACTAAGCTGGAGGTTTCATTGTGCGAATCCAATACCTCGTTGGCACTAGATTAGTTTGGTATAATCCCCCTCTCAGAATTATTTCTGATGGCGCTCTTCTATCTTTCCTAACTTACATTATTCTCCCCCTTGTAATGTTAACGCTATTAATTAATATTGGTCAATTTTTTATGCACGTAATTACTGTAATAGTTTGTGATGGAGATTTCCTTAGATGTGATTGAACTTCGGGAAAAACTCAGCTTTCCTGTGATAATCTTATGAATTCATAGCGGAAGGTTTTTCTTTGATAAAGTCACTTAGAAATTATGTTTGTATCTTTTTGTGCAACGGTTGACTGCGTTACCAAGGGTTGCCGTAAAATTTGGTTATTTTGGGATATGGGTAATTTTATTTTAAATTAACCAATCATTAGTACTGTAGTGGAGGTTGCAAACCTTTAGTGTTATTAAAATAAAATAAAATTTGTTGACGACATTATTGTAAACTCTTGTTGGACGAAACCCCCCCCCCTTCTTCTCTCGTGTGGTTTGCTACTAGACTGTGAGACTTTGACCCTTCCTGGATGATTGGTAGATCTCTTTGTAGTTATGGTCAAAACTAGTATACTTTGCCTTCGCTTCGAAACTTGTGTTGTGTGTATACTCTAATTGATTTCCGGTCTGAAACTCTATTATCCATGGCTTTTTGTGTTAATTTCTAAAACCCGCGTTTCCCCCTTCTTGGGCCGATCCACTCTTGTTCTCTTGGAAAAATATTATTTCAGCCTATGCGTTGGTTCCTTTGATAAAATTCTAGATGACTGGTATATAGATCAATTCTCAATCTTGTAATTATTGTTTAATTACTTACTTGATGGGGATACTGTCTTTGCTAGTTGGTTGTTTTCTCCTTATAGGGCCAAGGGCCATTCTCATATGATTGTTACTTTCGTTGCATTTGCTCCTAACTGAAGTACAAGGTATTCTCCTTCTTTGATCGACATGTTATAGACTTTGTTATAACTTGATGTGCTCATAGTGTTTAGAGGTTTGACCCAATTTCTTGTAATAAGGTGCTTCTTTTCATCATATTGATAGATAATAGTTATGGTGGTTTTCTGTAGCCTTATCTTGCTCAGTTCTCGTGAACTGACTCTTGTAGAAAATTTGTTGCAGATGGCTTACGTGGTTAGATGATGGAAAGACTTGTAGATTATTGCATCAATCTTGGTTATGATGTTCCTTTGTATGAATGTGTACTATGTTATAAAATTTGAAAAGGGCCTTTGGACATTTTAGAAGAAGGGTCAGTGCCTAGTAAATGCATTGTAGAGTATTGTTGTTGTAACTGTTGAAACTTTGGCTTGTTTGGTTATCATGTGAAAGATGAAATTTTGATTACTGCTTGGCTATGGGATATTCTAGTGAACTGTAACCCTTAGTATAGTCGCGGGGCAGGTCCCATGTTATTACTCTCTTGCTCCCTAGTGTTGGTTCAATAGAGATAGTATGTCCCTTTGATTTGTGCATCATGTTGGAATGAATTGATATAACCTTGTTTTGTTTCCGCAAACGAGTACTGTTAAACTTTGCTCTTGAGTTAAAATGTTTTGTTGTAAATCCTCCTAAGGCATAGTGGTGATGAGTTTGTAAACACTATAAAGTGAACTGGATATTCCTTATAAAAGTTAAATGGAAATTTATGTATATGAGCATATTAATGTAGATGTGATCCACTTGAAACCTTTGAGACCTGGAACAATCAAGAGGAATCTATCTTTTGTAACAAAACATGATTACTTGTTTTTCCCCCGAGCTAAGCTAATAAACATTATCCTTTTATGGTGGAATCTTAAATGACCTCATGGTGAAAGCAATGGTTAGATTTTAGAAGATGATAGGATTTAATAAGTAGGAAGGAAATTGATTAATAAAACCTTAAATATCTCTCTATCGTTTGAAATGTCCTCCTTTGTCAAACTTAATGAAGTAAAGTCTAGATGGAACATTTAACCAATCTCGGTAAACTCTTAACTTCAATGAAAGATTGATAGTAAACAATGTGACCCTGAAGCTAAATTCTGTTGACCTGTTCTGTTAACCCTTGCCTTGATTCATGGTGATATTTCCTAAGCAAGGTCAAAATTTGACCTTTAAACAAGAAGGCTAATGTTATGAACCCTAAGCGGTACTTTTCACTCAATCTGAGCTTATGCCTTCACCTGAGCATTAGAGGTGTGGAACATGTGTTAGTGACTTGAGCAAGATTAATTAACCTTGTAAGAAATGGAAAATGTTCTAAAATCAAATGAATAAGAAATATTTGGACATAAAATTTGATGATCCTAGTTTGGAAAGTTTGGCCTTAAGCTATTTAGTCAATAGTCGAAAATAAAGAAATTCTCCCTTGTGAAAAGAATTGTGTGAATCATTACATGAAATTTTATAACAACGCAAGTTAAGAATTAAGAGACACTTTAGTAAAAAAAAAAATTTAACAAGAAATTCCCCATGGGTTGCCCTAGCTGTGAGTGTGTCATGTGGATTGGACTTCCATGTTGTCTTGTCAAGAGAAAAGTGCATTGTCCTTGATAGGTGTGAACGTTCTCGTGCTGACCTTGTGGTCTCCCCCATAACAAGTGGTTCCTGGTGTTGGTTGTAACCTTGTGACGACATGTTGTGTCGTGTTGTGTCAAAGCAAGTCAAAAAAAAAAAATTATCCTGTATTTCACTGTGTTGTCCTTGTGTTGGTATTTTTTGGTGCGTTACAGCTTCTACCAGCTATAGCATGCCCGTTGCCTTGCTATTTACTGCTGCAGGCAGTTGCTGTGGATTCCCAACAAGAACACACCTTACAGCTCCCAAGCCATTTTCTCCAACATTGCATAGATTCCCTGTGCCTGTGGGTGTGATCTGTCACCAAAACTGGGACAAGCTCATGGCAGAAAACAATAAAATACACGCACAAATCAATGGCGAGTTAAGAAATAATACCAGGTCAAGCAACAGTAGCATCCAAGTTAAATGTATGATCTCGACCTCCCAGGATGAAAAGCAGAACTTACCCAAAACAAGAAACCCTTCATTCATACAAAGTTTTTACATGAGCAGGGTCGAAATGGACAGGCCCGAGAAGATTATAAGGAATGCAGCTCTTGCCCAACCAACCAGACAAAGAGGCCAAGCTGAGCGTCCATGGCCAACCACGACACCAACAAAACCATGGAAATGCAAAGCAGAAAACGCAGCCTCAAGATTGATCGAGCTTCTTCCATGTTAGATTCACCACCTGGATAGAAGCGACTTTCCAAAATGAAAAGGAAAGACAACTCAACTAAAACTTTATCTCGTCCTTCTACTACGGCTGCAAGATTTTGCAACCACGGATCACGACTGTGGTCGTGTGCAACCAGAACATCAGGTTCAGCACCAACGGTTCCTTGGGATCGCCCTGCAGCAGCTGTCGCACTTAACTCTCTCTAGAGGCCATTGGTTTTCTGAGATAAGTTTACCTCTCAACCCTGTAGTTGCTGCATACATCCAAATACTTCCTCACGGCACTCCTAGGAGAAGTTCAGTTCTACGCTCCACGGATATTGCCTGCACAACACGATTTTGAGAATCCACACCCAGAACATGTTGTAGCAATTCATCTGTTTCAGCATTTGATGAAGTGCAAAACAAGCATTCGAGGTTTGGCAAAAAACAACAGGCATCCTATGAGAGACAGCAGGTTGCAAGTCAAAAGGAATAAATAAATGAGGCATGTGCGGCCACCAACCAGGAAATAACTGAATACGCCAAGAAAGGATGTAGTCGTGTAATGCCCCGCTGGGCATTGGAGTCCTTGTCAAAGAGGGGCCCTGAGCAGTAAGCAAAGTGTTCGCCGAATGTTATGGATTGCAAATATTTCAAATCTATTATGCACATAGATTTCATGTTTCCCTTCGGTGTAGGTAATCATAATTGTTTGTTTTCTAAGCTTTCAGGTCAACTCTGCGCAGGAGATACTGTAATGCCCCGCTGGGCATTGGAGTCCTTTTCTACCCGCCACCATGGCCAACCTGGCAAGTCTTATGGCACGTGGGTGCTTTGGGTCACCTCTCAACCACCCTACCTGTCGTCGGCATGGCTGTCTTGTCTGTCGTTGCGTGAGGAAAGGGGTGGAGTCCTGTTTTTCCTTGCCGTGATCTCTTTTGATCCTCTTTCAATGCGTTTAGGTGGAATTCAGGTGCATTCTCCTTGGGCTGCGTGTGGAGTGGGTGAGAGGCCAGAAAAACCTGCTTTGTCCAGGCGCCTTCCCTGCTGGCCACATGAGTTTGTATGGCTGTATGCAGCAGCTACAGAGAAGAGAAGTAAACTTATCTCAGAAGATCAGCGGCCTCCAGAGAGAGTGAAGTGCGACAGCTGCAGGGCGATCCCAAGGCACCGCTGGTGTTGATCCTGGTGTTCTGGTTGCACGCGACCAGTCGTGACCAGTTGTGCAAAATCTTGCAGTTGTAGTTGAAGAACGAGATAAAGGTTTGTTGAGCTGTCTTGCCCTTTCATTGTGGAAAGTCGCTCTGTCCAGGTGATGAATCTAACGTGGAAGAAGCTCGATCAAACCTTGAGGCAAGTTTTGCAATGAGGCTGAGAGTGCTGTTTCACTGTTATTCTAGTGATGTTTCACTGCTGTTTCACTGCGTCCACTGTGGTTTTTGGTGAAGCTACAAGCTAGGGAAGTTGGCGTGTACCTCCACTTTCCTTGGGAGCTGTAAGGTGTGTTCTTGTGGGATCCACAGCAACTGATTTCAGCAGTAAATGGCCAGGCAACGGGCTTGTTGCAGTTGGAGAAGCCATTTTGAACGCTTCCATCGAGCAGGTTGTCTAACTACCTTGTTATCCGTTCAGTTAGAATGCATCCTCAAATTTGGGACTCTCCTTTAAGATATTTTCTTCAAAATCGATTAAGTGACAGTGAGAGTGTTACCAGGAGACCCGATGAAATCTATTACAGAGATCCCCTGTTGAGACTTTGCTTGTTTTTACGTTGTAACGCATGGAAGAGAATCTCTCCAGTGTGGATCTGTGTCTTGTCTGAATATTCCTGAAGCACGTTTACTTTGCCATAGTAATGGCGCATGCTTTTTGTGTTGGTGACAGATCACACCCGTGGGCACAGGAGATCTATGCAATGTTGGAGAAAATGTCTTGGGAGAGGAAGGTAGCAGGATATTTTCTCAGACCCAGAGCAAATGAACTTTGAAGTGCTTCCTGGGAGTTTGAATAAATTTGTTGGTAACCATAATGTAAGTTATCTCCATGACAGTAGCTGTAACAGTTGTTTTTATGCAAAAAGGAAACTCGAAGACAGTTTTAGGGTTTTGAGTAATCCTTCAAGCTGCACCGGATTTTTGAAATCACAAAAGGAACTAAACTTTCAAAGTTCAGTGGAAAGGATGTTAAATACGTTTCTCAGTGGTTGAGCAAGCAGTATGAGTTGTCTGTTTTTTATGTGCAGAGTTTATGTTTTGAGGTTTTCAACAAATTGGTTAATCAAACCAGAATGGGACTGTTGAGTAAGGCCACTCTTCCATCTTTATGCATAATCAAGCATGAAGGGGGTCCTCGTTGTGCTCAAAGCCTTTCAAAACACAAAAAAAAAAAAAGAACCAGTAGCAGAAGTCTGTATCAGCTTTTCAAGAAAATAGGTAAAAGTTGAGTCTATAACAGCTTAAGGAAGACGTTAAAGCTCTGGAATCTTGCAGAATGGCAACATTATCTTCTTGAAGTTCGAATCACAGTCGAGTAGACGCTAAAGACGGGTCTATCTCAATAATGGGAAGAAAATGTTGTTCACGCTTCTAATTTCAAACGTGGGTCAGTGTTAGAGAAGCTGATGAGTCTCTATTGAGCTCTAATTCCTCAAGCATGCTCCTAGCTCGATGAAGAAGTGCAAAAGACAGTTCTTGTCTTTTGACATTCCTGTCTCTTGAACTTGCTAGGAAAGGTGAACTGTGACAGTGAGGGTGTTGCTAGCAGACCTGATGAAATTTATTTATGAAGAGTCTTTATCGAGATCTTACTTGTTGTACGATGTAACTCATGGAAGAGAATCTCATAGGGGCGGATCTGTTTCATATCAGAGTATTTATGAAGCACTTTTTGCCTTGCAATAATATGAGCTTCTTCAACGAGTCCTGACTTGGCAGGAAAAGAAGGTTTCTGTTGGATTAATCACGCCTTACAGGCTGCAGCTGAAACGTTTGGACCGAGTGTTTGATGTTGTCCTCAATCTAATGAAGGAAAAGGTTTATGTGATCATCACGTTAGATGCCTACCCGAGCCAAGAGCGTGGTGTAATCAGTATGTCTCGTGTCCGAGCTTCAAATCATGGGGTTGGGTTGTAGCTGTTTTTCATCTGCGTGAATGTGGCGCTAGCTCGAGCTCGCAAAGCACTTTGGATTAAAGGCAAGCAACGTCATTGAAAACAATCATATGCAATTGGAGATGGCGTTTTAAACCAGGCATGTTAAGATCTAGCTCCTTGTAATAGTTTTCTTTCCTTCTTTCAACTATCTTGAAATGAATTTTCTACTCCTCTTGAAATGACGCCTTAAGACTAGATGTTTTCGTGGTTGTTTATATCGACTGTCCTTGATTGCATGTGGTTGTTCCTTTAAATTTATTCCTATTTCCTGATTTTGCTTGGAATCGTTCCTTCCTCTCTTGATAGCTTACTGCATATTTCACAATTTTTGTAAATGGGTTACTTTGCAATAATTGAGTGATGCAGACTAGTTCGTAGGGAAGGAAACATTATACGAGTTTTGTTTGCTTATATGGATCAAATCTTTTGAAATGGAAAGAGACATTCTGTGATGGTAATTATAATTGAAGGTTACTAAATAGAAGGTTAAGCCTTTCATACCTGCTTTTGGTTAATTAAATACGCATTTCCTGTTTAGCGATATCAAATCAATAAAGGCTCATAAATGCTTGGGTCTGATTGTCTGCTCGATAGTAGATACTTCTTGTTTTTTTAGAAAATCCATTAGGGGGTTGCCTTCATTAGTACTGCTGCCCCTACTCGAATGCTTCTGTCCTCTTTGGCTTGTTGACCTTGCTGGTGCTGACAAGATAGTTATCACCTTTCAGATCTACTGAATGTAGACTTACCGCTGGATAAAACACAAAACTGCATGTATATTTACTTTTACGGTGTTTTTATCATCATTGATAAGCTGAATATCAAAAATATAGAAATCTGGGTCCTTAGCTAGAGTGGCTCTTGTTTTATTAGTTGTAACACTCCTCCTTGATTACCTTTCTATTGATCTGTAATTTTTGCGTAAGTGAGAGTCCTACCGGAATGAATTGATGTCGTACAACACTTTACACATAAGTGCTTTATTGTCTTGGATAGTAGTATGTATGCTATTTATGAAGATTATGAATGAAGTTTGTTTAGGCTTTCCATTTAAAAGTTGTCATGCTTGCCTACCTAGAGTGTAGCTTGCTTGTGAGCTATTTTGTTTATTACTCATTTCCTAATAAGGCTTGCGGCTTGTGGTTTCTTCATTAATCTTTTCTGGTATCAAACATTAGGAAGGAAAGAAGGAAATTTCATGATTGTCCTCAATGCCCGAAAGTAGATCAATGGGATTCAGGATACAACCTTTAGCAATAGAAAGTTCTAGGTAGAGAGAATCCTAGTTGCAGTGTCAAAAGAAATTAGAGAGAATCCTAGTTGTTAATGTTTATTACTTTTAAAAGACCTTGTAAGGAAGAGGCGGTAGACCTCTTGTTTAGATTGTAAACGATGGAATTGTTTCCTTTGGGGTCATCGTATCCCTTTATTGATATGAAACATCCTCCTGGAAGGACTGGGTAACTATGTTTTGGTTTCGCGTCTTGTTCGTAACTAGTATGTCTTTGACTCTCAAGTTTTTCTTTTCCTTTTATGGTGGATGGTTTGAATATTAGATTTAAGTCACGTAATCCATACGGTTGCATGATCAAAATTCTCTATACTATTGACATTTCGTTCCTATCCCACGAGTTCTTGGATTGTTTCTTTGTTTTGTGATATACTGCTAGTTGGAATGTTTGACTTCCTCATTGTTGGCTGGTGTAGATCCTTACCTCGTGTGAAAATTAGATTAGTGGTTTGTGCTTTGATCCTTTCATGAAGTAGAACATTCCTTTCATGTCAATTGTTAAATGTTAGCTTATTATTTCAATGCATAGACTTAACATGCTCAGTTCTTGCGAACTGACTTTAGTTAATATTTGTGCAGATGGATTATGCGAGTAGACTAGAAGAAAAGAGTGTAAAAGTTTCATCTGTACCATTATGAAGTTCCTTGTAAAAATGTCCAATGTGTTGTAAATTGTGTAACATTGCTTGTAAAGAGAGTTGATATGACCTCTTGCCTTGTATTGTTTGGTAATGGTGAAATAAAGTGTCTTGTTCTTGTGTAGTTAAGCTTGAAATTATCCTTGTGAGAAATGGCTTTCAATCTTTACATTGATATGAGTATTGTAAAACTTTGATCTTGAGAATAGATTGTTAAGTTAAATCTTTCTAAGACTTAGCGACAATATTTTATAAGTAAAGTAAAATGAGTCAGTTAACCCTTAAAGAAGCTAAACAAAAATAATAATTTTATATTCAACAAATAAATGTAAAGGTGATCTATTTGAAACCAAATACTTCCATGAGTGATCAAAATGAAAACATCCTTTGTGAAGTAAACATTTATAAATTGATACCCCTAGCTAAACTAGCGAACACTATCCCTTTGGGGTGAACTCTTAAACAAGCTTAAAGGAAAACAATGGTTAGTTTCTGGAAGATATTAAGATTTAGTAAGTAGGAGAAGACTTTAAGTGAACTACTCTTCAGTGTATAAGAAATGAACTCAGTTGGTGAGATGAATTTGTGCAAACCATATATTGATTCCTTCTGAAAACTTAAGTCATGAGCTAAAGGGTGTCTTACCAAAATAAATAAACCCTAACCATTTCTTACTGTGGCTTGCCCTAGCCGTGAGTGTGTCATGTGGATTGGACTTTCATGTTGTCTTGTCAAAAGAAAAATAAATTGTCCTTGATAAGTGTGAACGTTTCCGTGCTGACCTTGTGGTCTTCCCCGTAACAAATGATTCCAAGTGTTGGTTGTAACCTTGTGACGACATGTTGTGTCGTGTTGAGTCAAAGCAAGTCAAAAAAAAAAAGTTGTCCTGTATTTCACTGTGTTGTTCTTGTGTTGGTAATTTTGGTGCGTTACACTTTGGTATCAGAGCGTAGGTTCATGCTCTCGAACCTATGGGCCGGATTGGTGTTGTATGGTGATGTTGCATGGTGGTGGTGGGGTTACATGATGATACTGCATGATGATGATGATGTTGTATGATGATGATTTATATTGGAAGAGTAATGTGTTTTAAGCGTGATGTGATTATTGTCGTAATTGTGATATTGTGAACGCACGTGATGTGTATGTCACTCAGTGCGTATTTGTCATCATGTTGATGTGTTGGGGATGAGAGTATTCTCTCTCCTTCTTGTGGATTCTATGAAGAGTTCACGTGTGAATTACTGTTTGTGGCGTGTGAAAAGAATTATTATGTGGATGACGTAGTGTTGGAGCATTGTGGCATATTGTGATATGTGGGTGTATCAATGTGTTGTATGACTAGTTGATGTTAAAAGAAACGAGTTGTATCATGATGTTTTTACCATGTTCTGAAGAAATGTGTGTACTACCTTGTTATGAAGCAATTATTGTTATGTTGTGGTGTTATTATGTTCATCGTATATATGAGTTGTGTAATATGCAATGCTTCATGTCGTGAATTAGGGTCATACGGTGAGTGTATGAACCCTATCGTATTGTGATTGCACTTTGGGTGCAGAATGTAGTAAAGTGATGTATTGTGCCCCGTGAATGTATAATTGTGATCTACCCCGTATACCTACTATACGTGAGACGTTATGGTAGCTGTGTGTGTACCACCATGGTGTTAGTGATGTAGTTACATGTTATGTTGTGAGCCTTACACTAACCGACCCTGAGGGAGATCGGTAGAAGTGTATGTTGAGAGTGAGGAATGGTGTACCATGGGTCAATAACTCGAGTCAAAACTCGGTTTAGTAGATTCCATGTGACTCTTTCCTCTCTCCCTATGTGGTTGTATGTATGCAACCCTAGTGTATCTATGACTATGTTTGGCCTTGTCGAAGAGTGGCGGGATTGATATATATATTTTACGAGCTGAGGCTCGATGTTCCGAGTGCCAGCAACTCGTTGAGTACCCCTTTGGTGGCTAGATAAGGCCACACAGTTATCGTAATGTGACATTATTATAAGTTGATTTTATTCGTAAATTGAGCTTTTACTTTATTTTTGCAAGGACCAGCATCTTTTCTTGATTGCAATGCTTTACAATTTTGGGCATTTCCTTGGTTTGTGGCACTAACATGGGGATTTCGATACTAACTTTGGCTATTTGGCCATTTATTTTAGCTTGATTTGGGGACTTCTTTTAAATTTGGAATTTTTACCGCCTTGCCCAAGGCTTGTACTTTGCCACTTGGCACTTTGACTGGATTGTTGTGCTGGTTCTAATGTCGTGATGTGTGGAATAGGGTCATGGGATGCACCATGGATTGGTTGGACCTATGGACCCGCTTCGTTGTATGGGGGTACGCCCCAAGGGGTACATATGACTAGCGGGTTATGGAGAACTACGCGTTATTATGTCACTTGGGTTCGGAGTGTCCAAACTCGATGTGCCTTGGGCACAGAGAGACAACTGGCCTCCTTGAGGGAGGCAAAAGAGTTTGAGGGAGGCATAAGAGTTTGAGGGAGGCATAAGAGACTTGAGGGAGGCATAAGAGACTTGAGGGAGGCATAAGAGTTTGAGGGAGGCATAAGAGACTTGAGGGAGGCATAAGAGTTGAGGGAGGCATAAGAGACTTGAGGGAGGCATAAGAGTTTGAGGGAGGCTTATGATATTTGTCTGTATGGTTGATGTTTCAGGATATATGTTGAGTTATTGTGATGTTTGGTAGTGGTCTTTTGATGTATGTGTTACTCATGTCAGATGGTTATGTGTTGTGATATTGTGGACATGTCATTGATTCCCTTGTGGACACTATGTACCTGTAACATGGTTTGTGGTTATGTGAGTCTTTCATTGATGCAAATTGAGGAAATGTCTGGTGGATTGTAGTACTCTTCTATTTCAGTATTTGGTATGTCAGTCATTGATGTGTGATGAGTACCTATGTTATGGGAAGTGTGCCTATTCTTTTCCGTAATTGTGTAACCTTTTGTGGTGTAATGCAATCATGAAGTATATACTTGTGTGCTTGTGATTCCGTAGGGGCTTGTGAACCTGATAGGGTGTTGTGTTAGCTGTTCATGTTGGGCACCCACAATAAAGAATAAATCAAAACTATTCCATGATGATATTTTATTTTAAAAGAAACTAAAACTAAGAAATAATGATAATGGAAAGAGACTAATGAAATGATAAACAAGAAAGAACTGCCAATCTTCACAGAACATTGAAAGTTAAAAATTCTACCAAATGTTTCTAAGGCTACCCTGTGGCCGTGCTTTAATCAGCTAGATTTTAAACCATAGGGTGTACTTTCCCCTTTACCTGTTCTTGATTGCGAACCATTTTTTTTTTATTGTGTTATGTCGCATCGAGGACGATGCTTTTCTTAAGGGGAGGAGAATGTAATGCCCGCTGGGCATTGGAGTCCTTGTCAAAGAGGGGCCTGTGAGCAGTAAGCAAAGTGTTCGCCGAATGTTATGGATTGCAAATATTTCAAATCTATTATGCACATAGATTTCATGTTTCCCTTCGGTGTAGGTAATCATAATTGTTTGTTTTCTAAGCTTTCAGGTCAACTCTGCGCAGGAGATACTGTAATGCCCCGCTGGGCATTGGAGTCCTTTTCTACCCGCCACCATGGCCAACCTGGCAAGTCTTATGGCACGTGGGTGCTTTGGGTCACCTCTCAACCACCCTACCTGTTTTCGGCATGGCTGTCTTGTCTGTCGTTGCGTGAGGAAAGGGGTGGAGTCCTGTTTTTCCTTGCCGTGATCTCTTTTGATCCTCTTTCAATGCGTTTAGGTGGAATTCAGGTGCATTCTCCTTGGGCTGCGTGTGGAGTGGGTGAGAGGCCAGAAAAACCTGCTTTGTCCAGGCGCCTTCCCTGCTGGCCGCGTGAGTTTGTATGGCCGTATGCAGCAGCTACAGAGAAGAGAAGTAAACTTATCTCAGAAGATCAGCGGCCTCCAGAGAGAGTGAAGTGCGACAGCTGCAGGGCGATCCCAAGGCACCGCTGGTGTTGATCCTGGTGTTCTGGTTGCACGCGACCAGTCGTGACCAGTTGTGCAAAATCTTGCAGTTGTAGTTGAAGAACGAGATAAAGGTTTGTTGAGCTGTCTTGCCCTTTCATTGTGGAAAGTCACTCTGTCCAGGTGATGAATCTAACATGGAAGAAGCTCGATCAAACCTTGAGGCAAGTTTTGCAATGAGGCTGAGAGTGCTGTTTCACTGTTATTCTAGTGTTGTTTCACTGCTGTTTCACTGCGTCCACTGTGGTTTTTGATGAAGCTACAAGCTAGGGAAGTTGGCGTGTACCTCCACTTTCCTTGGGAGCTGTAAGGTGTGTTCTTGTGGGATCCACAACAACTGATTTCAGCAGTAAATGGCCAGGCAACGGGCTTGTCGCAGTTGGAGAAGCCATTTTGAACGCTTCCATCGAGCAGGCTGTCCAACTACCTTGTTATCCGTTCAGTTAGAATGCATCCTCAAATTCGGGACTCTCCTTTAAGATATTTTCTTCAAAATCGATTAAGTGACAGTGAGAGTGTTACCAGGAGACCCGATGAAATCTATTACAGAGATCCCCTGTTGAGACTTTGCTTGTTTTTACGTTGTAACGCATGGAAGAGAATCTCTCCAGTGTGGATCTGTGTCTTGTCTGAATATTCCTGAAGCACGTTTACTTTGCCATAGTAATGGCGCATGCTTTTTGTGTTGGTGACAGATCACACCCGTGGGCACAGGAGATCTATGCAATGTTGGAGAAAATGTCTTGGGAGAGGAAGGTAGCAGGATATTTTCTCAGACCCAGAGCAAATGAACTTTGAAGTGCTTCCTGGGAGTTTGAATAAATTTGTTGGTAACCATAATGTAAGTTATCTCCATGACAGTAGTTGTAACAGTTGTTTTTATGCAAAAAGGAAACTCGAAGACAGTTTTAGGGTTTTGAGTAATCCTTCAAGCTGCACTAGATTTTTGAAATCACAAAAGGAACTAAACTTTCAAAGTTCAGTGGAAAGGATGTTAAATACGTTTCTCAGTGGTTGAGCAAGCAGTATGAGTTGTCTGTTTTTTATGTGCAGAGTTTATGTTTTGAGGTTTTCAACAAATTGGTTAATCAAACCAGAATGGGACTGTTGAGTAAGGCCACTCTTCCATCTTTATGCATAATCAAGCATGAAGGGGGTCCTCGTTGTGCTCAAAGCCTTTCAAAACACAAAAAAAAAAAAAAGAACCAGTAGCAGAAGTCTGTATCAGCTTTTCAAGAAAATAGGTAAAAGTTGAGTCTATAACAGCTTAAGGAAGACGTTAAAGCTCTGGAATCTTGCAGAATGGCAACATTATCTTCTTGAAGTTCGAATCACAGTCGAGTAGACGCTAAAGACGGGTCTATCTCAATAATGGGAAGAAAATGTTGTTCACGCTTCTAATTTCAAACGTGGGTCAGTGTTAGAGAAGCTGATGAGTCTCTATTGAGCTCTAATTCCTCAAGCATGCTCCTAGCTCGATGAAGAAGTGCAAAAGACAGTTCTTGTCTTTTGACATTCCTGTCTCTTGAACTTGCTAGGAAAGGTGAACTGTGACAGTGAGGGTGTTGCTAGCAGACCTGATGAAATTTATTTATGAAGAGTCTTTATCGAGATCTTACTTGTTGTACAATGTAACTCATGGAAGAGAATCTCATAGGGGCGGATCTGTTTCATATCAGAGTATTTATGAAGCACTTTTTGCCTTGCAATAATATGAGCTTCTTCAACGAGTCCTGACTTGGCAAGAAAAGAAGGTTTCTGTTGGATTAATCACGCCTTACAGGCTGCAGCTGAAACGTTTGCACCGAGTGTTTGATGCTGTCCTCAATCTAATGAAGGAAAAGGTTGTGTAGCATCACGGTAGCTGCCTACCCGAGCCAGGAGCATGGTGTAATCAGTATGTCTCGTGTTCGAGCTTCAAATCATGGGGTTGGGTTGTAGCTGTTTTTCATTGCGTGATTGTGGCGCTAGCTCGAGCTCGCAAAGCACTTTGGGTTAAAGGCAAGCAACGTCATTGAAACAATCATATGCAATTGGAGATGGCGTTCTAAACCAGGCATGTTAAGACTAGCCCCTGAAATATTTTGCTTTCCTTTTTCAACTTCATGAAATAAATGATCTACTACCTGAAATGACGCTTTAAGATGGATTGTTGTGTTTGATTCTATCGATTGTCCTTGATTGCATTGGTTTCTTTATTTTCCTGTTCCTTCTCCTGAATCGTTGTTCCTTTCATGATTGGTTTGCATAGGGGAAAATTATTGTTATCTTTACTTTGTTATAATTATATGGCTGAGAACAATGTTGTACTTGCTTTGTTTCTTTTGGATCAAATCATCTGAAATGGAAAGAGACATTCTTATGAAACATGGAAGCTTAAAAAAAAAATGTTACCTTTCAAAATGCTTGGTTATGGCTACCCTAAGCGATATCAAATCAATAAAGGCTCATAAATGCTTGGGTCTGATTTCTGCTCGATAGTAGATACTTCTTGCTTTTTGCTTCCTTAGGGGGTTGCCTTCATTAGTACTGCTGCCCCACTCGAATGCTTCTGTCCTCTTTGGCTTGTTCCCTTGCTGGTGCTGACAAGATAGTTATCACCTTTCAGATCTACTGAATGTAGACTTACCGCTGGATAAAACACAAATGCATGTATATTTCTTTTACGGTGTTTTATCATCATTGATAAGGAATATCAAAAATATAGAAATCTGGGTCCTTAGCTAGAGTGGCTCTTGTTTTATTAGTTGTAACACTCCTCCTTGATTACCTTTCTATTGAATGTAATTTGTTGCGTAAGTGAGAGTCCTACCGGAATGAATTGATGTTGTACAACACTTTACACATAAGTGCTTTATTGTCTTGGATAGTAGTATGTATGCTATTTATGAAGATTACGAATGAAGTTTGTTTAGGATTTCCATTTAAAAGTTGTCATGCTTGCCTACCTAGAGTGTAGCTTACTTGTGAGCTATTTTGTTTATTACTCGTTTCCTAATAAGGCTTGCGGCTTGTGGTTTCTTCATTAATCTTTTCTGGTATCAGACATTAGGAAGGAAAGAAGGAAATTTCATGATTGTCCTCAATGCCCGAAAGTAGATCAATGGGATTCAGGATACAACCTTTAGCAATAGAAAGTTCTAGGTAGAGAGAATCCTAGTTGCAGGCAAAAGAAATTAGAGAGAATCCTAGTTGTTAACGTTTATTACTTTTAAAAGACCTTGTAAGGAAGAGGCGGTAGACCTCTTGTTTAGATTGTAACGATGGAATGTTTCCTTTGGGGTCACGTATCCCTTTATTGATATGAAACATCCTCCTGGAAGGACTGGGTAACTATGTTTTGGTTTCGCGTCTTGTTCGTAACTAGTATGTCTTTGACTCTCAAGTTTTTCTTTTCCTTTTATGGTGGATGGTTTGAATATTAGATTTAAGTCACGTAATCCATACGGTTGCATGATCAAAATTCTCTATACTATTGACCTTTCGTTCCTATCCCACGAGTTCTTGGATTGTTTCTTTGTTTTGTGATATACTGCTTGTTGGAATGTTTGACTTCCTCATTGTTGGCTGGTGTAGATCCTTACCTCGTGTGAAAAGTAGATTAGTGGTTTGTGCTTTGATCCTTTCATGAAGTAGAACATTCCTTTCATGTCAATTGTTAAATGTTAGCTTATTATTTCAATGCATAGACTTAACATGCTCAGTTCTTGCGAACTGACTTTAGTTAATATTTGTGCAGATGGATTATGCGAGTAGACTAGAAGAAAAGAGTGTAAAAGTTTCATCTGTACCATTATGAAGTTCCTTGTAAAAATGTCCAATGTGTTGTAAATTGTGTAACATTGCTTGTAAAGAGAGTTGATATGACCTCTTGCCTTGTATTGTTTGGTAATGGTGAAATAAAGTGTCTTGTTCTTGTGTAGTTAAGCTTGAAATTATCCTTGTGAGAAATGGCTTTCAATCTTTACATTGATATGAGTATTGTAAAACTTTGATCTTGAGAATAAATTGTTAAGTTAAATCTTTCTAAGACTTAGCGACAATATTTTATAAGTAAAGTAAAATGAGTCGGTTAACCCTTAAAGAAGCTAAACAAAAATAATAATTTTATATTCAACAAATAAATGTAAAGGTGATCTATTTGAAACCAAATACTTCCATGAGTGATCAAAATGAAAACATCCTTTGTGAAGTAAACATTTATAAATTGATACCCCTAGCTAAACTAGCGAACACTATCCCTTTGGGGTGAACTCTTAAACAAGCTTAAAGGAAAACAATGGTTAGTTTCTGGAAGATATTAAGATTTAGTAAGTAGGAGAAGACTTTAAGTGAACTACTCTTCAGTGTATAAGAAATTAACTCAGTTGGTGAGATGAATTTGTGCAAACCATATATTGATTCCTTCTGAAAACTTAAGTCATGAGCTAAAGGGTGTCTTACCAAAATAAATAAACCCTAACCATTTCTTACTGTGGCTTGCCCTAGCCGTGAGTGTGTCATGTGGATTGGACTTTCATGTTGTCTTGTCAAAAGAAAAATAAATTGTCCTTGATAAGTGTGAACGTTTCCGTGCTGACCTTGTGGTCTTCCCCGTAACAAATGATTCCAAGTGTTGGTTGTAACCTTGTGACGACATGTTGTGTCGTGTTGAGTCAAAGCAAGTCAAAAAAAAAAGTTATCCTGTATTTCACTGTGTTGTTCTTGTGTTGGTAATTTTGGTGCGTTACAAGAATATCGGGTCATTGTGGATGGCCCTAACTGTTAGTGTGTCTTGTGAGATGGACCTCTATGTTGATCATGTCAAAAAAGTGTATTGTCCTTGATAGGTGTGAACGTTTCCATGCTAACCTTGTGGTCTTCCCGTAGACATAGTGGTTCCAAGTGTTGGTTGTAACCTTGTGGCGAACATGTTAGTGTCATGTTGAGTTCAAAGCAAGTCAGAAAAAAGGCAGTACATCCTGTATTTCACCCCCCCCCCCCGATGTATGTTCTTGTGTTGGTAGAACTCAATGGTGACGTTACAGAAGATGGTCAGAAATATGCGAACCTTAAATAATGAATAGTCTCAATTCCAAATAAAGCCCATATATTTGCAACAAGAAGTCTGATCTAGAGGGATATGCAACTATGGAGTCCATCCCATGGCTAATTTTAAAAACTTTGACCCTTCATAATACTTGCTGATTTTTTCTTTACCATCGTTTTATCTTCCTTAAACATCTTCAGCAAAAGTGTCCAGTCTGACATGACAACTAGCCATTTGTGATGGAAATGTCCTCATTCACTTTGAACTTAACATTACTCCCTTGCAACCTCCATTTTGTTATGCCTTCCAAGAGATGGAAAAGTTGATTCAGAGAGCTTAATGTCAACAGCCCATAATGCCTTCTCAATGAATGACATTATCCTAATATCATCTTCCAAGCTTTTCCAGAGATTACCACATTTTTTTTAATGTCATCATATGAGGCTAGCTCAAGACTCGAGTGCCTTACCTGGTTAGCGTGTTCCAATAAGGGTTAATGTTGATAGCTCAAACCGAAAGCACCTTAACTTGCTAATGTATTCCAATTTAGTGTTGTGTCGAGGTGGGCCCTTCCATTGCAGTCAAATGTTGAAAATAAATGCACTATGACATTTTATCAAGTAACTCTTTTTCGTTCCGTGTACAAATAGACGCAGTAACAACCTAGCTTTGGTTGATGGAAACATTGGCACATCAAAATGATCCATGCGTCGTGTTCATGGCGATTGTATGGGTGTCCACCACTACTACAAACAATTTCAATTGACCCATGATTCTATACTGTTTCTTATGCTCCTCTACCTTTGAGAGGACATATGGTATACATATGGTTTTGATCCACTTTTTTAATAGGAATAGGTTACCTTTGTGAGAGCGGAGAAACTTGTAGTTTTACAGTAGTGCTAATTTACACCAGTGATGGATTGCATGTACAATTGAGTAAAAGCCACGATCCATACCATTACGGTGAAGATGTTAAATTGCCAAGGAGGTGGAAGTAGGTCAGAGGAGGAAAATAATCTTGTAGCATAGAATTGATTGGGATTTCCTTTGAGGACATTATGGATTATAGTTCTATGTGAGGAGTTCAGTGGATGTTGTTTGAGTTGTTAGGATTATAATTTTTAGGATGCCCCTAGCATTATTCTGACTTCTTTTTGTACATGAGCGACAATTGTTGGAGAATATTTATAAATTGAAATTGATGATACGAATATTGGATATCTGTCAATTGCAATGGTTTTATAGGTTATTTCACCTTACTTATCGATGTTCTGAAGTCTCAAAGTATAAGAAGGGTTTTGTTAATGATATGATATATAGATTTATAACCTTTTCGATGATTTAAGTGATTAGCCAAAGGCTTAAATCGTGAGACAAGATACAAACTAGAGTATTACTTTAAACAAGGTCTTTATGTCAATACACTTAGATAACATATCCGATATCCACACTAAATATTGTGATAGAGATCACTAAATGTGTAGAAAACTGTGTGACATTTACTACAATCCAAAATGTGTAGCGAGTGCCACAAATACAAGAAGTGTCGCATACTAAAAAAATTCTAGGAATGATTGTGAAATTGTAAGGTAATTTTGTACAATTGTCATTTTACCACAGGATTGAGCCCAACATTTGCTCCGATGACAAGCACATTAGGAAATTTTTAGTTTAACTATACAAATGTTTATATATTTTCAATTTCTTTAGTCGCATATATATATATATACTGTGTGTCATGTGTGTATAGCATATATATATATATATATACATATATATACCAAGATAGTGTATATATACACACACATATATATATATATATATGTATGTATGTATGTATAGCATATGATATACATATATATACATATGATATATATGATATGTGTGTGTGCTGTGTGTGTATATATACATATATATATGTCATGCTATATATATATATGATATATATATATATATGTACCATATGATGGCTATGATGAAAGGATATGGATACTGATATGTGATGTGGACATTGGCTAGTGTCAACATATATATATATATATATAGTATACTATGTATATATGTATATATGTATATGTTGATATGTGATATGTATATATGTAAGATGTATATGTACATATATACATATACATACATACATACATATGATATATATATACCAGGGTCATATATGTATACCATATATATATATATATCCACATACATATGTATGTGAATGTGTGTGTACATAGCCTACATACATACATTTTCATACTGTATCACAGTACATACATACATAGCATATGATATATATATATATATATATATATATATATATATATATATATGTAGTAATAGTTGGAATAAGGCTATTAATATATTACTTGCCACCTCCTGCATAGAAAAATAATTAATTTATAAAAAAATATTGTTTTATTTTACTCCTGAAATAAGAGTCTACTAAACGTAAACATAAAATTAAATATTAAAAAATCTATTGAAGGTGGTATCTATATGTATTGTGAATATGCCCATATGTGTGTGATGTGTGTGTGTGTGTGTGTGTACATATATACTATATATATACACATATATCCATGGTACATGGTATATATATATATACATGGCCGTCACTATATATATAGCCCATACGCATGAATATATATAAGCTAGGGTATACATAGTATACATAGTATACATACATACATACATATCATATACCTATATATATACATATATATGATATATACATGATATACATACATAGGATACATACCATACATATATGTGTGTAGTAATAGTTGGAATTAAATATTTACATATAACATTAGCTTATTGTTAATAGAAAAATACATCTAATTTATATAAAAATATCTTGTTTTACATATATAAACTTATGTGAAATAAAGTCTACTAAACGTAAACATAAAATTAAATATTATAAACAGACATATTGAATGATATCTATATGTATTTGAATAAGAAAACAATAATATTTTCAAATATGATATACACTTTATTTGAACAACTTTTTAAAATATAAACCTACTACAGAAGTACCTAATGGTTTTTTATTTTTTAATGTTATTCCAAAATATCATGACAAATATTTTAGGTAAATATTAATGAAAGAATTATGATAATTAATTAGAACAATTTATTGCATAACATCGGTGTGACTAGAAAAAAAATTAACGTGATTCTATAATTCAGTCCCATCGTCTTTGTGAATAATGGGTAATGTCAGTTTTCCCTAGAAAATCCCCATTCATTGGCATATAGTTTCGATCTATTTCTATAAAAGTGTTACATTTAAAATTAGGTTATGGATTCATGAACATTACTAGTCCATCATTACCAATTATTCAGGATAATTTTGTGATATCTTTAATTTCATCTATTTAATTATTAATCTTATTCACATGAACATAAAAAAAAGGACTCTGAATTATGTGTAACTTGATATCGAAGTTAAAACTCACACAATCGTTTACAATTTAACATTGAAATTTCTGCACCAATAGGAGGCTTTGTTGGTAAAAATATTAATAGAAATAACATAAAAATGAAAGATTATGGTCTTTGAGTTGTACTATAAATGTAAAATTTATTATTGGATTTATTTTTGATAAAATATAAATTATTAATTGATTTTATGTTTTATAAATCACAATGGTAGTTTTGCGAGAAATACTTGTGTAAAAATTAAAATTTAGGGATTTCTTTACAATGTTCACAAGCCTAAATTTAATTAACTTTTTACTTAGTAACTTTTACAAACAATTGTATTTTGTCTACTATCTTTTAACAATGTGTTTTATTTAGCATGAAAATAAATTCTAAAAATTTGGTTAACCTAAAAATTGTGGTTTCATTAGATCAATATTTCTAAATTACTCTAAACAATTACCAATTTATACCACATAAAATACCCTACAACATAAATAAGTTTATCATGCAAATTATGTATGTAGAGGTCAATTTATAAATTACATTTAAAAAACTATCATTTGAATTTACTTGGTTGGTATGTATTGAAAATTAAAAGTAAGTATTTCAATTCACTTTATATATGCTAATGATTTACTTCTCATTCTTTATTTTAAGTAGATAAAATTTTATTTTTTTGACTCTTTTACATAAACTTTACATATATAAATAATAACCAATTTTTGTTATAAAATTGAAAATATTTGAGAGTTTACATAAAACTTACGTCAATAAATAATATTTAATTTCTCTTTTTAAAAAAGTATTTTATGTAAATATCTTTGCAACAACTAATACAATTACTAATTTTGTAAATAATTAGAATTTTATTTGTCACAAAACTGTATACTAAACTCTACACTATGACATATTTCATGTTGTTTTGAAAAAAAAATAAAAAAAATGAGTGAACACTATGTATCTGACCTGACGAGAGCACTATAAAAAGAAAATAAATCGAAGGAAAATAAATCTGACATGTGAAGATTTTTACTTCCCTTACATATTTTGGTATATTGACTAATCAACCGAAGGAAGGACAAATTCAGAGCCTAATAACGTTGCTTCTTTGGCAAGTGTTTGCATTGGCGTTAACTGTGAGGCGTCGAAAGGAAGCGGGGGATTGGTGACATCATCACCATCTCCTTCCAAGTTCCAACATTTGAACCACCATCATCATCGACGGCCGATCTCTAGAATCGTATTGCATGCACCACAACCCCACTTTTGTCAATCTGATCGCCATCTCCTCGTCTTCCACCTGCAATTCCGCTCCATCTCTTTCCCTTAATCTCACCCTCAACTGCCCGGTATCTATCATTTTGAATGCCCACTCTGGAAAATAGATTTGGCTGGATCGGGTGATGCCCACATCGGTGTTATTCCTTCCTCCGACAATTTCCAATAACATCATTCCGAAACCATAAACATCTGATTTGTCCGTTACGGGGCAGGAATTTCTAGACCAAACCTCCGGCGCAATATACCCGGGCGTGCCTCTGGCTATTGTCATTGATACGTCTTCGTCTTGCCTTCCACACAGTTTGGCAAGACCAAAATCGGCAACTTTGGCTTTAAACTCCTCGTCCAATAATATATTGTGCGGTTTGATGTCGAATACTGAAGTGAATGATCCTGCTGTGACACTCATCGTGCAGATACGCAAGTCCGCGAACCGCCCCCAAAGCAATTGAATACAGTTGTTGCCAACTTGGGGTGTTTTTTCGGTCTTTTCTTTTGTGAAGTATATACTTGTCCAGGGATCCATTGGCCATGTACTCGTACAAACGTGCGCTTATAAATTCTTCATAACAATACCCTAACAAACGAATCAAATGAATGTGATGAATCCTTCCTATGGTCGCAACTTCGTTCATGAATTGAGTCTCGCTCTGCCTCGACTGATCAAGCATTTTAACGGCCACAAGAACTCCGCTCTAAAGCATTCCTTTATAAACAACACCAAAACCTCCTTCGCCCAACTTATGGCGAAAGTTGTCGGTGATGTTGATGAGCTGAGGGTATGAATATCTGGCCGGCATTTCGTGAACAAATTCATGCAGGAATTTCTCCACATTAGAAAATTGGCGTTTCTGCGAGGACGAGTAAAAGATCCTCTTTCGATAAACGACCAGAAGTAATACTGTTATAAGTAACAATCCACCGGTTCCAATGGCCACCACACCTGATATCAATTAGTTCCATAAATTCGTTTTCGTTTAGTTGAAGGATGTATATAATCTATCAATCAAATATCAAGATTGAAAAAAAAGAATAGAAGAATGTATACTATAAGGAATCGATACATACTTAGAAAAATGACAGTTTTAGTCTTGACACCGTTTGCTATGCCTGAATCTCACATTTTCCACAAATTTCATTAAAAAATGTCAGTACTACAATAGATACATGCGATATATCAAATAAAAATGAATCTATAATATGGTATCTATAGATATTAGATCATATAAATAAATTAGAAAAGAGAAAATAGAACTCCTACCACGGGAGCATCTGTTTGCACACAGATCGGCGCTGCACTCGCAACAGAACTGGATCGAACGATTGTCATAAGAACAAACGCCGCCTTTTGAATCGCATACCGTGCAATTTTCGCTGACATTCCATTGGACTCGGTAGTGGATTAAGCCATCCAGACTTTGTTCATTTAGAGCCCGTGTGTCTGATTTGTGGACTGGAAGCACAACTCGCGACTTACATTTACTAACCAAACCAGAGTCAAATTTTGAACTGTAGTACCAGCTATGGTTACATGGTAATGGAGACAAGTCCCGGATGGTTTCAGGTGTGCACCGATGCAGCAGAGTTATATTTTCAAATCCATCAGTGGTATGAAATTGAGGGTTCGACCACAATTTCTTTGTAAGAATACAGAGAAATACTTATACCGTCCCTTCCCCTTTGAAAAAGAACAATCTGTACATTTTGACTTCTTGGGGCCTTCAGGCTTATCACAGCCAAAGGGATCCATAGCGTACATGTCACAAAATTAATGACCAAGAGATTTATCATTTTTAATAGCTTCTTTTCTTTCCCATTTTTCTCTGCAGAGCCTATCATTAGTTTTGTTATGAGCTGATTTATTGCTCCAAAATTGAGTTCATCTGGATGAATGTTGTGCACTGCTTTCTTATACTCTGTAGAAAAGTATGGAGGAAAAGATTCAACATACCTCATTCTCATGGTTGAATCATTTATATTACCTGCATTGTAATATAATTGCTGCATATAGCACTGGTATTCCTTGATTCTGGACATCTCACATAATCTTGCTCTAAGAAATAAAGAAGTATTTTTGACTTTATCATCTTCTATATTGCCAATAAACTCTTTTATTATAGCAGCTATCAAACTCATAAAACCACCTTGCAAAATTTGAGACTAATGTGGGACTGTGTCCCACCATTATTTAATAATACCTACTAAACCATTTGCAATGGCAAATGCAATAGTATGGGGGTCTTTCTTATATAATTTTAATTGAGAATTTCCCCAACCAATCATTCCATGCACCATTTCCTTTATTTCACCTAGAGATCTACACTCTAGCTTATACCAATTTGGCTGTAGGGTCTGTACTCTGGCCATGCCTTGAAGAGGCTCAGGCTTTGGATTAGAAGTTTCTCCAAGTATCATTCCTTCTGCTTCTTGGACTTCTATCTTAACCATCCCTACAGATTTCTTATCTGTTTGAAAGAATAAAGGATTATATTGGGCAAGTAACTCTTTATGCTGCTGCTTTTTTGATGAATCAGCAAGTTCAGAAACTTGCTTGCAGGAAACAGTATTTGACCAATCTCCTTCTTCTACCTTTTTATTATTTTCAAAAATGTCTTCTATCTTTGGGACTATCTCAGGAAGACTGCTAACTGCTTCATGAACTAGATCAATCTTCTGATCTGTCTTTTCTAACACATCATGAACATGAGATAAGCTTGATTCTATAAGTTCATGAGTATGGGATAGATTTACAACAATACTACTCTTTATACTAGTAGAATGATCTACTAAAGGCTATACACTATCTGTTATGTTCTGTGAAATCACCTTTGGGATCTCTGTACAAACTGTTCTATGATTTTGTTGTACAAGGTGTTCTACTTTTTTCACAGATTTATCTATCTCATCTATTCTGGAATTCAAAAGCTTAAGAGCCCCAGATGTATCACCTTTCTGATTTAATTCTATAGCCTTTAATGTTCTTTCCATTTCTGTTAAGACTGAATCATAAGACTGCATCTTATCATGGACAACTTTAACTGCTTTGTTTGTCCAGTTTAGCATTTTAGAGCTTTCTGATGGCTCTATTTTCCTATCAACTGTTCTTTGATACCAGTATACTGCTTTCTTTGTCTAATCTTTTGACAGAATTTCAGAACTATCTAGAGATGGAAAAGAATTAGAGCTTGAAGAAGCTCGAGAGGCTATATTGATAGTAGGACCATTGCTGGGCACATACTTTTGATTTACTAATTTCTCACAGTCATTGCACCACAAAAAATCTGTATTGGGGTCATGAACAAGGCTACTATGACTACACAAGAATGTTTTCTCTTTAGGAGGATGACTGTTAGAGGACTCACCAACAGAAAAATAGGAACTAGTAGACTTTACAGAACTAGATCCAGGCAAAGAAACATTAGACTTAGATCTAAAAGATAATGTTACATTATTTTTGGATTCACTTACAGCCGTAGCATTCTCTAACTTTGGCTGACTAAACTGTATACATGTTTTGGACAACGTCCATTCCTTTGGTACTTTTATCTGAGACCAAGAAATTAATTCGGGCTCTATCTTCTGACTTTCTATATTTACGTGACTCACCACGCTGCTGCCTTTGGAGATACCATGTTTGACTGCGGGATGCATGGTATTGACAAGTCTGTATATTACTTTATAGTGGATAGCAAGCGGACACGAGCCAGGACACATATTTAAGCCAGTGGTAGCCAAATGAAGTTTTAGGACATCTTTGAGGAGATCGTCCTTGGTCAAAGAGACAGGATAATTGGGATAAACTTCAAAAGAAATAAGAACATTATGTAAACCAGTCTGAATGGCTTCTAACAGAGAATCTTTAAAAGTATCTAATCGGAGATCCATAAGACAACATAAAACTGAAGCATTAAGACCACGACGGAAAAGAGGAGTGATACCTATTTGCACACAACCTATATGGGCAAATTTATATGTATTTTGTTTTTTGAGACTTTTAATATCGACATGGTCGATCAAAGGGATATTATATTCACAATTGGAAGTCTGACTAACTTGTATTACAAATTCATGGGTTTTAAACACAGTACTAGCTAACAAATGAAACTTAGATATTTTAGCATAAACCTGGTCATAAGGTATTTTGGGTAACTTCCAGGCAAGTAATGGATTAGACTCTTCTTGAATATCTATATCAGAATTTATGGGATAGACATCAGCTAGGCTGACAAGATCTTGATCTTCGGCTAAAAAACTAGAGGTTCCTTCAAATTCCATTTTAAAACTGATACTGACGAGCAACTTTGCGGTAGGGCTTACGATATTGGACTGCTACCTAAACTGCGCTCAACACGGCGACTTACAAGCGGGAGTCTCGCCTCTTTGCCTGACTTAAACTGTATCAACTCGCGTTCACAGATAGAATAATGAAGAAATACAACTAAAGCTTTAAAGCAAAATTTCAAGTATTAAGCATGAACCAGCTCTGATACCAATTACAAACAAAATTATGGCTGGAAACGAAATTTAATTTGTTTGTGGGCATAAAGTATTCAAGCGGGTACCGTATGTAGAATTGATGACCACTGATCTTAATCACACGCATCTGTTCTTCATAATCACAGTCGAGCTGAAGCGCAGGGTCACCGCAACCACTGTTCCTTCCTCCAAAAGGATATCCGAAAACATACCCGCCACATATAAACAATTCGCAACCTCTACACGAAGAAGCGAGCCATGTTATTAACACCGTGAAAACTAGAATGAAATGGTGAGCATGGGAATGATGGACAGATAACCGTCCCATTTCCGTAATGTTACTGAAAGTGCAATTGCAGAGCAGATAGGCAAAACGTTTGTCGCCGCATCTTCAATTCTGTGGGCATATGGGAGCACTTATAATACTGCATTTCCGATATTAAAAACAGAGATAAAACATACTGCAGCGACTCCTTTCAATTTGAATGTCTAGAATCAGCTTCCGTTAAAGGTATGCTGAAAGTGCCAATCAAAAGTTGAACCAACGAGATTGTCGTCTCGTCCAACGCTGCTCGCCACTTCTAAAGTGCTCATTATTGAATTACGTCAATTCAATTCTTCTTGCGAGAGGCGCTGAAACTCTACAAATGACAACAATACAGAAAATTTTAGTTAATACAAAAGACACCCAAATGAATAAATCAATCTTCAGGCCATCAATTTCGTAAACTGGTCATCCCTTTGGTTAGCATGAGCACTCTGTCTTTCACAGCGATCATTCAGATTTTCCATTCATCAACGCCATAAGAAAAGGAGTGAGCATGGAATCCCACGCTAAACGGTCCAGCTTGCCATGTTGTTGTTTATGCACATTGTACACCATTATGTTTGTGCTGGCCGGGATACGCAGTATAACATTAAAATAGCAATAACTGTCATATGCATCTATCCGGCAGCCGGTAATCCTGTAGCCGATGAGGTTGCATTTAAGAACTGATATTTACTTGAAATTTCTTCGTCATTTTATGTTGATGTCATCAAAATAAATGAAATAAATGCATTTTATAATATCTCTCATTTATTTTTTCAAATAAGATGTGTTTTGTGTATGTTTACAATATTAATAATATAATATTTGATAAAAATATATATTTTATTATAGTTTGATGTATGTCTATGTGCTATTATAAACCTTACTATTTGGCACGAGATGGTTTTACGATCGCAAAGGATATGGAGTCTAGCTTTACACTTGCGCGTGACACTTTCATCAAAGATTTGAAGGCTAACATAACATTTTTTTAAATGAAATTTATGCACCTTGTGTATGATAATACTTGTTTTATACATGTCTATCTTAGCAACTACTATTACATTTAAAAAAAAACTATCTTTCCATGTTATGGTTTAACAAATGTTTGTGTTAATCTAAACCTCCCATTTTGATACAAGATGGAAGGAGATTGGAGAAAAATGTGATTGTATCATCTATTTATATTGTAAGACCTTTTCAAACAAAACCTTGCTATGCAAATATTACAATCATTGCACTCCATCAAACAATTTACATGTGTTATGCATCCTCCCCCATTTTGTATACCTACATACTAAGGCTCTTTGGACAAGATATGATCAAAGTCCCATCTTGATTATACTTTGGTGAATCTACATACCTTTTTTAACATATGTTGGGAGATAAGGATGAGTGTTTTTGTTTATAGACAACAAATGAGAAAGAGTAATATAGCTAGTTCTGACCTTATTTACAACCAAACACTATTTTTTTATGGAAAGTGCAATTTTAAATATTATTGATAATATCATGAAAAAGTACAATTTGGTTTCAAACCAAAATGGCTAGGTGGAGAAGTCGCACTCCAGAAGCATCAAACCTGACAACACATGCCACGGGAAACAAGTCCAAGTGAAACATTTACAAAAATCCATAAAAGCAGCCAACTAAGCAGCAGAAGAAAAAATGGCGGTCGAAGGAGGGGGAGGAGAAGATAGCTTGCGCAAAACATCTCCCCAACCTGAATCACGAGGGTCATGAGAGGTTGGTAAAGAGTTCCAGCCATCGCCCTACTTGAGGGCCGAAGTGTCCTTTCGTTCAGGAGAGATAGCTAACACCAAGTGTGGAAATTTATCTAGGGGAAGAGAACCCAATATGGGACCATAAGCCGAAGAAGAATAAGGACAACCAGAGCCACCACCACCATCAAACGGAGGTTCCCTCCAGTCAAAGCCACCGCCATCTTGGGAGTGGGGAGGATCATTCCACCTTTCCTCACCACCAAGTCGTTGATAAACACCACAATCCTATTGTTGAGGGGGGAACGGTTCCATCGAGCCAAAGAGAAAATTCGCTGCTAAGATTCTTGGACTCAGGGCCAAGAACAAGAGCAGGGTGAATAATGGCGTTGAGGTTAGGAATGACAACGTGGTAGAGAAACTCTACTGATCGAGAAATGGAAACTTCCCTAGTGACTGGGGAGACTGTATAAGTACTCCATTTCCAAGTAGACTTTCTTTTTTTAGACCTGGATCTAAAGCAAAACATGAGAAATAATATCCATTTTACTAGTCAAAGAAAATTCCATGCTGAGAATAGTGTGATTAAAAGTAAATTCATTTCTAATCTTCCAAATTTGAAATAGAATTTGTGCACTAAAAATTTGTCAAAATTTGTTGTATTTTGGAGGAAGCAAGGCTGACTTCCTTAGCAAGACAACTTTCCAGGTCAAGGGTTTAGGGAAAAAGGGTTGAAAGAGGGAATGGATCCACTTCCAAGATGATTGGATAAGAGGACAACAAGAAAACAAATGCAAAAGAGAATCAGGATGGTGACACTAGGGGTTAGTAACTTCCAAATGTTGAAGACATTTTCCAACTGACAAACTCTGGAATAAAATAGACCAAAGGAAATGAGCCTTTTCAGGTTCAATGTGGGCCTTCCAAATGACATTGAACCTACATTTACAAACCTTGTGTGTGGGTTTAATCTTCCAATAGTTATTCAAATTTTGATAAGGACTATGGGTAGGAGCCAAAACATAAACACCAGGCCAAGGTTTGTAACTACTAAAGGGATTTTCCATAGGCCAATGCTAGTCTCACCACTAATGAGCAGGAGGAGAGATTCCCGCTTTTTGAAGCACTTCAACAGGTATAACATTCTGAACTTCCTGAAGAGATTCTTTAAAGCTGTTTGTTGACATTGAATTGAGATTTAATGAACACCTAGGGTTTCCATGAATGGGAGGATTTTAAAAAAAAATCACCTATCAACTTGATACCATGCTTAAAAAGTTGAATACTTTTAATCCATGACACCATAAAAAAGGGAACATTATAAAAATTAAGAATATAAGGCCACCGTAAGGCATAAAAGTTGATGGAAATCCCTGTTTTGAAGCCACCCCCAACCCATATCAAGTGGGGTTTGACTACTTCCCACACCTTCCAAATACTCTACATGACAAATGTTCCCCCAATTTTAACAGGCATCGAAGAGAGCAGTAAGATTTGAAGCCTATAATTTTTCTAGGCTTGTTTGCCCAAAATAGTGCATTAACAAATACAATGGTGACGTAAGATTTTCCAAGCCTCAAACCCTTCTAAACCATGAATGATCCATTTGACACTAAGGGAAATACCTTCGAGTTGAATTTATAGTAGCTCTTAACCCACAACATCTTTGGGAGAGCAAAAAATATCCAAAGCCACTATGTGAAAATATTTATGACCATTGGTGTTTTCCCACTATAAATCTCGAAGTAATTTCTCCCTCTTGGCATCGTAGTGCCCCCATGTTTTTCAAAGCACAATGTCCAGGTGTAAAGTTTTACTCCACTAAACTTGTTACTGTGCAGCACAACAATGATAGTGACACATCCAAAATACCATTTTCAGACTTGTGTTTTCCTTGCAAAGAAATACAAGAAATTTACTTTTAGATTCTAAGGTCCTAACAACGAAGTAACCCAGGTTACTATAGTATATTTAGCAGTAATTGGATAGTTATAGTGAGTGCAAAAGTGGAGCATTATTTTACTAACAATGATAAAAAGTTGATTTTTGTGCTCCCATAATTAAATAAATAGACTACAGGGAACCATGCTAGCCGGATCTCTTCCAAAAGACGCCTAAAATTTGTCCCATTCTGACTTAAACAAGTCGTACATGTAGAACCCCATATATCCTCATTTTACTACACACAAATTGATTTTTCTGGATTTGTATCTTTTTTGAAGCGGGTTTAATTGTCTCTAAGAGGAACCTACCTGCCACTAGCTTGTTTGACGTAAACAAAATAAGAAGAAGATGATTGAGTAACGAGAGGCGTTGTATTTGGGTTTTTTTCTAGTTGTATTGGTTTTTCTTCCTCTTCTTTTGCACACTTGTGTTGTGGGCACTATAACGTTTTTAGCACCATGCTTAGGGTAGACGAATACCACTTATTTTTTTGCTCCTTATCTTTTATTCCAAGTAGTTTTTGTTCTTGTTAACACATTGGAAGAGCCCATTTCCTACTATCCCACTTGTGTCTCTACAAATTTTTCTCTTGCACTCAATCTCTACATGTTTTTTTCTCATTCAATCTTTCCATGAAACCCTTTGTCTATTCCTAGTACAATGTAGATGGGATGACACAAGGAGGCACATTTCCTAAGACTAAATTTATTCATACCTTGCACAAAATATATTTGGGTGAAAAACATTCTGAAAATTGACGGTAAAGCCAGTCGACAGAGTATAGATGTCCATCTTTGAAGCTGTATACAAGAGACATAAATATCCTTGTTAAGAAGGGTCGTTGCTTCACCAACAAGTAACCTATAGGTGACCATGGGGTTGTTTCACCTTTAGTATCATATTTTAAGCCTTTATTAAAAGAAGGGGAATTTGATTAGGAAAATTTCTAGTGCACGAGTAATGTGTGAGAAATATGTGGAAGTTTTAGTTGTCTCATCGAATGATTGACCAATACAAAATAAATGCCTTCTCATGGAATTTTTATTATTTTAGTGTTCAAAAGACATGGGTATCCTCATATAGAATTACCATTGTTTCACCAATGCAACTCACAAGTGATCAACCAAATCAGATCACTTATACCTTCGTACTACTTGCTTATACCAAAATAAGAGTCGTAGAACAGGTTATGGGAGTCAGTCAAGCATAAAGAGAATGAGGTATTTGTCTGATGTAGTAGTTGTAAGCACGTTGTTAGCCTGTGTACATAGTGAGGAAATATGAGCAAGCCAAAAACTGTTTCCAAGATACCTGAAGCTGATGCATTGTCGTTGAATGCGGAGATCATGATTTTTTCATAAAAAGGTATTGTTTTCCTCTTTTCACTTGTATTAAATTTCACTTCATCATTTCCAATTTTTTTTTTCAAAATAAAATGTTGAATGATAGGGAACATAATTCCAAAAAAAATGAAAAAATATTTCCTTGATGTGAACTCTCAAAACATGAACAAAAAAAATAACAAAAATGCTAAAAAATTTGATCTTCAAAGTGATGTGCATGGAGTTCCACAAACAAGTATACCGCAAAAATGAAACTCCTAGCATGAACCCTAGTAATGTGGGACACCAAGGAGTTACTTAGCCATGTCATTTGAATTTATTTAGTGTCCTTGGAATAAAAATTTTTAATCCACTTAACTTAACAGTCATTTGTGTGACATGTTCATTTTAGTAAAATGCAATAAGTTTCATCATATGGTTACTACTTAGTTTGAACGAAATTGAAAACCCTTGAGACATACCTCTAGAATAACAACAAGAGAATCGTAACCCATATTCATTCCATTGAAAAAACCTTTGGAAACTAGTTTTGCAAGAGGGATTTTCATTCCAGTAGTTGCTGTGTGACAAGAGTTGCTTACCTAACTATGATAACTTACCCCATGGTTTCCTTTGCAACTTGTGCTCTGCATGTCATAGTCAATTTCCGTCAAACAATAAAAATTCTATATATATGGGAAAGTAAGTAGGAATCGTCAAACCTCGTGATTAAATTTAAACTGAGTATTATCAAGACCCATTTTATAGGCACTTTTGATGTTTTGGTCAATTTCCTCAACCTTAGCTAGAATTCCCATTTTGATTCACGTTTGACTTCTAGTCAGACATGTGACCTAGTAATAGAATTACAATGATATGTAGAAATTTTATTCAGTATTTTATCTTTTATAAATGAATTTAGAAATGGATGGCGATTTTCTGTCTTTACCCTCTTCTCTCTCTAGAAACGACTATGATACTTGATTGATTTGAAAACATAAATGAATTGGGAAATGTGAATTGGTTTGAAATTAAATGATAATGGACATGAAATAAAAATTGTTCTAACAATATGTATGGAAAATAAAATGTCTCTTAACTTTCTCTCTCAACATTACTCTCCCTCTATTACAAAAATATTAAGTGCATCTGAATGTGAAAGTGTGAATGCATGAGAAACAAACATTGTCTTCTTCTTCTCTCTCTCTCTCTCTCTCTCTCTCTCTCTCTCTCTCTTCTATTTAAATTAAAATGTTAAAAGTGATGAATGTGTGGATTTATGATTGATTATAAAATATTTCCATACCCAGACCTAGGAATGACACAATGCTGGTTGCAAGTACCTAAAAAAAAGGAGTAGTAAAAAGGACATTTTTGTCTTTTATTAGGATGTGATTTGAAGGAAATGATATTGTTTAGAATATTTCAGTCATATTTTTATGAATAGAATGTATTATCTTCATTATATCCATGATGAAAATTATAGTGTTGTGTATTGGGAAAATATATTATTTTGTACTTAGTTGCACTTTTGCCTATTTAACAAATGTTACTCTTAGTTGTATGTATATTTTATTAAGTAATTGGAGTTGATTGTATTATGTACTTTGGAAAAAATGTCAAAGGCTCCTTATTTTAGTGTCAAAATAAATATAGGAGGATGAAACTGGAATCTTTTCATTTAAAATATTTATCGTAGCCAAATTTTTTTGATATGATTGTGTTAGTAAAATTGTTAGCAAGTAATTTAAACTGACATTTTTTTACCTATATGCTAGTGTTGTAATGACCTAAGAAATCACTTAATCTTCAAATAAAAATATCAACCTACATTTGTATGTTTTTTCATATTGAGTAGAAAGTGACCAAATAAACATATAGCTCAAAATATTTACCTTTGTAGAATGTAATGACCCTGTCTAGTAAGATCCAAGTTAGGCTAGCACCAAACATCTTTCATAGTCTTAGATACTTACACATAGTGTGTGTTTTTGCATTCCTCCCTAGAAACATAGTTGAGAGCATTCACATAGGTATGAAAGTGTGTAATATTCCTTAGTACGAGGCATAACATCGTTTTAATGGCATACAAGATGACATGTTAATCTTGAAATATTATGGTTGTGTTTAGACACTAAATAACGTTAGAAGTTGAATGTAATGAATAATGGGTAGGACCATAAAGATAGTTAGGTTGTGCATTAATTCATTATCAAGGTGTTAATTGTACAGGAAAATTTGTAACTTTCCCTCGTTTGGGAATGTACCCTTGTGATTTCAATCGAATCATTTCAAGGGTAATGGAGATTGCTTGCAACATATTAAATATTTATTATGAGGTGAAGTGGAAATGATTTGATCCATGCGAGAACAAGTGAATAAGAAAACATAATTTCCCATTTAAGATTCAAACCTAAAATGTGAATATGATAGGATATTTGAAATTAACTCTCGAGTGATATATTTTATTAGTAGTCAAATAAACGAACCAAATCTAATAGAACCCTTTATAAGATAAATGTTAAATGAGAGTGAGAACAATTATTCTTGGAATACCTTGAGTGGCATGAATTCCTTGCAATACATGGACATTTGATTTCTCTAATTTTATTTTGTGGTAAGGTGTAGAAATCCTGGAGCAGTAGTAAATGCAATTTATCGAGTAACCCCTCTTAATGTTATCGAACAAAAGGGATATTCTGTAAGATTATAAATGATTGTAAATATGGATTTAGAAGGTTGTTAAATGGATAAAATTTTACATCTTTTGCATTTGAAAACCTTTTTTCCCTCTTAGATAGACGTGCCCCTTAGTCTGTAGTAGTAGATTTCCATGTGTTTTTCATATGCGGTAGTTTATCCACCATAACTAAATTCTTTTGAAGTTTTGATATCGTAAATCATCTCTTAAGGTTTCTGGTGAAATAAACGATGATGCATTTTACTAAATGATTTAAATAGTTCCTTCGAAGAAATTTGAAAATCATATAGTGGTTGGGTTGTCTTGTAATATGTGTTTAATACTTGATGGTATAAGATAAATGAAATGAGTAGTTAGGTGCATGGTCACCAATCCTTGTAGTCATGAACCCCTAAGTGTAAATTATGGATCATTTGAATTATAACTCTTCTAAAAACAATTCGAATCGTGATACCAAAGTGCGACGTAAGTGTAAAGAGTACAAGAGTTAACAAGATTTTGTGGTTAGGAATAACATCATGCTTGAAGTCCTTATAACTCAAGTAGACACTTTCATGTTGTTAAAAATAAATATGAATTTCCTTGGTGAGATAAAATTTGAGAGAAATAAATAGTTATATAATAATCTAAATAAAATTTCTTGATGTGGAAATGTTGAATGGAATTCAAACAAGTTATTGAACTATATCAATTGTAACATGAAAAATAGGGTACTATGATGGAAGGATGTTTATGGGAAGAGATATATTGAATCTAAATAACCATTTAAATTATAATAAATCTTTGTTGATCTCAAAATAGTTCCCATTGTCTAGCAAAAGTAAAGTTTAAACATTGAATATATGTCTCGAGAAGCAGAACCTTAACATCTTGTTAGTTACTTTTCATAATGAGGATAAAATTTAATTTCAATTAAATATATCTTGAGAAACAAACCTTGAACATAAGAATGAATATTGGGAAGCTCATAGGTGTTAAAAAATAAATTTAATTAATAAATGAGCTGTGGATAATTAATGAAAATTGATCAAGGAATGAACAATGCATCTTCTTTAAAAGGCTAATGCTATACAAAAAATAAAGTATTTGAAGTTTTAGAAAAATAAAAATTTACAACCTTACTAGTTTAATTCAATGGAAACCTATAAGGTTATATAATGGAAAAATAAATGTAATAAATATGTAAACCATAAAAAGGTCGTGTTAGGAGTATGCCTATCTTGTGTGCCTTACTATAGTTTGTTCATTTCCCTGGTTTACGTGATTCGAGTAATACATTGATGTGTACCTATGTTATCATGTTGTATATTTGGGTCCATGCTTATGTAAGTGTCTTATGTGATGTTGAATTTTTCTATTTTAGCCCATATGGTGTCGTGTTATGAGCAATTTTTTTAAAAAAAATATTCCGCAAAAAAATTTGTTGTACTTTGGTGTTGAAATTGTGGGCATTACAAGCATAAGAATCCTTAAGGGAGCCAAGAAGGAGGAATAATAAACATGTGTAGCAGATAACACCTTCAAAAAAATAAAAAAATTTCCAGCAAGAGAGAGGGGTTTGGTGATCCAATAGGAATTTTTTTTCTCAAACCCTCTCAACTACATAGAACCATAAAGTGGCAGGACTAACTTGAAAACAAAAGGGGATGCCAAAAAATTTAATTGCGCCCTAGGTTGAATCGACTGCCAAGAAAATGATTCTAACCATGGAGGTCTGGGATCTAGAGATTATATTTAGCATTGATTCTCCTTCTATTGAATGGAAGACCCTGAAGCTAAATAAAAAATGTCTGAGACAACGAAAAGTATTAGTGAAAATATCTTCATTTTATTCCAAATTTAAAAATCATTTGTTGGAAAATTTCCCATTAATGAGTTATTGTTCAGAATTAGGGAGAGAGATACCCTTGACTACCCTTGAGCAATAGACTTGGTAAGAAGAGTAGTTGAAATCTTCAACAAGTACATAAAGAGCTAGTGCTAAGGGGAAACCTTGCCAGATAGACCTATGAAGCGGAAACATATCATACTACACTCCATTTATGGTAATCCTATGCAATAACATCTTGGAATTTAACATATTAACATAACAAAGGAATTTTGTGCCGAATCTAAGATCTTGAAGGATGGAAATGATAAAAGGCCATTCAATTCTATCACAACATTTTTTGAAATCAATATTGATGAAGAGGGCCTTTTTCTCTTCGAGATTGTTTCCCACTTCATGCCTTATCAAATAGAAATAATATTATCCAAGATAAATTTACTCTTAATAAAGCCAATTTGTTCACTAGGCATAATAAGAGGTAGGAAATTCTTGATCCTTAGAGCAAGGGCTTTATCGATGATCTTATATGAAAAATTTAAGAGTGTAATTAGTCTCCAACTAGTGATGAGCTCAGGATCGACAAACTTTGTAATGAATTTGATATTTCCCTGATTGATTAGGGCACCAGGAGAATTGGTCTTCATTACTTCACAGTAAACATGATAGATATCAGGACCACTAGTATCCCTTAACATCTAGTAGAAATCACATGATAATCCATCTATTCCAAGAGCTTTATCTTATTTCATTTACATGAAATTTTCTTTAAAGATTATTAAAACAAATGGAAAAATCACAAGAAACCCTTTCAGCTTTAGAAATTTTGCTGAGAACCACGTTGAGGCATTGCAACAAGGAAAAATTTCTTTACTGGACTTTAGGGTTGAGTAGAATAAAAACCATGGTAGTGTTGCATAAAAATATGCAGGAAATTTAGAAGGTTGGTAAGTTGTCCTGAAGCATCTAGGATAGGTTAGATCGAACTGGATGCTTGACGAGGCCACAGAGGGAGGAAAAAAATCTTTGGTCACTTTTTCATTAATTTTTAGCCAATGTAGACTAGCTCTTATTTGAGCCACACGGGCTTGGTAGACCTCTTCCATCCTAAGTTTTTTGAACCCAAATTTATACCCTCCATTTGAATGTTGGTGCTAAAAGGAGAGAAATGGAGAGTGCTCAAGCTCCTAGCATATTCCATAGTGGAATATTTGTGAGATTGTCATCAAAATAAAGTAACCTACTATCCAATACATGTGAATGAAGGTTTTAGTTCTAGAAATGAACTCCTAGCAAAAATTAATCCACCCATACACACTAGAGGGCAGTTCCACCAAGTTCAAAATACGTAGGATGGGTTCCACAGTTCTTGGGTGTTGAAGATTGGCCATGTTAAGATAGAAATGATAATTTCTAGGCTTGATGGTAGTCAAGAGCCATTCCATTTCAAAAAAATGAGAGAATGATAAAAAAGTAGAGCTCCTTCCTAAATAGAAAGTGTCCGGTCAAAATTGGTGGTGAAAAAAAAAACTACTGCCCTAAAAGGAAATCTCGATCAAGTTGTATGACAATCCTATCATGTCCCTGTCTAAAGTTGGTACAGGTAAACTAGGTTGAATCAGAGGCATGTATTAGCCAGTGATTAGGGTAAAAATATCCAAGTTTGTTACATATGTAGAACCACGATTCACACAGTCCAACACATCACAACAGAGGAAGGTGGCCCATTTTATCCTCTGGAAGCTCCTCCATGATAAAATCACCACACAAGGTCCAATGAGAAATAGGTAATTTATCATCTCGCCCACCGCATACCAAAGAAGATCTTGTTTAACAACATCATTGGAATCATAAATATTAGCAATACCAATAATCTTATTATGTAAATAAAAAAAGGAACCACACATCTTGATGAGATGCATCAAAGCCCCAAGAAATAATATATTGTTGTATTGAAGGAGAACATAAAGTAAAAATGCCCCCTTCCCCGGGATAATGATTAGCAATGATGAAAAATTACACTTGGCTAGATAGTATGTGCTATTGATTGGAGAAGAAACCCAGTAAGGTTAACCTCCTGAAGATAGAAAACATGCATGTGACAAAATTTTTGACAACTATCCACAATCATGTATCTACAGTTCGGCTCAGTAATCCCACATAAATTCCAAGAGAGAACAATCATTGATAACCATTAAGATTCATGATATTTTTTTCCTCGAGGCCCCGTAACACCATGAATTGATTTGTAGAGATGGAAGAGATAATGAGTTTGGTGAAAGGAACATAATAACTCAGCCTTTAAAGGGAGACACTATGGTGGATCATAATCATAATCATTTGAAGGAGAGGGGGCTGTGAGAATTCCTGTATGCATAATTTTTTCCCCGTGGAGTGAATAATCACATAAGAATGAGGTTGTGAGCTCATAGAAGTTAAAAGAATTGAGAATTGTCGTGAGTAGGGAATGATGCACGGTAGGAGAAATAATGAGATACTTGCTAGCTGAAGGATTTAGAGCTAAGGAAGCCCTCCCCAACAGGCCTATAGACAAGAGAGTGGGGTTTGGATTTTTTCTTACTTTTTACTTCCATCCAAACCTCTTCAAGAAGAATAGGTAGGTTTGGGATTGGAAATTTTCTTCTCTGGAGTAGCCGAGGTTTAGGAAGCCATTAAAGGGAATTCTTGAATCATATGATCAACAAAATGATAGTGAATGTAGGAATTAGACAATTTAATATACATTATGCATCGATAAAAATGGGTCTCACCCACATGAAATACCAATTTTATCATTAAGTTCCTTGACTAAGTCCACTTTAAACAAAATCTTGATGCTTCAGGTGGGCATCATAAAAAATTGTTTGGGTCATGATAGATAAAATCGCCAACGGGTTTTACCAGCTATTCCACAAAAATCTAAAGGAGTAGAGGGATACCGAGAAGCCCCAACCCAAATGCGGAAAGTTAAGTTTGGTGTTCTCAGAGACTTGAAAATCACGCCTCCATGGTGGAAAGATAACCAAAGTGTTCCAAATAAACTCAAGGACCATGGTTAACAATGGTTTTATAATGTTCACGGTAATTAAACCAAAATAAAAAAATAGTGGAAAGGTTTTAGAGACCCTCAAGTTTGATATCATGGCCTTTGTAGTGGTTGTGAACCCATTGTTTCATAATACTCTCCGGGGTGACACGACCAAAAAAATAAGCAACTAGAGTAAGTTATTAAATCCATGAAAAATTCTAATCAAACTAAGGAGTGTCTAAAACAACATCAATATAAGGAAGGGGGGGGTCATTACCTTGTCTATAAACCTATCAAAAAAATTCCTTACTCACTTGTTTATTGAAGGCATGGTTACCAGAGCTCTTGTCACCTAAACCTGCATCAACAAATGCAGGTATAATTTTTTTTGCCATTAAAATAGGAATTTTCCACTTCCCAAAGGGATTCAAATAGGAAATAAATATAAATTTTCATGAAATAAATTTCCCTCCTTGAAATAAAGGTGGTATGATAGGAAGTACTGTGCCTAATAATTGAGCATAAAATAAAACCCTAATAGAAAACCAAAAATCAAAACCCCATTATTGAATGAACACCAAATTTAAATCTATACGATCTAATGGAAATGGAGGATGAAATGGAAAAAGAATCCATTTTACACATCTCTGTCTACTCTTCAAAGAATTACTAAAGTAAATGTATACAATTTAAGACGAGAAAAATAACTTAAAAAAGACAATGTATTTGAGGCATTTTGTAAAATAATTCACATACCCTATGTATGACTTAAGAGTTTCCATAAAGTTGTATAAGAGAACTTGCAATTATATCAATCAAAAAATAACTTCCCATCATATTATGATAAATGTGCATGTCCTATTTTGAAGGTCCCATTATGGAACTGACTATATTTCAAATAATATGTTATTTTTACTAATTCTCAATGTGTACACATCTTGAAAATGGAATAGCCTCGTGCGCACCCCCTAAATTTGAGATAAGTAATTGAAAAATATTTTTTTTAATGTTTGCATAATGGATCGATAAAGATTGTTTTAATGCAATGTTTTTAAAATTCGGATAAGTGGAAAAAAATTATGTTAAACAAATACATATGTTTTTAATGAAAAACAATACTATAATAAAAGAAAATAATGATAAAATCCTTTTAAAAAGTCATTTCAGAAAGAAATGAAATAACACAAACCTAAGATAGCGAGGAGGTTAGAAAAAGTAAATTGAACTGAAGTTGGCTCTGCTAAGGTTTCCTCCAAGCATACTTGTCATTCCACGACCATTTTGTAATTTGTAGGATATTTATCTCATCGATCATTTTTAGGTTTTCTCTCCCTCTGGGCACCTATATAATCAGATCTTTCACTTCAATCTCGGATGTTAAACCACAGATCAAGATAGTGGAGCATTAAACAATGGCACCACCACCAAAATTCCCCTAGATGTTCATCCTAAAGGTTTTTCACAAGGTAATGAATCTACCCCAGATGTTGTTTGACCTATTCCTGATTTTAATGATGCATGTCAATGGTTAGAATAGTTCTATCTTATTAGGTATTTTGTGTTTCATATCCCCTCTATAAGAAAGCTCAAATCCCAAGTTCATTCAGCCTGGGCCTCTCATGGCATTTAGATTGAATCTGTCTAGAAAATGACCAAAGGATTTTTGATTTATCCTATTCGCTGACCCTTCTAATGCCTCAACCATTTTGACCCATTCGACCACTTGGTATGTTTGTAATTTCTTACTAGTTCTCTCACCATGACACAAAGAAATTTTGGTCTCTAGCTATTCTTCTCTCAAATTCCTAGTCTGGGTGGAATTCCCTAGCCTTCCCTTCACATGTGTTCACTTTTTTCATCAAATTGTTTCTTCCATTGGGCAAGTGGTCACTCACGAACCCCACTATTTTTATAATTCACGACTGTAGAGACATGTGTGTGTTGAATTGGACCTCTCCATAGATTTCAAAGAGTTTGTGGAGATTAAAATGGGGGATAATTGATATTCTCAGCATGTTTTATATATTAATATGCATAATAATTGCTTCCCATATCAAGCCTTTATTCACAATATTAAGGACTATCTTCTTTTGGTACCTCGTAATCGTCCTACATCCAAGGTGGCAAAACCTTCCAAAAATAGGGGTGAAAAATAGATGGAGGCTGGAAAATAAGAATAAACAAGTGCCAACTTCAACCCCTAGTTCTAGTGGTGTTCGTGATCCAACTGTTAAGGAACCCCCACATCCAAATCATCTATCAAGTTATGAAAATTCTCCAGCACGCCCAAGGTGGCATCGATTCTTATGGACCAGAAACATTATGTTAGCAATGCTACTATTTGTTCATAGGCACCACTACTTTTGACCAATGGTTCACAGGGAAATTCCAAAATGACCTAAAGACCTTCTTAAAACTGTAGGGATCATATTTCGGTGCATATTGTGGACTCCCTAGAGGAGTTCAATGTTAATTATGTCAGGTGAAGGAAAATTGAGTTGTAAGACTTTCTGCAACACAACAATGCTCAATCCCTACAAAATTAATTTGGCCCTTAGAAGGCTTGGGTATGAATGACATGAACCTTGACCACCATTTGATATGAATTTCATCTCTTAGATGTGTGGGGTATTAAAGATTCCAATTGAAAGTATATTATTTGTGATGCTTGGAAAAAAATTGCCAACTTAGATATTTTATTTTTACAGGAAGTGAAATTATTAGGTTTTTAGTTATTGATTATTTGTAAATCCATCTGGCCTGACAGCTTAGCTTTCTATATAAATCATGATCAAAGACATGGGAGATTATTTTTTATTTTTGTCCCTAAATGGAGACCCTTTTGGATGGATCATGGCGTCAAGCCTACTAATCATGCCACTGGGTCCTATTTAATATTGACAGCCACCCTTTTGGACTCATTAACATTTATGCCTTCAATGATGTAGCCAAAAGGGCTGATCTGTGGTGATGGGTAACTTTCTCAATTATCGATGTTTATTGGGTAGTAAGTGGAAATTTTTATATGGTCGAGCTTCCCTCTAATAATTGTGGACACTTGTTAATGCGATGGACACCTGGTGAGAGAGAAGCATGGTTTTTCATGGAAAATAAATTCTAGTTTTATGAACCTAATGCTTCTTGCATTCCCACCTACGAAGTGTGGTTCACTTGGTCCAATATCCAAGGTGGACCAGATCAGGTCCTCAAAAGGATCAAATGAGATATAGTTTCAACCCAATGAATTTTTTATTTTGACAACATTTATTACTTACCCATGGAGGTCATGCCTTAGTTTTTCCTTTTAGACACTCTCGAATTCAATTCCATATCACTTGGTAAGATCAATGCCCCTTTTTTCATAAAGGCCAATTTTATCTCAATACCACCTTAATGGAACATGGGCCCCACTCTCAATAATTTTAGGCATGTTTGGAACCTATCCCCTTAGTAAAGTCATATTCAATGATTTCATCCACTTACGCATGCCAACTGGATTAAATGGTGGGAGAAATATTTGACTCAGACCACTAGATTCATTAGAATTTATGGCTGACAATTACCTAAACTGGTCCACTGCTCATACTCTGCTACCACCTCTGCTCTTAGTTAGGCGGTGGTAGGGCTCGAAGAAAATACCTTATTAGAAATGATGTAGCTTCAAGTTGTTGGTATCTAAATTGATTCTCATATTAGGGATGAGAAACATCACAAAACTGACAGGATGCTTAGAGACAGAAAAATCATGATATGATTTGTTTTGTATCCAGGGAGGGGATTCAACTGACTCTTTGTCACTCAGGCATTTGATAAATGGATAGCAACCTTACTAAGGGTTTGATCTACCATCACTACTCTAGGTGGTGCCCTCAACAATGGTGAGAGGACCCGTTTTGTAACCTATGTTAGTGAAGGATATCAAGAGATCCTTCTTTGCAAAATTTTCAAGAAAAACTTAAGAAAATATGATTAATACAACACAATATAACTCTTATGAGTTGTCACACTAGAGAGTGGAGATGTTTCCTGGACAAGGTTCGGGTTACTAAAGACAATGATTTGAAACCTGATTTTCTCTGCACATTTAGGCAGTGGAAATTTTTCATTTATAGATACACAGTACAAATCAAGGTAGTTCATGTAGGATTCATTGTTTGAGAATTTTTTGGTGGGAACTTAAGCAAGATAAAGTTGATTATATGAGATCTTTTAGAACGTTTAACATAAATTTTGAACTTTTAGAACATAATGATTTGAAATAGCCAAAATATTCCTTCAACTAGAAGATGTCAATCAATAGAAGCCAAGAGATGCACGGTTTCACACATTATTCAAGAATTCAACACTGTTGGTTTTCAAATAGGACTTTTTAGAAGAGCAACAGTCAGGGGACAAGAAGTCCCTCCTCTTTAATGGGAGAGGTTCCCTTATTCAGAAACGAACTTATTTACAAATGTACAGAACATTGTTTTATGGTCAAACTTGGATATTACGAAAGTGTTTTCCACAAGGATCATCAATTACACAAGGACTGAGGAAAGGGAATAAGAAGATGAGCAGAATAGCAACATTCAGAATTATAGATAGCAGAATAATTCTTTATGTATGCGAAGTTTCAAGGAATTTAAGACAAGATCATTTGCATTGGCTGAATGGGATTAAATTTAAAGACACAAAGTTCCATAAATAACCTTCTTCAGATTCATTCATCAAGGACACAAAGTTCCTTCTTGGTTATACAAGATCGCTGTATTTGCAAAACTGGACAGTATGCAATCAGAGAGACTAACGAATTAGGAACAAAATGATCTTCACAATATTAAAGGAAAACACAGAGATAACAAGAATTAGATAGACAAAGAATGGAAAGCCCTTTTGTATTGATTTCTTTAAGATCTATTTACACTTTCAGAAAATATCCAAGTTCTTCCTCCTTTTGAATGGCGAAAAGAAGGCCATTATATAGCTTACAATTCGGTTTCTCTTCGTAACCGTTTCTTTTAACTAAAGGATAGTTAAGGAATGCTAATCGCAATACCTTAACTAATTACAAGGAATACGAAAGGAATAGGAAGAAGAGAAAAGAATGGGGAGGAAGACAGGTGTCCAGTTCTGAGAAGGACCCACTGTCTTCAGAAACCGCTGCTTGAGTTTTCCTCCACGTCTCAGCCATGTCCTTGCCACGAGGGACACACCAGAAATTTCATCTTGAGGATGACAACGAATATCTTTGAAAACTGATGTAACCGGCGTCTTGAACTTCGTCCTTCGTAACTGCTTCTTTAGTTCTCCCGAGCTTCCTCCAGGAGCTTGATCTTCATATTGATAGTAACAGAGCTGCAAACCAGGCTCGGAAAGGAGTTTCAGAGGGAGGGGACATGCGCGGGTTTTCAAATTGCAAGGGTTCGAAACAATGTAAGAATTGCAAAGGAGGTTTTTCCCGTTATATAGCCGTTGAGGAGAGAGAAGGATAATCAATGCGCATTTGAATTCATATTTTGAAAAACAACATATTCGGGTAGAGCGGGAAAAACTAAGTATGAATGACCGTTGGTTCGCTTGGGACAAGTGAGACGCGAATGCGCGAAACACGCGGCTCGGCCGATTCGGGCGAAACGGGGAGAGGACGCACAAATGTATTTTGGGACAATTGGGACGAAAAAGAGCGAAGTGCGTGACTCAGGAGTTTCGGCCGAAAATGGGACAACTTGCACTTTTTAACTTTGGGACATTTGGGACATGAAAGCGCGGTTCGGGCGAATCGGCCGAAAATGGAACAAAAGGCCCACTTTGGACTTGGGACATTCGGGACAAAAAGTTCCGGAGTACGCGGTTTGGCCGGTTCGGGCGAAATTGAAACAGGGTGCACTTTTGAAAATGGGACAAAGAGCTCTGAAGTACGCGACTCGGGGGTTTCGGCCGAAAATGGGACAGAGAGCAATTTGGAACTCGGGACAGTTGGGACAAAATCGGGCGAATCGGCCGAAAATGGAACAGAGTACACTTTAAGTTTTGGGACACTTGGGACAAAAACTTCCGACGGACGCGGTTCGGGCGAATCGGCCGAAAATGGAACAGCTCGCACAAAAGTTTCGGGACACTTGGGACGAAAACTTCCGACGGGCCCGAAAATGGGACAAATTCGGAGGTTTCGGCCGATCGAGGAACAAAATGCACTTTCGTACTTGGGACAGTTGGGACAAAAATGTCCGACAGGCCCGAAATACTTACAGAATGACCCAAAACTTAGATTTTTCAGACTTCCAAGACTTTTTTCCACACCACCAGCTCGACAGAAAAGACACTTAGACTCAAAATTTTGAAATTTTTACTTTTGACAGAGTGGGGAATTTTGAGTGGACAACAGCTGGCTCCTTCTGGGGATGACTTGGCATAAATTCAAGGAATGAGACAAGGCAAGAACTTAGACAAACTCGGTGAAGCAGACCAGTGCCTTATCCCTTGGGCAACGGAGTCAAAAACAGACCAACACAGAGGGCAACACACAAAAGCAACAGAAGGGAAACACACCAAAAGCAGAGAAGCAAAACAACACTGTACAGAATGTACAAAGGGACTCCCTAGTCACCTAGGACTTGAACAACTTGAGATACTGCCCACTATAGGGAAGTGGGAGGGGAGAACCATCCATGTAATCAAGATAGAAAGAATCCTTACCAGCAAAGTGTCTGATCTTGAAAGGTCCGAGCCACAGGGAATCAAACTTTCCATGGCTGCCACGAGGTTCATGTCTTTTGTCCCATAACAGCACGGTGTCTCCAACTTGGAACTCTCTGAACCTAGCTTTCTTGTCAAACAGACCTTTACCTTCTGCTGGTGAACAGATATCCTATCAGCAACCTCCAATCTGTCCTCGTTCAGTTTGTGCAGGTACATAATTCTCTTATCCAGAGCATCACTGAAACTAGTATCCTCAATGGCCTTCATTAGGTGCAAGGCTGGCAGTTCCACTGTCACTGGCAATTGAGCATCTACTCCATACACCACTTGAAAAGGAGACATTCCAATAGCTCTCTTTGGTGTAATCCTGTCTGCCCAAAGAGCATCATAGAGCTTCTTATGCCAGTTTCGCTGAGACTCATTGACCAACTTCCTTATGATAGTCACCAGGTTTTTGTTTGTGGATTCTGCTTGACCATTTCCCTGGGGGTAATAATCTGAAGAGTGAGCCAAAGAAATGCCATATCCATAGCAGAAATCCATTATCTCAGCTGAAGAGAAATTCGAGGCATTATCTGTTACAATCTTGTTAGGTACACCATACCTTACCAAGATGTTCTCTTTGATGAAGTTGCATACCACTTCAGAAGTAGTGCTCTTGACTGGAATGGCTTCCACCCATTTGGTGAAGTAGTCAGTGGCAGTTAGCACATGAGTGTGACCAGCACTAGAAGTAGGATTGAGTGCACCAATGAAGTCCAGACCCCACTGTTGAAATGGTTCCTCAATCACAACTGGCTTGAGAGGTAAAGAAGCCAATTTAGGTCTTCCCACAAAGGTCTGACAAGCCTCACATTTATCCACCCACTTGGATGCATCCCTGAACAAGGAAGGCCAGTAGTATCCTCCACGGAGTATCTTGTGAGCAGTGACCGTTGATGAATAGTGCCCTCCACATGCCTGGTCATGAAAAGCTGAGAGCAACTTTCTCTGTTGTTCCTTATCCACACACTTCAAAAATCTCCCATCTAACCCACGCTTGAACAAGGCATTTTCCCACAATACATATTGTGCTGATCTCAATTTAACAGTCCTCTTTTCTTTGGCAGTTAAATGAGAGGGGCATTCCCCATAGGTGAGAAAATGGGCGATGTCAGCATACCATTCATCAACTGAACTCAGGAACAGAACAGTAGGAAGGTCAACTTTTTCTTCTAGCAACTCATGTTTGGCTCCTTCAGCAATGAGCTCACAAAGACCTTTTCCACGAACCAGCTTGGTCGGTTTGATATCAATGTCATACTCTTGGACCTTAGCCACCCAGTTCCCTCTCTTGGATCCAAATTCTTGCTGTGTAAGAATTGACTTAACAGTTGTGTCTGGAACCAGCACCATGGAGTGAGAGTTGAGGATATAGAAACGAAATTGCTTAACAGCTTTGACCACTGCAAAAGCATGCTTCTCCATCATGGTGTATTTTAACTCATGGTCTTTCAGAATATAGCTCATGAATGCAATTGGTAGCTCATGTCCATCAGAGTCTTCTTGAGTCAAGACAGCAGCCAAGGTATTATCTGTAGCATAGCAATAGATGATGAAATCTTTGCTGAAATCAGGACAGGCTAAAACTGGAGTTTTAGCGATAGCTCTCTTGATACCTTCAAAGGATTCCTTTCCTTCAGAAGACCAACCAAATGTTTGCTTTCCTTTCATCATCTGAGAAATGCTCAAGGTTAACTCTGCAAAATCAGGAATGAATCTTCTCAAAAAATTGATCTTACCGAAGAAGGAATGCACGCCCTTTTTACTGGTTGGGAGAGGAATTTGCTGGATGGCTTGGACTCGTTCAGGATCAATCTTGATACCATCCTTAGAGACAATGTGCCCTAATAACTTTCCCTCTGTGACACAGAAAACAGATTTTTTAGGATTCAAAGAAATTCCATGCTCTCTGCATCTTAGCAGGACTGTTTCCAGGTGATCAAAATGATCTGCTCTTGTCTTGGAAAACACAGTCAGGTCATCAAGATATATGACAATACACTTCCCTTTCAAGCTTCCAAAAGCCAGATCCATAGCTCTCTGGAAAGTGGCACCAACATTAATAAGCCCAAAAGGCATTCTCTTGTAGGCAAAGGTACCCCAAGGAGTGGTGAAGGCTGTCTTGTGTTGATCTGCAGTATCAACCTCTACCTGATTGTATCCCGAGAATCCATCAAGCATAGATAACATTTCAGATCCTGTTACTGCTTGCAATATTTGATCCATCATAGGCAAAGGGTAGTTATCTTTCAGAGAAGCCTGATTCAGGTTCCTAAAATCAACACAGATGCGGATCTCACCATTCTTCTTCCTAACAGGCACAATGTTTGCAATCCATGTTGAATGGTGAATGGGAAAAATAATTTTAGCCTTCAACAATTTCTGAATCTCCTGAAATATAGTGTCAGCTATTTTGGGATTATACTGCCTTTGTTTCTGCTTGAAAGGCTTGATTCCTGGTTTGAGAGGAATAGAATGCTGCATATCTTTTGGCTTGAAGGCTTTTAGATCCTCATAAGAGTAAGCAAGAACATCCTTATACCTCCTTAGAAGATCAATTGCTTTCCTCCTCTCCTCTGTTGTGCAACATTTTCCAATATTCACTAGCTTGGGGTCAGTAGAACTCCCAATATCAATCTTATCATACTCAGCTGATTGCTGAGGTCCAGTAGAAGCTTTAGATTTCACATATCTGTCATGTTTATCAAACAATTCCTCCAAACTCACCAAACCTTTGGGAATCTTGTTTCCTTTGAGTTTAATGCACCCTTCCTGATCTGTTTCTTCTCCTTGGGCGACAGCTTGGTCAAAGGACACACTTTCACGAGGCAGGTTGTCACTTCCCTCAAAATACAATTGTTCGAAATTACCCTTGAGTTCCAGGAAGGAAAGCAAATGCTGATCATCATTGAAAACTTGCCAGTTATTGGTATTGTCAGGTACACTAGGCCGATGGACCATTTCAATAGTGAACTTATCCTGAGAGAATTCAGGATGGGGAATCAGTAGTGATCCTGAGACTGCTAGTGAATCAGCCCTGCTGTTCCTTTCCCTAGGTATTGCCTCAATAGAGAAAGCATCAAGGAATTCAATGGAATCCCAAACCTGATTCCGGTAATGCTTCAGCCTCCCATTTTTTACCTGAAAAAGGCTCCTGACTTGCTTTACAATCAGTTCTGCATCACCACGAGCCAGAAGATTCTTCACGCCTTGTTCTTTGGCTACTTACAGTCCGAGAATGAGAGCCTCATATTCTGCAGTATTATTAGTGTTCTCGAACTGCAACTTAAATGAAAAAGGATGTAGGCATCCTTCAGGTGATACTAGCAGAACACCAGCTCCAGAACCAGCTGAGGAACAACTTCCATCAAATTCTAAAATCCAAACACCATTGGGATCTTTAGGTGATGCTTTGGGGGGTCGGATTTCATCAGGGGACATAATCATGTAATTACCATGACCCATGTCCTCATAGAGTATTTGTGCCTTAGGATCATCTGTCTTCTGCACAATATACTCAGACTGCTTCTCAGGTAGTAACTTCTTCATTTGTCCATTGACAGGTATGAGTGCGTGTGACCAATCCATTTGAATTTCTCCACCCACATCTTTACAGAAGTTTCTACTTAGCAACATTCCATAAGAAGGAGGAATGTCTGCTACTAGGATGGTAGCCAACACTTTCTTTTCAGGTAAAGCAGCAAAAGCCACTTGTGCATCTTTAATCCTTCCAACTAAAGGCACTTCTTTACTCTCCATGGAGTAGCAAGATCCATAAGTACGAGTGAGGGTCAAGCCTAAAGCATGGGCTACTTTAGCAGGCATCACATTGTCTGAGGCTCCTGAATCTATGACACAATTACTGAGCCTATGGCCAGCTATAAGAAGTGTTACATAAAATGGTTTAATTTTGTCACCAGGCGAGGTGACAGCAGCTACCAGACTAGGCTGTGGTGCAGAAGGAGGAGTGGGCAAAAGGCCTTTAGAAGTGGTCTTGGAACGGGAATTAACAAATTGAATCATCTTGGCAAAAGCCTTGGGATGGGTTTGATAGTACTCGGCTTCTGAGATTTGGACCTTGGTCTTTTTTAGGTGATCAACAATATCAAAGGATCCAGAGGTGGACGGGCCATCATCACTTGGAATTTTTAGGCTTATCAACTTTAGGAGAAAAAGAAGAAGCAACTTTGGTAGCAGGATTGACAGGACTCACCTTTGACGTAGATGTAATAGGGATAGGAGATCCTCTTTTTGCAATTACAGGGATAGTTGCCGGCTGCTCCTTAGATTTCTTCATGGGCTGTGTTACTTTCTCCTTCTGCCTTGTCTGCTCTCGAGTCATGACAGCAAATGATTCACTATTCATATCTGCTACCACTTCATCATAGTCATCTCCATCATCAGTGCCCTCAGTGGTAAAGAAATTTACTCGAGATCCCTCAAGTTCTTCTGCCTCATCATCAAATTCCTCCAGGAACTCCTCACAAGCTTCATTGTCCACATCATCATCTGGCTCTTCAACTTCACAGGTTGCATTCACAGGAACCTTAACAGGAGGTCCTTCAAGTGCTAGTCTTGTGTGAGGAGCAGGAAAACGATTTCTGGGCTGAAAATTTCTTCTTGGAATATCTGCATACGGGGCATGCTGAGCCAATTGTTTCTTTATAGCTACTAGATCATTTGCAAGTTTCTGGACTAATGGATCAGTATTGGGTCCAGAGGTGGAAGAGGAAGAAGAAGCAGACTTAGATTTGGGAGGGTCTCTTCTCAACTTCCCTGACATGATCAAGTCATCCTCGACACTAACAGCCAGTTCTTGATCCAGAACTAACGTTCCGAGATTAGCCCTTCTTAGTGCATAACTGACTTTAGGTGATTGGGCATTTAAAAAGAAACATTTTTGAATTTGATCAACCGGTCGAGTATTTACAGGAATTTTGTTGATCAGTCTGTTGAATCGAGCCACAAATTCTCTCATGGGTTCTGATGGATCTTTCTTTATCTGAGAAATTTGGGCAAGCAGGGCATGCACATCTTCTGCCGGCTTGAAACGGCTTTCGAACTGAGTTCTCATTGTATTCCAGTCGGTGATGGCACCAGCCGGAAGGTGATAGAACCAATCAGCAGCATTATCCTGTAACGTCTCAACGAACAGTCTTACTGAGACGTCTTCATGTTCAACTCCCAAAACTCCACATGCAACTATGAAGGCTGCAATATGTTCATCAGGATGCACTTTTCCATCACCTTTAAATTTGGGGAAGTTCTTTCGGTTACCTCTGGGTAACTCATGCAAAGGCTGAGTAAGGGCCAGAGGCCTGACACGTTGACCCCATGGCAATTGTGCCCCCATTCTTGGAAATACGGCTTGGAGAGGAACTGTAACACCAGCAAGGATCAAAGCTCGTAGATTGGGACTAGCAGGCTCTGAAGGAATACCACCCGTAGGACTTCTATCTCGAACAGGTGGAGTGCTCGTCGAATGAGTTCTTCTATTTCTTGAATTTGAAGGAAAGGAAAACCCTGTTGCTCCAAAAGCTGAAACTGAGAATCTTCAATACCAAGGGTCCTTCTCCCTCGAGTGAAATGCGGAGTCTCCAGATCAAAGGATGATCAAAAATTATAGAACTGGAATGTGATTTTCCCCAGTGGAGTCGCCAAAAACTGTTGGTTTTCAAATAGGAATTTTTAGAAGAGCAACAGTCAGGGGACAAGAAGTCCCTCCTCTTTAATGGGAGAGGTTCCCTTATTTAGAAGCGAACTTATTTACAAATGTACAGAACATTGTTTTATGGTCAAACTTGGATATTATGAAAGTGTTTCCCACAAGGATCATCAATTACATAAGGACTGAGGAAAGGGAATAAGAAGATGAGCAGAATAGCAACATTCAGAATTATAGATAGCAGAATAATTCTTTATGTATGCGAAGTTCAAAGGAATTTAAGACAAGATCATTTGCATTGGCTGAATGGGATTAAATTTAAAGACACAAAGTTCCATAAATAACCTTCTTCAGATTCATTCATCAAGGACACAAAGTTCCTTCTTGGTTATACAAGATCGCTGTATTTGCAAAACTGGACAGTATGCAATCAGAGAGACTAACGAATTAGGAACAAAATGATCTTCACAATATTAAAGGAAAACACAGAGATAACAAGAATTAGATAGACAAAGAATGGAAATCCCTTTTGTATTGATTTCTTTAAGATCTATTTACACCTTCAGAAAATATCCAAGTTCTTCCTCCTCCTTGAATGGCGAAAAGAAGGCCATTATATAGCTTACAATTCGGTTTCTCTTCGTAACCATTTCTTTTAACTAAAGGATAGTTAAGGAATGCTAATTGCAATACCTTAACTAATTATAAGGAATACGAAAGGAATAGGAAGAAGAGAAAAGAATGGGGAGGAATACAGGTGTCCAGTTCTGAGAAGGACCCACTGTCTTCAGAAACCGCTGCTTGAGTTTTCCTCCACGTCTTAGCCATGTCCTTTCCACGAGGGACACACCAGAAATTTCATCTTGAGGATGACAATGAATATCATTGAAAACTGATGTAACCGGCGTCTTGAACTTTGTCCTTCATAACTGCTTCTTTAGTTCTCCCGAGCCTCCTCCAGGAGCTTGATCTTCATATTGATAGTAACAGAGCTGCAAACTAGGCTCGGAAAGGAGTTTCAGAGGGAGGGGACATGCGCGGGTTTTCAAATTGCGAGGGTTCGAAACAATGTAAGAATTGCAAAGGAGGTTTTTCCCGTTATATAGCCGTTGAGGAGAGAGAAGGATAATCAATGCGCATTTGAATTCATATTTTGAAAAACAGCATATTCGGGTAGAGCGGGAAAAACTAAGTATGAATGACCGTTGGTTCGCTTGGGACAAGTGAGACGCGAATGCGTGAAACACGCGGCTCGGCCGATTCGGGCGAAACGGGGAGAGGACGCACAAATGTATTTTGGGACAATTGGGACGAAAAGAGCGAAGTGCGTGACTCAGGAGTTTCGGCCGAAAATGGTACAACTTGCACTTTTTAACTTTGGGACATTTGGGACATGAAAGCGCGGTTTTCGGGCGAATCGGCCGAAAATGGAACAAAAGGCCACTTTAAGTTTGGACTTGGGACATTCGGGACAAAAAGTTCCGGAGTACGCGGTTTGGCCGGTTCGGGCGAAATTGGAAATAGGGCGCACTTTTGAAAATGGGACAAAGAGCTCTAAAGTACGCGACTCGGGGGTTTCGGCCGAAAATGGGACAGAGAGCCCATTTGGAACTCAAGACAGTTGGGACAAAATTCTGGAGGCGAATCGGCCGAAAATGGAACAGAGTACACTTTAAAATTTGGGACACTTGGGACAAAAACTTCCGACGGGCCCGGTTCGGGCGAATTGGCCGAAAATGGAACAACTCGCACAAAAGTTCGGGACACTTGGGACGAAAAATTCCGACGGGCCCGAAAATGGGACAACTTCGGGGGTTTCGGCCGATCGAGGAACAAAATACACTTTCGTACTTGGGACAGTTGGGACAAAAATGTCCGACAGGCCCGAAATACTTACAGAATGACCCAAATCTTAGATTTTTTCTGACTTCCAAGACTTTTTTCCACACCACCAGCTCGACAGAAAAGACACTTAGACTCAAAATTTTGAAATTTTTACTTTTGACAGAGTGGGGAATTTTGAGTTCAGAGATATTTTAACATAATATTTTAATAGGAACAAGAAAAACTATTTGAAAACATTTTGGAATAAAAGAAGACACAAATATGCTCATGATCAACACAAATTCATTCAAGGTTCACTAGATTCATCAACAGTGAAAAGTTTCTTCAACAATCTCAGAGCATGTCAATGGTTGTACACTTGCAACCATCTTGACATGACTAAATCTACAAACATAGGGAAATAATCTGGTTTCTCAGACGGTCTCTTAAGAAAATGGGTTTTCTCAAAAATTCTCAGAAAAATTAGCCCCCAACCATTTACAAGAGTATTATTCTTGCATTTATATAATTTTACTCGCTCACTCATCCTGAATTTTCCCCCCAAAAGAATAATATTTGAGGAATACTTTATTTCTTACATATTTTTTATAGAATGTGACATTTAAAAACTTTTCACCCAAAAGATGCCAGGTGTACAAAAGATATGGTTTTCCAATTATTTCCATCGGTTGTTTTTAAATGGGGCATCTGGTCTTCTCCTCTGGTAGCATGTCCATCCTCTTTTGATCCTATAGCTTCCTTCTCCGCATCCTTTTCCTCTGCATCCAAATCTACTGATAATTCATTTTCTATAGGTGTTTGAGCAAATTTGTTTCAAAACTTCAACGTTTGCACTTATCATATTTACAAATCAAGCACCACAATCAATTTTATTGCAATTTCTTGACTAAAATGATGAGAAACCATGGAATGAACCAAAAAGGATGAAATAAATTGAATCTCTTAAGGTCCCTAGTTTTTCATAGGAGCAATAATGGTGGCAAAACTAGATGCATTATATAATAGCCATTAACTCTATCTTTCAAAACTTCAAATTTGAGCCATCCACATGGAAAATATTTGAGTTGAAGCGGGCTTGGGGGTATTTTTCGCATTTTGTATCACTTAAATAAAATGTGTACTTTTAAAAAATTTTGCCCGCCCACCCACTTTTAATATAGGCCCTACACGTGGCTTTCCTGGGAGTTGACAGGGATGAGGCTTGCTTTATGAATTTTATTCTTTTTCAAAACAAAGATGAGAATATGAAAATGTCTCAGTGACCCACCTCTCTGCTTTTAACTTCTTATATGGGCCATAGCGGAGTCACAACTCACTTTTGTACTTTATTCCTTTTTCATAACAAAGATAAAAGTTACAAAAACCTCTGGCAACCCACATTCCCGCTTTGACTTTACAATGCTAACTCAAACATGTGACATTAATTGGTCCCCCATAGAGTGGTGGATCATTTTATAAGTTTACTCCTTTTTATAAATCAAATCCAAACAACTTCAAAGTGCCTTGATATCCTGCCTTCCCACTTTTAGCTTAAAAGAGGCCACATGTCCTCTTGCAAGCCTTAGGCATTTATTTTACCTTTTAACCGTTTTTTCCATAATTCCTTAAAACACAATAAAGTCTTGCTTTCCCACAACTACTTTAACTTACAACACATGTACACCTTTGGGGCCAAAATATTAAATTTTCTCCGCCACTTCATAATTTTGATTAGCCAATTAGAAATCAATGGAGCCACGTGACCAACTTGACATTTTTTGTAAAAGTGATAAAAAGTGACAAGTTCACCAAATAAACCCGCCATGCCTTGTCCAATTAGAGATGGACACATATCTGTAGACATTGAGATAAACTTTGACAGGGAAAACACGACCGTGGAAAATAAAATGGAGGGGAAACTTCACCATTCATGCCCAAAATTCAAAATGTTCCTCATGGACTGAGAAAATGTAAATAATACATGGCTAAATGTGATCCACGACCATAGAGAAGGATTAAAAAATACATACAAATGAAGGAGAAATTTTTCATGCATCCATACAGGGAGACAGAAAATACTTCAAACCAAGTGGACTGAGATTTTTTTTGAAAAAATCAGGTGATATTAAATTGAGCACCAACATCAGCTCTATTTCAGGGATGGGCACTCCTAGCGAGTGCTACAAGAACAACATAGCAGACCATGTTCCAAAAATTCATTGGGCAAAAGAGTCAAGAAATGACCTCAAAAATAAAGAAACAACAACTAACCCTCCCAAGATCAAACTGAGAAACCAACAAGAATTGGTCACCAAGGACCAAGAAAAATTGAGAAAGAAAAAACATAAAAAACTAAACAAACTAAACGACTATACACTATACAATGATGCATACCTTGATTCTAAGATATCAATCAAGGAAATGTTTCAAGTGCCTGAAATTAACATGCAACTCAAGCAATTCCCCATCTAAGTCTTTTAGGAAAAAAGTGTGCTCACCAATCCGAATGTCAATAGAATACGGGCCCATCCATAATGCATCAAACTTTCCATGCTTTCCCTTATCCTCATGTCTACAATCCCATAAAATCACAAGATCTCCTACACTGAAAACTCCTAGAATTACCTTTTCATCAAACAATTTCTTTAATTTCTCCCTGAACTTCACATGTCTTTGATGGGATTCTCTTCTCTATTCATGTAATTCATCAATTTGATTGATACGAGCATCATAAGGACTGACCTCCCGGTCCTCCAATTGTTGAATAAATTGATAAGAAGATAATGGCATATGCAGAGGAAGTAGAGCTTGAGTTCCATACACCAACTCAAATGGACTTTTTCCATTAGATATTTTAACAGTGATTTTATCATCCCAAATAACAAACTTCAAATGTTCACCCCACTTCTATTTGTTTAATTCCAAATTCCTTTTGATTATCTTCAACAAGTTCTTGTTGCTTGATTCTACTTGTCCATTACCTTGGGGATTATAATTTGAAGCATATGCTACATTGATCCCATACTCATGACACATGGCTACTAAAGGTTTGGCTTGAAAACTCATAGAATTGTCAGTAACTATTTTAGTAGGCACTCCAAAACCTACAAATTATGTGATTCATAATGAAATCCATAAAAATTTGGTGGGTATATTTCTTGGTAGGGATTGCCTCCACCCACTTGGTGAAGTAATCAGTGGCCACTAATATCCACTTGTGGCCTACACTTGAAGAATATGAAATATCACCAATGAAGTCCATTCCCCATTTCTTAAATGGGGCTTCAATTGACATAGGCTACAAAGGGAGGGAGCCTGAAGCTTTCAATATTCCTGAAAAACATTGAAAACTCTCACACTTTCTTACCAGTAGAGTTGTATCTTTAAAAAGAGTTGGCCACCAGTAACCAGCCCTTAAGATATTATGAGTTGTGACTCTTCCAAGAAAAATTCCCTCCAAAAACTCCTCCATGGAAATCATCAATTATTTTCAGGACTTCATATTCATTGATATATCTCAAAAGAACTCCCTCAGGGTTCTTCCAAGCTAACTCATAATCAGTGATTATGTATCTCTAAAAGGCTAACTTAAGTGCTCTCTTTTATTTATTGATTAAATACTCAGGGCATTGTATATGATTGAGATAAAATATAATATCCTTGTACCATTGAGAATTTGTCACTTTCTCAAGAATATTCAATCTTTCTTCTTCAACCTCATTTATCTCAACTATTTACAGGTTGCTTTCTGCCATTAGCTTTGCTAGGCTTAATCCTCTGATCAATTTTGGATTTTGGATGTCCATATCATATTATTTCAATTTAACTGCCCATTGGCATATTTTAATTGAAATTTCCATCTCTAATAGGATATCCTTAACCATCGTATGGGGAACATAAGCTATAACTTTAGAGATCAAAATATATGGCCTAAAGATTTTTGTGTCCCTGATCAAAGCAAAGGCTTACTTCACCATGATAGTATACTTCAATTCTGCTCCTTGTAATGCTTTACTAAAGAAAGAAATTGGTCTTTCCGCCCCATCATCCTTTTTTAATAGCACAGATGCAATAGTATTCTCTGAAGCAAAGGAAAATATTTGGAAAGCATTTTTATAATCAGGAGCTACTAAAACAAGGGAATTCTTTATTGCTTCCTTAATCCCAACAAATGCTTGAATAACTGCTTCTTTCCATTTGATACTCTGACCCTTCTTCAACATATTGGTGATTGGGATAGTCAATTCATAAAAGTTGGAAATAAATCTCCTAATAAAATTTATTTTCCTAAAAAAGGATTGAATCCCCTTTTTGGTTCTTCGAATAGGAACTTTGCTAATGGATTCCACTGTCTCAAGATCAATCATGACTCCTTTTGATACAATATGTCCAAGAAACTTAGCCTTTTGAATCCCAAAATGATATTTCTTAGGATTCAGTGAGATACCATACTCCCTACATCTTAACAACATATTTTCTAAATGTTGTAAGTGATCACTTCTTTTCCTAGAAAAAACTGTCACATCATCCTGATACATAACAATGAAATCATTTATATATCTAGAGAATTCTACATCCATTACTCTTTTAAATGTGGCTCCAACATTCATCAGGCCAAAGGACATTATGACATACACATAGGTTCCCCATGGAGTGGTAAAAGTGGTTTTGATTCTCTTTGACTACTTCACAACCACTTGGTTATACCTAGAGAAACCATCCAAAGTAGATAACAATTATGAACCTGTAACCAATTGCAACATGTTATCCATATTTGGAAAGGGATAATTTTCTTTTATTTATGCCTTCTTTAAGTTTCTAAAGTCAACACATAATCTTATATCCCCATTTTTCTTTCGAACAGGTACCAGGTTTGCTACCCATGAAGAATACCTTGTAGGTTTTATGATTCCTCCATTCCTTAAATTTTTCAATTATTCTTGCATTTTTAGAGAAATGAGTGGATTAAATAGTATTTACTTCTACTTAAATGGATTTTCATTAGTTTACAAGGGTATTTCATGTTGAAAAAGGTCTTCTGTATATGATTTCAGTTTTGAATATGACCAAGCCAAGCAGTTCTAGTACTTTTTTAGCAATTGGACATATGACTGTTTTTCTTCTTTGTTCAAGTTTATACCTAGCCATATTCTCCTAAGTTTATCCTTTGTGCCCAGGTTATGTTCCTCAAAATCCTATGAGGCTAACATGTGTCTATTAATAATGCAGTCAACATTACCAAAATTTGATTCCAGTGCAACCAAACCTCTAGGAATAGTATTAGTTGTCAATTAGATAGTGTCCTTAGCAAATAAGGTCTCTTTTCCATCATTTACACAAACCATTGGTTCCCAATCCATACTTTGATTGGAAAATTCTCCTTTATTCTGCAGAAACCTTTGGACCTGAGCATCACCTTCAAACACCTACCAGTGCTTGATATTGTCAGGGAAAAACGGCCTGGTCAATATTTCAATATCATATTCACAATAGGGAGACATTGTATCATTTTCAATCCTAGACCCCAATACTACAAATTTTTCTACTACAGTATTATAGCTCATATCATGATTTATTATATTGAAAGAATCAAACATTTCAATGAAGTCCCAAACTGCATGCTTATACTATTTCATTATTTGATTCTTTGTTGTATACAAATTTCTAACTTGCTTGACTATCAACTCCGAATGCCCTTTAACAATAATATCCTTGACACCATACTTCAGAGAAATCCTTAAACTCAACAACAGTGCTTCATACTCTGTAATATTATTTGTGCACTCAAAATTGAGTTTAAAAGAAAAGTTAAAAACCTCTTGGCTTGGAGATATCAAAACAACACCGATGCCATTAACAAATCTAGAACATTCTCCATCAAACATCAGAGTCCAAAGAGAACCTACTTGCTCAGGATAATTACACTCTTCAATTCTATGCTCCTTACAATCAGCATATCCCACAAAGTTATTAACATCAACATCTGTGTACAATACTTCGTAAGAAACATTGTTAGGGTCCTCAATGAGATGTAACATTTTCTTCTCACCATATAACTTGACAAGGCTTCCTTGATTTGGTATGGTTGCATAAGACATGTCCATTCGCACACTTCCACCAACACTAGCTGCCCATTTTCTAGAAAATAACATCCCCCACTTGGTAGGATAGTCGACAATAACCACATTCATGGTTAAGCATTTTCCTAGATAAGATACTAGTTACACTACCATTCCTTTTGACATATCTAATTAGTGGTACTTCTCTTGAATCCATAGCAGTACATTTCCCAAAAGCTGCTGCTACCTTGATATTTAACTCATTCATAACCTCAAGAGGCATTATATTACATGATGCTCCTGAATCAAACATGTAGTTATGTACCAACCTATCTTTAATAATCAAAGTGGTAAATAATGGATCAAAATCCAACTGAGATTTAACCAGAGAAGTTCCCAAATATACCTCAGATGATTCACCCAGTTCCTCCAATGCTTGTGGTATTTTTGATTCTATAATAATAGGAGGAATCTCTACATTATTAAAACTTTTTCCTTGAGTAATTTTTTTCTTCCTTAAATACAAAACATTCAAATGCCCTTTTCCTAAGCTCAGGGATTCTAAGTAATTCAACAATAGGAACAATAACCTTAATCTGAATCAAGATTTGGGCTATGTCACAAGGAACATATTTGGGTAGGGCAGTATTAGGAGGGAGATTCACCACTTCCTCTGATATTATAGGAGTTTTCAGAGTCTGGGCATGGGGTAGAAGTACAAGTTTTGTTTGGGGTAATTAGGCCTTTGCAATATGTATCTTTCTTAGGGGTTTCCATTGGGATATAGGTAAGAACTGGAATTTTTGTCTTGGTTTTTGGCTCTCCACTTTTGACAACCTTATTTGTGGTGTTATATTCTTTCTACTGAGTAACTACTGCATTCATCAACAATTTCCTATCATGTTCTGAAGGGATCCCTCCATCATACTTTTTAATCATCAAAGCCCTTAAGTATTCAAAATCATGATTACACAGATCAAATGCTTGCACCATATTAGTTTCAAAAGTGTTAATGGGAGGAAGAGGTAATACCCAATGAACACAATCCCAAAAACTTTCAATAGTTCTGGCACTTATCAGTTCAGTTGAGGTTTCCCCCTGCTATGAGTTTGCAGAGCAATCCATCATGCACACATCATCATATGTCTCATCATCATCTGCTTAATCAACTTCTTGATCTACATCACATGGGGAGTGTGGTAATAAACACCTATCACACCACTAAATAACATTGGCATCCTCCACAGTAGCAACCCTGACAGTCAAAGGATCAGGAACCAATCTATATTCTTGGGGTTTAGGCTATCTATTCCTTGAGGACATGAGCCTTTCCCTCTGTCATATAGTCTGTGAACACCTCTAGGATTATTTCCAAATATCTCTTTACCTTGTGGCTTGTGCTGACCCTGGGAACTTTTTCCTATCCCTTTTTCTACTCTGGCCAGTTTATAGGATATCTCTTTAACTGCTCCAGTCAAAGTTTTTACAACCTCTTCCAGATCCACAACCTTGCTTGACTGAGGATTTTAAGGATTGAAAAACTTAACACCTTCCCTCTTAGGAGGCTTTCCATGTGCCTCAATATTATTCTCAATTTGTAAAGACATAGTGAAGGCTTACCTTAATGTTCCCAGGTTTTTATCTCTTAAATAATAAGCAACATTTTTATCAAAAGAATTAGAATACTTAATCAAATAGGACTCATCACTTGGCCTTAGGATTATAGGTAACCTATTCATGGTCTTATTGAACCAAGTATTGAAATCATGGACAGATTCATTTGTATTTTTCTTTATATTTTCAAATTAAGATAAAAGGAACCTGGGATCTATCTTATCTCCATATTCCAATCTAAAGGAATTTTTCATCTCGGTCCATGAATCTATTGAATTATTTGGTAAATCCTTGTACCAATCACATGCATCTTCCTCAAGAGTATGAATAAACAGTTTTATATACACGGTTTCAAACTCAATTTCAAAATCTTCCATCATATTGACAAAGATTCTTCAATGATGGTCACCAGTGATAGCATTATTCACTTAAAACTTTGGTAACCTATTTCTGACATCTTGTGGCACCATATTAGGATATCCATCCATACCTCTAAAATCTATAGGTCCAAAAGTGTTGACAACAAATGGAGGTCTAGGTGGAGGTTGTGCCTTATTTCCTTGAGGTGGTGAATTTACATGAGAAACAAAATGATAGGGAATGAGAGGTATTTTGAGAACATGAATATAGATTTTAAAATAGATATTCTCTAATGAATCGGCTTCTTGGGAAACCCTATCAACCTTGGAAGAAACATGGGAAAACAGAGAAGCACACTTTTCAGATACAAATAATGGCCCCTCTCTATTTGGAGAACTCAAATTTATATACAGATTACTAGGTTCAGAATCACTTCAAGACATATGGTAATCTTCAACCACATATTGATCATGTTTCAGAAATAATATCTCTTTTCTTGATTCTTGATTTCTAACAAATTTCTAGATTTGTTTTCATTCTGAATTTGCTTTTCCTAATTCTGGAAATAACTTTTTAGTAGGATCCCTGGTGAAGAAATATCTCCTTTCCTCCAGCTTTGCACAGATTAATGAAAAATATCACTTGATATAGGCTAAGACACTGGTAAGTATCAAATTTCAAACCAAATAGGAGTTACCACTACAGATTCTCACCTTAGTTGTGCAAATGCACTATAAGAAACTAGTTAAATGTCTATCAATACTTAATTCCTGCAAAGCTTAGCAGATCCAACCTTCTTTTACCCGTATTTATCACTATTGATGCAAATTTAGTGCAATAACAAACTAGAAACTGGAAATACTGCACAATGAACTTGTAATCTTGTAAAAATCTTACAAATCTCAATAGAGAATGACGTTTAAACAACATATTTGCACTTAGATCATGTAACAAACATTACCAGGGTCAGTATGTGTATGCATTTGTATAAATAATCCCCGACAATGGTGCTATTCGGGTGTTGTTATCGCATAAATAGGTCTTGTTGTTCAAATAATCCTAAAAAAATCAACTAATCCCTAGCAATGACACCACTTGGGTGTTGTTGCCGCAAAAATAGGTCCTGGTGTTCATATAATCCTCTACAATTCAAATTATCCCCGACAATGGTACAACTTGGGTGTTGTTACCGCACAAATAGGTCCCGGTGTTCAAATAATCCTTGGCAATTCAAATAATCCCCAGAAACAGCACCACTTGGGTGTTGGTATCCAAATTGATTCTCCTGCTAGGGCTGAGTAACATCATGAAACTAGGAACATGCTTAAAGATAGAAAAATCATGATATGAGTCATTTTATAGCTAGGGAGGGGATTCAACTGTCTCTTTTTCGCCCAGGCATTAGAGAAAAGGATAGCACCTTGATAAGGGTTTGATATATCATCACTACTTTAGGTTGTTCTTTTGACCAGGGTGAGAGGACCCATTCTGTAACCCATGTTGGTGAAGGATATCAAGAGATCCTTCTTCGCAAAATTTTCAAGAAAACCTTCAGAAAATATGATCAATACAACACAATCTAACTCTCACGAGTTGTCACACTAGAGAGTGGAGATGTTTCCTAGACAAGGTTCGGGTTACTAAAGACAATGAATTGAAACCTAATTGTCTCTGCATATTTTGGCAATAGAATTTTGTCATTTGTGGATACATAGTACAAACATGGGTAGTTCATGTAGGAATCATCATTTGAGAATTTTTTGGTGGGAAGTTAAACGAGATAAAGTAGATTATACCAGATATTTGAGAACCTTTAACATAAATTGGGAATTCACATAATAGAATGCTTCAAAACAACCAAAATATTCCTTCAACTAGAACATGTGAATCAATGGAAGCTTAGAGATACAAGGTTTCACACATTCTTCAAGAATTAAACAAAAAGGATCATGTTAAATACTCAATTAAATGTTATAAATCCCTGGTTTTTCATGCCTAAGATACACTCATAGACTTACAAACAATTTTTATCAACATAGTGAAAGTAAAGTGATTTTAGATTGTTTATTTCATTACCAGATTAAAGCTCTTCTCATAATGAAATTGTAAATAATACAATACTAACACATAGACAAGATCTTGTGTGACTCAAAGAGATTTTAACATAAGATTGTAACAGGAACAAGAAAAACTAACTGAAAACATTCTGGAATAAAAGCAGACACAATTATGCTCATGATCAACACAAATTCATTCAAGGTTCACTAGATTTATCAGCAAGGGAGAGTTTCTTCAACAATATGAGAGATTTTCAATTACTGTACAATTACAACCCATCTTGAAATTAGTAAATCTACAAACATAGGGAAATAATCTGGTTTCTCAGACGGTCTCTCAGGAAATATGTGTTTTCTCAAACATTCTTAGAAAAATTAACCTCAGACCATTTGCAAGAGTATTATCTTTACATTTATATAATTTTACTCACTCACTCATCGAAAATTTTCCCCCTAAAATAATAATATTCGAGGAATACTTTGTTTGTTACATATTTTTTTCCAGAAAGTGACAGTTAACAAATTTACACCCAAAAGATTCCAAGTGTACAAAAGATAAGCTTTTCCAATTATTTCCACCATTTTTTTTTTAACTGGGGTGTCCAGTCATCTCATCTGGTAGCATGTACATCCTCTTTCAAGCTTGTAGTTTCCTTCTCTGCATCCTTTTCCTATGCATCTATCTCTACTGGTAATTTTTTTTACAGGTGCTTGAGAAACTTTGTTTCAAAACTTCAACTTTTTTACTTCTCAGATTTATAAATCGAGCTCCACAATCAATGCGATTGCAGTTCACTGACAAAAATGATGAGAGACCATGGAATTAACCAAAAATGATGAAATAAGTCTAATCCCTTAAGGTCCCTAGTTTGCGTAGGAGTAATAATGGTGATAAAACCAGATGCATTGTATCACAACCATTAACTCTATCTTCCACAACTTCAAATATGAGTTGTCCACATGGAAAATATTTGATTTAAAGTGGGCCTAGGGGTGTTTTTCACATTTTGTATCACTTAAAGAAAATGAGTACTTTTAGACAATTTCACCCGCCCACCCACTTTTAATATAGGCCCTACATGTGGCTTTCCTAGGCATCGACGGGGTTGCGGCTTGCTTTATGACTTTTATTCTTTTTAAAAACAAAGATGCGAATCTCAAAATGTCTCGGTGACCCACCTCTCTGGTTTTAACTTTTGATGTGGGCCCCAACAAAATCGCGGCTCACTTTTATACTTTATTCCTTCTTCATAACAAAGCTAAAAGTTACAAAAACCTCTTGCGAACTACCTTCCCACTTTGAATTTTCAATGCTGACTCAAACATGTGACATTAATTGGTCCACCTCGACGTCAGAGATCATTTTATAAGTTTACTCCTTTTATAAAAACAAAGCGAAAAAAATTCAAAGTGCCTCGATAGCCCACCTTCCCACTTTTAGCTTAAAAGTGACCACATGTCCTCTTGCAGTCCTTAGGCATTTCTTTTACCTTTTTACTATTTCTGCCATAACACCTTAAAACAAAAAAAGGCCCGCTTTCCTACAACTACTTCAACTTACGACACATGTACACCTTCGGGTGAAAAATAAGAAAATTTCTCTGCCACTTCATAATTTGGATTAGCCAATTATAAATCAATGGTGCCATGGGACCAACTTGACATTTTTGGAAAAGTGATAATAGTGAAAATTTCACCAAAAAAACCAGTCATGCCTTGTCCAATTAGAGATGGACACATATCTGTAGACATTGAGATAAAATTTGACAGGGAAAACACCACCATGGAAAATTAAAATGCAAGGGAAACTTCACCATTTGCACCCAAAATTAAAAATGTTCCTGATAGATAGAGAAACTACAAATAATACATGGCTAAATGTGATCCATGACCATAGAGAAGGATTAAAAATGATATACAAATGAAGGAGAAAGTTTTCACGCATCCATATAGGGAGACAAAAAATTATTCAAACCAAGTGGACTGAGAAATTTTTTGAACAAACAAGGCGAGATTAAATCGAGCACCAACACAAGTTATGGATATTTATTGAAAGATAAAAATTGTTGATAATTAAAACACCAAAGGAGATCAAATTCACACTCCTATGCATTGACTTAAGTTAGGGGATGGGGTTTCCAAAGAATTTGTTTTCTTCCCCTCAAACCCAAGAATTCTTCCCAACAAATTTGCACCATATCTAATGGATGAACTTAGGTATCTTTTATGCAAATTATTCTTCAGGTATTTTTCAAGTGTTATAAGCTAGTGTTTCAATCTCAATCTCCCTCTAATGAGTGCACACAACACTTCACGAGTACCTTACTACTAGATTCAGTGTAAAATCTCATTTGTGGAGAGGGTAGCTTGCAATTGCATGTTCACCTTGGATTACCTCCATGAAGTAGTCATGCAAATGTCTAATGATAAATCCCCAAAATGCAACGGTTTCCACTGAAAGTTTTAAAAATATTTGTGGGACATTGTGGTCCCAGATCTACATCAAATCTACTTGGAAGGCCTTAAGCACGAGATGCTATGTGGATGGATCAACAAGAGTAATATCAAATTCATTCCCAAGCAAAGGGATCCCGAGAAAATTACTAGCTGGTGGCCCATTAGCTTTCTTAATGTTTCTTATAAGGTCATTTTTAAAGCCTAAGATATTATTTTGTTCAATATTCTTCCTATTATCATCTAACCTAAACAAACTGGATTCATCGAGAGGATTTTCAGTCTTGATAATATCATCATGGTTTGGGAATGCATGGAATGGGCCTGTAGATCCAACCAAGCTTCCATGTTCAACAAAATTGAATTTGAGAAGGCATATGATCGAATTAAATGGCCATTTTTTGTTTCCATGCTTCAAGTGCTTAGTTTCGGCCCCATTTTTACTAAATCTATTCAAATGCTTTTTTTCCAATGCCTCTACTCAAAAACACCATTAATGGGTATAAATTTGATCCATTTGGCTTATTTCGATCTATTCAATAGGGATGCCTATTACCTCTTGTGTTTTATGCTCTTGCTAATGAAGGTTATGGGTACCTGTTGACTCATGCCAAAGCATAGGTGATCGTTAGAGGAATTGCATTGCCATCTACACAAAACTCTCAAATTTTAAATGGGAAGTTTGCAGATGACTCATTTCATAGTCTGATTGACGAAGAAACTAATATTCACAATGAAATTCACTTCTTGGAATTGTTTTTCTTGTCATCTGGTTATTTTATCCTTTGGTGTAAGGCATATTGTTATAGCAAATATTTCCTCCATGCACCTGATTAGTTGGCCTCATTTGGCTGGAAAATTCTCGCACATGGTGAAATCTTAAAATATCTTGGCATTTCCTTTAAATTTTAGGAATCACTTGTATAAATTTGGGAGTATGTGGTGTTGGTATCCAAATGTATTCTCCCTTGGAAGCCGATAAATGTCACATATTTAACAATATACTCAGAGACAGATGAATGATAAGTCATTTTGTAGCAGGGGAAGGGATTCAACTGGCTCTTTGTCACTTGGGCGTTGGAGAAATGGATAACACCATATACAAGGATTTTATCTATCCTCACTACTTTAGGTCATGCCTTTCGACCAGGGTGAGAGGACCAGTTTTGTAACCTTTGTTGGTGAAGGGCATGAAGAGATCCATCTTTGCACAATTTTTAGGGGAACCTTGAGAAAATATGATCAATGCAGCACAATTTGACTCTGACGAGTTGTCACTTCTAAAGAATGGAGATATTTTCTTAACAGGGTTTAGGTTACTAAAGACACTTAAAACCTTCTTGCTTTTGTATATTTTTGTAGTAGAATTTGTTCATTTGTGGATACATAGTAAAAACAGGGTTACTTCAGGTAGGATTCATGGTTATTTGAAAATTTTAGTGAGGATTAAGCAAGATGAAGCTGATTTCACCAGATCTTTGACAACTTTTACAACAATTGGAAGACTAATACACATAATACTTCAGAACAACCAAAATATTCCTTCAACCAGAAGGTGTGCATCAACAGATACCCAAATCCACACAATTTCACATAATCTTTGAGAATTCAACATGAAGGCTCAAGCTAAAGACTCAATTAAATATTAAAGACCCCTAGTTCCTCATGCCTAGGATACACTCATAGGCTTATAGACAATCTTTATCAACGAAATGATAGTAAAGTGATTTTAAATTGTTTATTGAAATTACAAATGCCACTAAACTATCACATGGACAAGATCCTATGTGATTCGAAGGGATTTTAATATAAGATTGCAATAGGAACATCAAAACCATTTGAAAACATTCTGAAATAAAAGAAAACACAATTTTCCCCAAGATCAACACAGATTATTTTGAGATCTATTCGATTTATCAACAGGGGAAAATTTATTGAATAGTCTTAGGGCTTTTCAATGTCTGTACACTTGCAACCATCTTGAAGCGATCAAATTTAAAACACAAGAGATTAACAATTTTATCACGTGGTCTCTCGGGAAGATGGGATTTCTCAATTTTTATCATATAAATTAAGCCCCTGACCATTTGCAAGAGTATCCTCATTTAATTTATACATTTCACTCACTCACTCATCCAAAATTTTCCCCCCAAAAGGAAGAATATTCAAGGAATCCTTTGCTTGTTACAAATTTGTCTCAGAAAGTGATGTTTAACAAATTTACACACGAAAGCTTCCATATGGAAAAATCATGAACTGATCAAGTTTCTCAGACTCTCAACCATGACTGGGATTCCATGCCATAAATTTTTTCATAGTCCTTCTAATCATTCTTATTCTGTCATGCGAGAAATCCCCTTTTTAATCATTTTTAGGTGAATCTATATAGCTAGATCTAAAAAGGAATCCTTTTCACCCTCAAGAATACACCTTGAGAAATGAGTGCCCTTGCATAGATTCCTGTATTCATGCCTCTCAAAAATGAGTGTCTGCGCACAGATTATTCCACATAATTGTGTTGTGAGTCTAAGTCAGCCAAGTGCAAAGAGGAGCCAGCAGAAAACTCCACATGTTTCCTTGGCGGAACTGGAAAGGTGAAGTCTAGAGGAATGTTCCCAAATGAGTGCGGGCCTTGCACATGTTCATTACCATAGATAATTACATCAGTTTCTAAAAATTCAAAGTATGGGAAGGCCCAATGGAATATTCCACATGTTTTTTCAGCTTAACTTAAAAGATGAAGTTTAGAGGTGGGACCTCAAATGAGTGCAGGATCTCCACGTGCCCTGGGCCCAAGAAAATTTCCTTGGCCTTTGAAAAAGTATTAGTATATAGAAGAGCCAGCGAAATCCTCCACGTGTCTCTTAGATGCTCTTATGATATGGTTTTTAAACGCAGAGACCTCAAACAAGCACGGGCTCACCACATGTCTCAACCTAGTAAAGATGTTGAAAGAGTTTAAGGACCAGCGGAAGCCACCACATGCTTAGGGTCTGAGAAAGATTCCTTGGTCGTTGAAAAGTATAAGTATGGGAAGGCCCAGTGGAAACCTCCATGTGTCCCTTTGACGCTTCTTCAAAATTAAAGTACAAGGGTAGGTCCCAAACAAGCATGGGCCCTCCAAGTGTCCCAAGCTGTAGAAAGTTTCTTGAGAATTTTAAATATAGATAAGAGCTAGCGGAAGCCTCCACATGTCTCCTTAGTGCAACTACTAAGGTAGGACCTAGAGGCAGATCATCAAATGGGCATTTTGAGATGTGGACAAGATTTGAGTTGAAGTGGTCCTTAGAGTCTCAAAATGCCCCGGTGACCCACCTCTCCGCTTCTAACTTTTTATGTGGGCCCTACTGGAGTTGCGGATTATTTCATAACTTTTCTCCCTTATACAAAAAGGAAAAAATTGCAAAATGTTCCGGTGGCCCACTTCCTTTCTTGTAACTTGAAAAACTACCACGTGTCCTTCTTCAGGGTCAAAATAAGACTTTTTCCCTACCACTTCATATCTGTTGAATAGCCAATTAGATGCTATCGGGGCCTTGGGGCCAATTTGGTATTTTTTACAAATGTGAGAGAAGTGAAAAATTTCACCAAAAAGACTCACCAGGCCACATCCAATCAGAAAGGACCATGTTCCCTCGAATGTTGAGACAAACATTGACAGGGAAAACATGACTGTGGAAAACTAGAAGGAAGGGGAAACCCCGAATTCATGCCCAAATTACAAATTCTTTCTCATGCACAGATAAACGGAAAACAATATCTAGACTTAATGTGATCCTTGACCAAAGGAAATGACTTCTAGTGGCAACCAATTGAAGGAAAAATATTTCACGCCTCAGTACAGGGATACAGAGAAAAATTCAAACCATGTAGGTTGAGACGTATTTAACAAATAGGGTGAGATTAAATTGAGCACCAACATCGGCTGTGACTCAGGGATGGGCACTCCCTACGAGTACAGCAAGAAAAAAAGAGTGGACCATGTGCAAAAAATCCATTGGGAAACGGAGTCGAAACACAAGATTGCAGAGCAGAAAGACAATAAGCAAATCCCCCAAGATGAACCAAGAAACCAACAAAAAATGGTCACCAGGGACCTTGAAAAATTGAAATAGAAAAACAAAAAAAAAAAAAAAAACAAAAGACTATACACTCTACAATGATGTGCACCCTGATTCAGAGAAAATAATCAAGGAAAATTTTCAAGTGCCTTCGATTCTGGATATGACCATGCTAAGGAGTTCTTATATGTCTTTAACAAATTTTCATATGATTGTTTCTCATTTCCATCCAAGTTGCTATCTGATAGCATTTTTTTAGACTTATCCTTTATTTCTAGGTTAAGTTTTTTCAACATCTCTCAAGGCTGCATCAAACATCAAATTCCCAAGAAAATCAACCTGCTCAGAATATTTGCATTGATCAATTTCATACTCCTTGAAAACAACATAGCTCATAGAGTTATCAACATCAATGTTTGCATGTAATACTTCATAAGAAGCATCATTGGGGTCGTCAATGGGATATAACATTTTCTTCTCACCATATAACTTCACAAGTCTTCCCTTAATTGGTATGGTGGCATAATACATGTCCATTTTAACACTTTCACCCTCACTAGTTGGCCACTTTCTGGATAATAACATTCCCCACTTAGCAGGACAATCCACAGTTACTACATTCAAAGTTACGTTCTTGCTTAGATACGCTACCAATTACACTACTAAACCCTTGACACATCCAACTATTGGTACCTCTCTTGAATCCATGGCAATACATTTCCCAATAGCTATTATTACTTTAATATTCAACTCATTCACTACTTTAAGAGGCATTAAATTACATGAAGCTTTTGAGTCAAACATGCAGTTATGTAACAACCTATCTTTAATAATCAAAGTAGTAAAAAATGGATCCAAATTCAGCCGAGACTCAACAAAAGAAGTTCCTAAATAAACCTCAGGTGGTTCACCCAATTCCTCCAATGCTTGTGGTTTTCCTAATTCTGCAATGGCAGGAGGAACCTCTACATTCTATACATTTTTACCCTGGGTGACCTTTTCTTCCTTAAGCCCAAAATACTCAAACGTCGTCTTCTTATGCTTAAGGATTCTAACCAATTCAATAATAGGAACAATAATGTTGATCTGAATCAAGATTTGGGCTATGTCATAGGGAACATATCGGGTAAGGTAGTATTACGAGGAAATTTTACAAATTCATCTGATGGCACGGGATTTTTCATAGTCTAAGCATGGGGAGGAACACAAGTTTTATTTGGGGTGACAAAGCCTTTACCAGATGCATATTTTTTTAGGAGTTTCCCTAGGGGTATTGGTAAGCACTATAATTTTTATTTTGGCCTGAGGCCCTGCCTCTTTGATAACTTTCCTTCTTGTATTATATTATTTTTCTTGGGCAACTACTGCATTCATTAACAATTGTCTGTCCTCTTTCGAAGGAATTCCTCCATCATAATTTTTAATCATTAATACCCTTAAGTACTCAATAATCATTATTAGATAACTCAAAAGCTTGTACCATATCAATTTCAAAAGTATGAATGGGAGGAATAGGTGATACTTGATGAATACGATCCCAGAAATTAGCAGTAGTTCTTGCACTTATTAGTTCAGTTGAGGTTTCTTCCTAATGTGAACTTGTAGACCAATCCATCGATGCATGCATCATCATATGTCTCATCATCATCAGCTTCCTCAACTTCTTTTTCTTCATCACTTGGGCAATGGGCCAGGAAAAATCTATCACACCACTCCATACCATGGACCTCTTTCACAGTAGCAACTCTAGTAGCTAAAGGATCAGGCACCAATCTGTTTTCCTAAGGTTAGGGATGTCTATTTCCTAATCCCACGGGCCCTTTACCCCTATCATCTTATCTATGATCACTTCTAGGATGATTTACAAATATTTCTTGACCTTGTGACTTGTGCTGACCTTGGGAACCTTTTCCAATCCCCTTCTCTTCTCTAGCCAGTTTATAGAATATTTCCTTAACATCTCTAACCAAAGTTTTTACAACCTTATCTAGATCAACAAACTTACTTAACTGAGTCTTCTCTGGATTGATCAACTTGATACATTCCCTCTTAGGAGGCTTACCAACCACATTGATATTGTTTTCAATTTGCGAATCCATGGTAAAGGCCTACCTCAATGTTCCTACGTTCTTGTCCCTTAAATAATAGGCAACCTTTTTTTCAAAAGCATCAGAATATGTTATCAAACAAGAAACATCACTTGGCCTCAGGATTACAGGTAGCATATTCAGGGTCTTATTCAACCGAGTATTGAAGTCATGAAAAAATTCATTAGGATTATTCTTAATATTTTCAAATTCAGATAAAAGAAACATGGGATCTGTCTTATCCCCATATTGCAATCTAAAAGAATTTTTCATTTCTATCCATGAGTCTATTGAGTTGTCTGGTAAAGATTTATACCAGTCACGTGCATCTTCCTCAAGAGTATGAAATAAACAATTTTATATACACATCCTCAAATTCAATCTCAAAGTCTTCCATCATATTGACAAAAAAAATTAAATGTTAATCTCCAGTGATAGCATTATTCCCTTGAAATTTAGGAAGTCTATTTCTAACATCTTGTGGCACTACATTTGGATATCTAGCCATACCTCTAAAATTTATAGGTCCAAAAGTGTTGACAACAAATGGAGGTGTAGGTGGAGGTTGGGCCATATTTCCTTGAGGGGGTGATCTTATAGGAGAAAAAAAATGATGAGGGCCAAGGGGGTCTTTGGAACACAGGAGTATAATTTTCAAAATGAATGTCCTCTAGAGACTCTGTTTCATGGAAAACCCTACCAACTTTGGAAAATATAGGGATAAAATGAGAAGAAAGACTTATCAGACACAAATGAAGGACCCTCTCTAGTTGGAGAATTCAAATCTATATGAAAATTACCTGATTCTAGAATAACTTGAAGAAGAATGGTAATCCTCAACTACAGGTTGATCATTTTCCACAATGGATAACTCTTTTCTTGATTCCTAATTTCCAACTATTTTCTAGAATATTTTCCTTCTGAATTTGTCTTTCCCAATTATGGAAAAAACTTTCTAGTAGGGTCTTTAATGAAGAAAGATCTTCTTCCTTCCAAATTTGCAAAGATTAGTGAAGGATTTTACTTAACACAGGGTTAAGGCACTTGTATTTATCAAAATTTAAATCAACATGGAGTCGCCACTAAGGATTTTCACCTTAGTTGTGTAAATGAACTATAAATGACTTGTCAAATATTTATCAATAGTTAAAATCTTACAAATCTTAGTAGATCTCACCTTCCTTTACCAGTATTTATCACTGATAATATAAATTTAGTGCAATAACCACTAGAAACTAGAAATATTGCACACAAAACTTGTAACTTTGCATAATTCTTACAAATCTCAACACAGGATGACGTTGTAAACGTATTTGCACTTAGATCATGTAAGAAACATTACCAAGGCCAAATATAAGAATGCCTTTGAAGAATCCCGAGAAACGGCGCCATTTAGGTGTTGTTGCCACACAAATAGGTCCCAGTGTTCAAATACTCCCTGGTAATGGCACCAAAATGGTGTTGTTACCACACAAATAGGTCTTGGTGTTCAAATACTCCCACAAAAATGACACCAAAATATTCAAGTGTTGGTATCCAAATTGATTCTCCCTTAGAAGCTGAGCAACATCACAAATTTAACAAGATACTCAGAGACAGACGAATCATAAGTCATTTTGTATTTAGGGAAGGGATTCAGCTAGCTCTTTGTCACTCGAGTGTTGGAGAAATGGATAACACCATATAAAAGGATTTGATCTATCCTCACTACTTTAGATCATGCCTTTTGACCAAGGGTGAGAGGACCCATTTTATAACCTCTGTTGGTGAAGGACATGAAGAGATCCTTCTTTGCACAATTTATAGGGGAACCTTGAGAAAATATGATCAATACACCACAATTTAACTCTCACGAGTTGTCACTTCTACAATAATGGAGATATTTTCTGAACAGGGTTTGGGTTACTAAAGACACTTAAAACTTGCTTGCTTCTGTATATTTTTTATAGTAGAATTTGTTCATTTGTGGATACATAGCACAAACAAGGGTAATTTTTACAGTACAATTTGTAGGATTCATGGTTATTTGAAAATTTTGGTGGGGATTAAGCAAGATGAAGTTGATTTCACCAGATCTTTGAGAACCTTTAAAAAAATTGGAAGACTAATAGACAAAATGCTTTAGAATAGCCAAAATATTCCTTCAACCAGAAGGTGTGTATCAATGGAGCCCCATATCTGCATGGTTTCACTCAATATTTAATAATTTAACATGAAGGCTTGAGCTAAAGACTCAATTAAACATTAAAGACCCCTGGTTCCTCATGCCTAAGATACACTCATAGGCTTATAGAAAATCTTTATCAATGAAAGGACATTAAAGTGATTTTAAATTGTTTATTTCATTACAGGAAGAAGGAACTTCTCATAATGAAATTTCAAATTCCACTAAACTATCACAGGATGAGATCCCATGTGATTCGGAAGGATTTTAATATAACATTACAACAAGAACATCAAAACCATTTGAAAACATTCTGAAATAAAAGTAAACACAATTTTTTCCCAAGATCAACACAGATTAATTCGAGATCTATTAGATTTATTAGTAGGGGAAAGTTTCTTGAACAGTCTCAGAGCTTGTCAATGGTTGTACACTTGCAACCATCTTGACGCGATCAAATCTAAAACGCAAGAGATTAAGAGGTTTCTCAGATGGTCTCTCATGAAGATGGGATTTCTCAAATTTTCTTGTAGAAATTAAACCCCCGACCATTAGCAAGAGTATCCTCATTGTATTTATACATTTCAATCGCTCACTCATCCCAAATTTCCCCCCCAAAAAGAAGAATATTTGAGGAAACCTTTGTTTGTTACACATTTGTCTCAGAAAGTAATGTTTAAAAAATTTACACCCGAAAACTGCCATGTGGAAAAATCATGAACTGATCATGTTTCTCAGACCCTCAACCATGACTGGGATGCCATGCCATAACCTTTTTGAAATCCCTTCTAATCATTCTTATTTTTTCGTGTGATAAATACTCCTTTTTAATCATTTTCAGGAAGCTCTATATAGCTGTATCAGAAAAGCAATCCTTTTCACCCTCAAGAATACACCTTGAAAAATGAGTTCCCTCACATGGATTCCTACATTCATGTCTCTAAGAAATGAGTATCCCACTACATAGATTATTCCACATACCTACGTTGCGATTCATGAGTCAGCGAAGTTCCAAGAGGAGCCATCAGAAACCTCCACGTGTTTCCTTGGTGAAAATGCAAAGGTGAAGTCTAGAGGCAGGTTCCCAAATGAGTGTGGGCCTTCCACATGTTCAAGACCCTAGAGAATTGCATTGGTTGCTGAAAAGTTAGAGTATGGGAAGGCCCCAGTGGAAAATTCCACGTATTTTTTTTGTGCAACTTCAGAGATGAAGTTTACAGGTGGGACATCAATCAAGTGTAGGCTCTCCATGTGCCCTTGGCCCAAGAAAATTGCCTTGGCCTTTGAAAAAGTATTAAGTATAAGGAGAGGCACCAGCGGTATCCTCCACGTGTCTCTTCATCACTCTTTTGATATGGTGCCCAAAAGTGGAGACCTCAAACAAGCCTCCAGGCTCACCACTTGTCTCATCCTGACAAATATGTTGAAATATTTTAAAGACCAGAAGAAGGTTTGCCATGTGCCTAGGGTCCCAGAAAATTTCCTTGGCCGCTTGAAAAGTTTAAGTATGGGAAGGAGCCAACAGAAACCTCCACGTGTCCCTTTGGCATAATTCCTCAAAAATAAAGTACCTAGAGGTCAGGTCCCAAACAGTCATGGACCCTCTATGTATTCCCAGGTCTTAGAAAGTTGCTTGAGAAGTTTAAGTATAGAGAGGAGCCAGTAGAAGCCTCCACATGTCTCCTTAGTGTAACTTCTAAGGTAGGACCATAGAGGAAGATCCTCAAATGAGCACATGACCCTACACGTGGACAAGATTTGAGTTGAAGTGGGCCTTAGAGTCTCAAAATTCCCCAGTGACCCACCTCTCCACAACTAACTTTTGATGTGGGCCCCAGCGGAGTTGCAGATTATTTCATAACTTTGATCCCGTCGTACAAAAAGGAAAAAAACTATGAAATGATCCAGCGACCCACCTCCCACTTGTAACTTGAAAAATTACCACGTGTCCTTCTTCGGGGTCAAATTAAGAATTTTTTTCAATGCCGCTTCATATCTTTTGAATAGCCAATCAGATGACTATCGAGGCCACGAGGCCAATTTGGTATTTTTTACAAATGTGACAGAAGTGAAAAATTTCACCAAAAAGACTCACCGTAGCTGACACATCCAATCAGAAAGGACCATGTTTCCACGGATGTTGGGACAAAAATTGACAATGGGAAAATATGACTGTGGAAAAATAGAAGGAAGGGGAAACCTTGAATTCATGCCCAAATTAAAAATTCTTCCTCATGGATAGAGAAATGGAAAACAGTATCTCAACTAAATGTGATCCTTGACTAAAGGAAAGGACTGACCATGGCAACCAAATGAAGGAAAAATATTTCATGCATCAATACAGAGAGACAAAGAAAACTTCAAACCATGTAGGCTGAGACGTTTTTGAATGAACAGGGTGAGATTAAATTGAGCACCAACATGTGGTTCACAGGTTGGCTAAAAAAATTGAATATTGGATCACAAATCCTTTTGTTTTAGTAGGAAAATTACAAATTTCTCCAAAGTCCTTGTGGTCACCAATGTTTATTATTTCTCGTGTTGGGTTCCTTCCAAAACATCCAATAAAAAATTAGAGAAACTCCTTAAGGATTTTATCTGGTCTAATGCATCTTTCGGTAGAGGCTTCCAAAGATTTTCCTAGGAATCTTGTTGCCTCTCCTAGACCTCTGGAAGTATGGGCCTTATTAACATTTTGCGATAAGGTAAAGCACTCTACAAAAAACTGATAATCTAATGCATTGATAGAAAAGATGTGTTGAAAGTTATTCTACATCATGGCATCGAGTAAAGATCTCCTTATGGTCATCTCGCTCATAAAGTTTTGGGGTTTCCCAACCTTCTAATTACACCTATTCTTACTAAAGTATTTGGAACCATTCTTTCTTAAAAGCATATGGAAAATAAGGGAATGTATCAAACCATAGATTCAATGGAAAGGAAATGGATTTTTCAATGGCCTCTCCATCAGTCAAAAATCCTTATGGTGGTCACCTATCATTGAAGAGTAGGATCAGTGTCTCATAAAAATCTATGGAATTCTTATGCTCAAGATCTTCAAGAGTAGAATTCAGACCATCCAATATTTTTAAGATAAGAACACTCAATCCTAATATTCTTGGAATGAAAAAAAATATCAATTTTGAATCACCAATAAATATTGTGCTAGAATCATTGTTATACTAAATTCTATCCTAGATCATAGACTGCATAAAATTTGTGTTTGTTCATCCCTCACTTGTTGGATAGATTTGAAATGGTTTATTGATACTCCATTTTGGAATTAATTTGCTTGTAAAGGTTATTACTAGATTTTTCCACACTTACATATGGTGGAGAAACTCAATTCCCAATGGGGATTACATTCTTCTCCCTCATGTTGAAGGAATATATTTGACATTATTTGGTCCGCATGTGTGGAGCTTAAAATATCACATTTTATGTGGTGCATTCTTCATTAAGGTCACCCTATAGGCTTCTTCTTGGTTCAAATTGGCATTTAGGACACCAAATGCCCCTTTTACGTCCATTTGGAAACTTTAATGAACTTGTTCTGGTTCTGACCTAAGGCCCAATGGGATTCGAATTGTACTAATTCATTTTTCAAACCTCTTAGGTTAGACTGTTTCACATGACACCATGTTCTCTTTGGAGATAGTGCCTGATTCTTGATAATGTTCTCCCAACTTTGGCATATTTTTAGATGGGAATTTTTTTTTTTATGGAAATAAAGGAATTCTTTTTAGTTTGCTAATCATGAAGTTGTTTAACACTTCTTAGTTTATAACAAATCCATGGTTATCTCTAATGTGATTCTACATATTCAAGTGCAATCCAAAAATGTGGCCCTGGAAGTGGACCACCTGTGGAATATTTTACATCACTAGGGAGATTCCCTTGTAATGTTTATCGTGAGACACCATCTCCTCCTCGAAAATCACTTCCCTATGGTGGTTGTCCCCATGGAGGACTTTGAAGCTTCTCTGAATGCTCTTTCAGTCATATGTAGTGTTCCCAACACAATGTGTTACAGAGGAGTGTCTCTCCACCTTCTCACCATCAGGGTTGGGGCTTTCCCTGATTCATCATCCTTTTTGGGGCTGATAGGTATCCTATGAGCCACACGCGTATGATATGAGGATTTTACCACCTCTGAAAAAATCCCCTAGATTCTGCTTTCCATCTCTCCCACATTTGTGGTGACTAAAGTGAAACAAGAGGTCCCTTCTTGTTCTAGCTGGGATATACCTAATGTGGGAAAGGACCTCCCTAGTCTTGGATGGCCTGATTATCATGACCTTTCATCGGCTTCTATAATTGTTGCGGTAACTTGATTTTGGCTCAATCCTTCCTGTTTGTTGTTCTCCTAGGCACTGCCCAGTGTTTCCTTGATCTCTTAGTCTCGGCCTAGTTTTTTTGTGTTTTTAGAGCATACTCTCATACCACCCACATTTGTGTTCAAAAATTATCTTGTATCATGTTGTATTTAATATTATCTAAGATATTTTTTTATTAAAAGATAGATCTTGACATTGGAGTGTTGTATTTTTTGGAATAATTTTTAAAACATGTGATAAAATAAGGAGTATACTTAAGATTTTTTTTTATAAAATATGAATTCATTCACATAATTGATAGTCCAATCCCTATTCTTAGATATCCTACCCAAACCCAATCCCAAGGGTTAGTCCAACCCAAATCAAACATAAAAGGAGTGCATTATAATGTTCTTCCATTAATTTCTCTATAAAAATGATGGAAAAACATAAAATAGAAACTCCCTCATGAGGTAGTCACAAAAAGAATGTGAATTGAACTATTATTTATGGATTTATACAATGGTTTTATATTTTGATATATTTCATGTGATAATTGAGTACCTGTAATTTTTATTACATTCATAATTTCATACAACATTATTATTATATATTATCTCTTATATTAAATTATTGACTTTATTGTATTCAAAAATTTCTTATCATTCGCTGCAAATTGATTTTTTGTTCCTTATAAATTATATTCCTAAAACTCATAAACTATTAATTTTGTTTTAATTTTCATATGGTGATATATATTTGAGAATTATGAGAAGGATAACATAACGCAAAAAACACTTGAGAAACTAGAGAAAAAATTGGAACAGACCCAAAGAGGATGTGGAACAATTAAATTGGGAATTTATTTGTGAGAAAAATTAGATGTTGACAAATATTATCTATCATTAACCAAAACTAATAAATAAGAAGAAAAATAGAAAAAAGGAAAAAATTACAAAAAAACAATGGAGGAAATAAATCAATCTATGGAAGTGAAAGTATGTCATCTCTTCTATACGAATTTTGTTTTAAAACATATCCTCAAACACCAATTAAATCAATAAATATTGAATGTTAAATGATCACTGATGCAATGTAAAAATAAAATTTATATGTAACATAAAATAACCGGCATATTAAAAACATAACAAATTTACCTAATATGAAGATAGACAACATGTACAAAATGAACAATGTTTATCCAATTTTCTACAAACTATACAATTGAGAGGACCTATTATAATTTTGCATAAAAGCGTAGGATTTTACTTAAAAATAATTAAAATATGATAAATCTATTGAGTGAAAAGATTGCTAAATGCTCCTGTAGAAGAAAATATAATAAGATATAAAAATCATTTTAACAACTTAAATGAAATAGGAAGATGTAAATTGTTTATTAAAATGAGGAAAAATACTAATTTTATACACACTACAAAGACCCTTAGTCTTATAAAATATAGGAAAAATAGTGAAAAAATCATTGTAAAATCCTAGTGATTGCATACCAAGTAGTACGTATGACAAGAATCTACATGAGATAGGAATAGCGTTTACACCATAGTTTTAACATGATACCTAACCAATTTTAGTGAAGTAGAAAACTTAAGAATATAAGGGTTAGTGATTTAATTTAATTATATATAAATCTAATTGTAGAGTAAATATTGTAATGTGTGAGATATAAATGCTAATATATAATAAAGCCACAAGAGTAAAGGATATAAAATGTAAAACCCTAAGTATGAAGGAGAGATATAAATAGTTAGTTAATTTCGAATGAACATGAAGTCAACTGGGTAGGTAAAATTGTTGAATAACTTGTAGACAATGTCATTACTACTCACTTTAAAATCTCAAACTTAGGAACATATCTAGATTGGGGCACTCATAGCTAGATAGGAGTGCATGGGCACTGACGAATAGCTATAAGAATTGATGACTGTGAAAATGTTTGGAAACTACTTTATTTTGTGAGACGAGGGTTTTTCTATTTCCTCTAGTCTGTCACTTGATATTCACACTATGATCACCAAGGGTACCTGTAACCTATAAGAAATAACATCACCTATACATACCCATAAACCAAATCAAAAATAAAAATAAAAATGTAGAATGGGGAGTTAGAATGACCCCGATTGTCACCCGAAGAGTGAACTTATGACCGAGCATCAAATTATGTCTCAGAATCCATATAGATATTTTGTGTGTGTCTATAAATTATTCCCTAGGATGTCGTAGTGTATTTTTCACTTGATAACAAGATAGATCTTCTAAATGATGTAAATACAATCACACATTTACATACAATCACAAAAATGGGTACAACAATATCATACAATCACTTTGTATGCTCTGTATGTAGAATATGTATCATGTGTACCTTGAATGAATGCTAGATGGGTGCCTTTGAAATTATTTTTTTCCTTTTGAATGGAAGTTCAAGTTATGATAGTAATGGTTAGTGCTTGGTCCTAGATTTTGAAAACATAACTATGTATTCAAATGATTTCCTTGTTTAAATTTCTTAGTTTACAGCTAGAAGGCCAACCAATGAGTGAAAAATATGCCCAAAATATATAACATACCAAAAATGAGTGAGTAAATATAAGGAAGGGTCATGGGCAGCTAGGAGGGACATGATCTCCTTAGCATTACTATCTTGGCAAGGCTCCAGTGTCTGAAGCCATAAAAGTTAAATGAGTTAAGTTATAACATGGATGTATAGTGTGTATGACCAAAGATAATTTAATATACAAATAAAATAGGTCAAAGATAGTTTCCAACCACTAGTTTTCATTCTTAGTTATAATGTAAATGCTATCATGCTTTTAGGACATAGAAATTTACCCTAATGTGTGATTTTGTATCTATATTTGCCCCCACTTTATGTTTTTGAGTGAATACTCGATAACATAAATTATATAGAAGATGTTTACCTTATGATCATGTCGAGTGTGTATCTGATAGTGTGCCAAGTGGATAAGTGAAGCATGAATACTAGGAAATGGAAGTGGACCCTAGGGTTTAATTGTATGTGTAGCTTTTACCAATTTTGTGATTGTATGATATTCTTCTTACAAGGAAGAACATAAAAAGGAAGAGCAATAAATTATTATTATCACCAAATCATAACACCTTCTAATTTATTAGTACGCAAGTGTGTTAAGGAAAGCAGTGTGATTATGTGACATGGGTACCATCTCTCAAGTTGTGGGACTTGGAGACTTTAGATGGACCTCCAGGGAAGGTTGGTTCCTCTTCCTAATCTAATTCTATAACTAACTCTAATAAAGGAAAATGTAGTAATTACCCCTAATCTACGATTTCTAAGGCACTAGAGAGAGGGAGAGAGCATTGAAATGAAAATATCCTACACTAAAGAGGTGATAGAACCACGAGAAGGGTGTGAAATATCCTTCTAGAGGGATAATGGGAGTGGTGAATGCAATAAGGGAAGGCCATAAAACTGTGACATAAAACCAAGATTTATTCACCAACAACTATCCATTAAACACAAAAAAAATCATCTACAAATGAGGAAGAACATGAAAATAATAGAACAAAAACAAAGGAGAGGCAAGAAAATGCAAGAAAAATGATAAAGGGTTGAGAAAACACCACAAAGCACAATTTAATATCTCCATGAAGTTACACATTTAATTACATTCAAAAAATAAAGGCAACATTAAATTTGTAGAGTCATATGTGAAGGATTAATGCTCAAATAATTTGAGAAAAAAAATCAGAAGTGTTTCCCATAAGCCCATAATATCTCCCTCCCAAAATGAGAAGTTTTTACATTATATAGAAGAATGTGGGAGGGAGAGAGAGAGAAAAGGGAAACACGAAATTCTTCTCCCACCCACAATCGAGATGCATTAAATTTCTGAAAAGGGGCATGGGAAGCCTATCAAGGCCATTCCTTCATGATGTCTTGATTTTTGGAGAAGAAATGGGCACCATACTTCCTTAATTATGGTATTTGGGATGCTTTGAACTACTCCTATTTGGAGTTGAGTATGTTTTCTTAATTTCACCCACTTGACCTCACAAAAATTAATATTTCAATTCTCTATGGCATAGATGATGTCGAGAGATTTCCAACTATATAATTTTTTTCAAATTTTTGGCACCATGTCAAAATTTATTCCTATTTGAAAATTTGCATTAATCTACATAAGAGATGGCGAAAATACTTATTGCAAACAACCCTCCAGGGCCCAAAATTACAAACTGCATAATTGTGAAACTGTAAAATTATATAAGTGTGAAAAATCCCCCCAGGCCCAACACTATAGCATTGAAAAAAAATCCCACAGGCCTGACACTACAGAACTGTAAAAATCCCCTGAGGCCTGACACTACAGAACTGTGAGAAATCCCCCCATGCCCAATAGTGCAGAAGTGAATTTATTTTTTCCAAGGCTTGACAGTGCAAAAGTGTGAAAAACTCCCAAATCCCGAAAGTGTAAAAGTGTGAAAAAATACCCAAAGCTCAATAGTGCAAAAGTGTGGAAAAAATCGAAAATCCTGACAGTGTAAATGTAAGAAAAAAATTCAAAATCCCAACAGTGCAAAAGTGTGAAAAAAAAATCCCAAAGCTCGATAGTGTAAAAGTGCGAAAAAACTCCCAAGGCCTAAAATTTAAAAAATATGAAGAGTTAGAAGGATTTATTTAAATTTTTCGGAAAGAGGGAGAAATTTCATATCTGATGATGATTCTTTTGGGGATCTTCAAGTACTTAAAATATACAAAAAAATCAGATTTGAAGAAGTAAAGGCAGAAAATTGTGTTAGTTGACTAAAATTAAGCGTGAGCTTGTTTTGGAAAACATTTTGGTGTCTCATAACGGCCATCTTCCTACTAGATTAGTTGATAAAATTCCTTGAAGCATGTATTAGGCATGGAGTCCTTTCCATCATCCTAAGCTGATCTTAATTGGAAACATTTACCCTTGAGAAACTTCGAATCTTGCTTGAAGCTTGCACACGCTATTAAATTTTCCTGTCCATAATAATAATATTTAAAATTTGTTTTATGACACTATAAAATTGTGTCAAATTTGATTTTTCATCTCTTTCGTGTCGATATGATTCATCACACTGAAAGGAGAATTTGGAGCTCACTAAATATTGATTTCATTCCAATACTTGAAGAACACTTGATTGATATTTCCTTGGAAAACATGAAGCGCTGCTTCCCTTGAATCACATGTTCATCTAGAATGCACTTGGGATTTCTATTAAAAAACTTATTTCCACCATGAACAATGCCTCCCACTGAAATTTACTATGCAAGAGTAATAACACACAAGCTATGTACAAAATAGAAAGATCATACATGCTCCAAGTGGAAACATGAAAAATGTGCATATTGCACTTTTTCTACTAGAAATAGACCCTACCTACCCTACTCTAAAAAATAAGGAGAAGCTCAAACAAAGTCTGCAACAGGCAGGGATAAATAGTATCCCTTGTTTACAAAGTGTAGCCATGTAATTAATTTAACAATGGACATGACCTGTAATGAGAGTGGAAAATTTCCTTCAACCAACTAGCCAAAGTATCAACATCAAACAAAATGAATACCTCCTCAAGATGCTCATTATTTGGGTTCTGAAGGCTTTGGTGTTGATCTTTGGTGTTATGAGATTCATCCTCATGCTCTAAAATGAGCATGACTAGTCGTTGGTTCCTCCCTTGGCTCCAGTGAAGCCAAATAATTGATTGGGCATGGGACCTTAGGAACCAATGGGTTGATCCTTATGATTTTCCCATTCATCTAAAACTTAACTCCAAGAATGGAGTGTTCCTTCAGACCTGCCTGAAAAAAGGGGTTGCTTGTATGCTGATTTGTGCTTTGCATTTACTCCTGCAAGCAATTGATCCTCTGCCTTGATGACTGGTGTGGAAATGATGTCATCTTTGTTCTCTTCCTTCTCCTTCATCTAATGAAAAAAATGGAAGATTTCAATCCTCCAATATTTTCCCAAAAGGACTGTTATGAGATGCAGGCTACTCTTATATGCTTTTCCCCATGACAGTGGGCTCTTGTTGTTGTAGGACGAGTGATGGAGAAGAAAAAGTGGTGATTTCTATGGGATCCTTCTCCACCGAAAGCAATTCATCCATGTCATGATAAGAAATTCAAGCTCATCATTGTCCAACTGTTGTGCTAAATGCTCTCCTTCCTCCATGATGACCTTCTGAATCCACAACTTGTTCATCATGGTTCCCGTCATCTTTGAACATGAAGTTTAAGAGATCTCAAATTCATCTTCATCAATTCATATTTTTGGGAGGATGAAGTGGGAGAAGGAATGCTTGAAGCTTGTTGTGTGGCCTACTTTGTACTCCAAGACCTCTAGGTATGTACATGTATCTCCTCCATAATATGGACATGCTCCTCTTCTCATAACTGGATTGCAGAGTTGCTTGTTCTTCCCCTTCTTGGACTGATTTAATGTAACCTTTGCAATTAGATGCAACATTATCTTCAAGGCATAGCAGTGTCGTTGATGGATCACTACATTCCATGGAACATAACTAGATTACTTGGCATATCCTCTTCCTTTGCTTGTACCTATCCTCTTCTTGCTACAAAATGGAGCCTCAGCCACCACTTGTTCCTTTTACTTCCTCCTTTTGAACCTGTCATGGATCAAGGGTATCTTGGATTATAAATACCGAACCTGAAGATTGCACTCATATTTTAAGATCCTACTAGTCATTTCTATCTTGTGACTTTTACTCTACTGCTGCAAAATATGTTTTCACCACATGTTCTTGAATGATAAATCTGGAGCTGAATGCTTAGATCACTAATGGAATGTGAGAGATCTTACCTCCTCTTGAATAAAACTCTTTCAAGTCTTCCTGCAAGCTCTCTACCCATGTTAACTGAAACTTGGCATCTTAAAGGCATGTCCCTCCTAAAGAGGAACTTCCAGATATGTTATTTTTTTGCTCATGGGATAACAAAGATCCCATTGAGCTCATCTACAGCAGAGTTGAGTCAAATCCTTAGGACTCTTCAAATGACAAAAACAATGGAGTCGAACTTGGTGGTAGACTCCTAAGGATTTTTTCTATGATCCTTTCTTTGGATGTAATCCTAAACTAAATTAATGTGACACAGGTTTAAGAAAATACAAGGTGTGATGGCTAGGAAATGAAGATTAATAAGGGGTCGATACACCAAAAGTATTAAGGGGGCAGTATGACTGAGAAACATGCACAATATTATAAGGTTCAAATTAAGGTAAAGCATGGGTCTGGGGAATGGGAATGTTAGTTGAGATGAATAATCACAACAATTTCAACATTAATAGATTTTTACATCACTAAAACTATGCAGAAACCTCAAATTTTTTCAGCCAAGGTCCAACTAGCATAAGCAATGCTTAATTAATTGTAAGGAATGCAAATTTTCTTACAGTACTGAAGATACTATGGTATAAATCACATGCCATTGCATATGTAATTTTGAAAGGCAATCTAAACTTACTTCTATGTCATTCTTAGGACTTATCTGGCAAAAATATGCTTCAGCACTTAGTACAAATAGTTAACCTTTCTATCTAAAAATACTAACTCTAGTGCTTTATTAATGCACTTCAATAAATAGTAAAATACTTCTACTCTTAGACAGCTCCATAGTTTTATGGATAACCAAACTGCAGTTGTATAATTTCTAGCCTGTGCAATGAATAAATAATAAGGACATGGAATTTAATAACATGTTATTTACAAGAGGAAAAAATAGCCTTAATGTTGCAAAAAATAGGAATCTCACAATGGAACTGTAGTTATGACTCCTCTAACTTCATCAAAGCATGAAAGTGTAAGGTATGCATCTAAAAATGGATGGAAAGAATAAGGTCATTGGGGCGAACTAATTAAAATGGGCTGGATGGATCATAGGAGTCACCATATGTTCTTACAATATGTCGGTCCAAAGATTGAGGTTAACCACAGGAATAAGAGAACAAGAAGAGAGAGAGAGGAATATGTAGGAAGAAAAGAGAGATCCTGGTTTCACCGTAAGAGATTTTACAACTAGTTGAAGCACCAGAAGTAGCACAACTGATGGTGCTCATTAGAAAGAGATGAAATAAGAGTTTCAAGAAACAAGGATTGAATGCTGTGTTGAGAATATGAGAGTAAAATGGCTCATGTTTTGAGTGTTTGAAGACTTTAGATGGAAGAATAATTCAGAGAAGGTTGGTTCCTCTTCCTAATCTAATGCTAGAACTAACTCTAATGAAAGGAAGATTCTAGTAAGCGAGATCCTAATGTAGAGGTAGATCAAGGAATTTCTGTGCTTGATGGACCTGTCCAAGTTAATGTATGAAACTGAAGAGATAATAGAAGCATTGAAAAACTTCAAATTGAGTTGGGTGAACATAATAGATGGCACAATTTCATGCAGATGTAGATGGAAGAACAAAAGTTCTAAGTAGGACACAGATGAGCGCACACGAGGTGATCATGGAAAGGAGAGTTTATAGGGTCCTATGAGACACAGATGCTTGACAGAAAAATACCATGTCTAACATATATGTGCAAGTGTGTGACTACCTGTAAAGTATGAAGAGTAAAAAAACACGATAGGCTCAATTAGAGGCATGTGAGTCCTTGAGATGAATGATGAGAAAAAAGAATGCATGATAAACAGAAATAACACCAAATGACTATAGTTTGAAGAAAAAGTGATACACAGAAAAGTAAACAACAGTTTATAAAAGCCAATAAAAAATGGGAAAGTGTGAAAATAATGTTGGATTTGTGCTCCCTGGAGATTATTTTACTCATGTGAAGTAGAGAATGAAAAAAAGTCTATTAGCAAAATTTGTGAAGAACATCATGATACAATTGATGTCGAATAAGAGAAAATAAGTCAATGGCAAAAGAACCTGAAGATATATATCAAAGCAAAGGACTGAATGCAAAATCGGACATAAGTTATGAAGAGTTATTGAAACATGAAGAGTTGATTGAAATAGACAGTGGCAGCTAGATCGTCGGTCTCCTGTTGGATCTGCAAGAGCCGTAGGGATACTGAAAAGGCTCCACCTGTGCTGGATGCAGGAACAGAGTCACCAGGAGATTGATGGAGGCTCGCGATGTCAATGTGGTAGGAGCATAGTAACGGTGCTCCTCTCAGGGATTGATTTGGACAGGATTCACTTTCGCTAGATAGATAACGCTCAGAACTAGATGCTCAAAACTTTCTGTCTCTATGTCTCTCTCTCTGTCTCTCTATGTCTCTATCTGTCCATGTCCGTGTCCAACTAGAACTGAATTCTAGCCTTCTATTTGTAATCGGCGCCGACCGAGATGAAATCGGCGCCGTTCCAAAAAATCGGCGTCGACTGAGTACCGGTCGGCACCGATCAGGGAATAGACTCCCAAAATGGCCAAAAGGGGCGATTTATGGAAGGATTTCAGTGATCCTTCTGACCTCAAATATGGGAAATATCCTGCTACTTGGTTTGGGAGGAGGAGAAATAGTGGGGGATAGATGGATAAAATAGGTATGGGAGGTTAGGAATTGATATGGGGTAGATAAGTGGTTAGGATATATGTAAAAAGGTATAATTAAATAGTTAATATTTAATTACCTATGGGTAAGACATAATGGGGTGCAATAAACTTAGGATAGATGTTTAAATCAAATATTAAATAATACCCTAAGGGAGAAGTGGTGATATAAACGTGCATCTAGGTTACCCGAGAAGGAAAACGCGCATGAGGGACACCAAATTGGATAACCAATTTTAGGTGTCTACATTTTTCCCCTTTTTGTCGAGTAACTTGCGATAAGCAAAGTTGCAAGACAAAAACAAGGAGTGTGGAAGAAAGAAAAAAAAAGTGATGATGCGATCCCCCTCAAACTGAGGGATGGGATGGGCCCCAATAGAACAACCATGATCCCAAATTTGAAAAAGGTAGATGAAAACGCAGGATGCCCCAGCTAGATGCCTGGAATAGATCTGATCATTAATGATGCACACAAATAATATAAAAAGGCAACAACGTAAGGAACTCACATTGGTAGGGTAGATTAGACGGTCTCCGCATGAGACGATGTTAGTACCTACAGACCCGTGAGTGTAAGGAGGGCTGCAAAATAGTTAGCACCAAAATAGAGACACATTGGTAGGGACAACCAGATGGTCTGCAAAGCAGATGACGTTAGTGCCTATAGACCCGTTAACTCTAAGCTGCCAAAAATGTGAGTGCCCCATGCAAAGGGAACAAACTCAAAATGGGTGATAATATCAAAAAAGTATGTGCCAAAAGGCAAAACTCAGGGCACAATAATGACTAGATAAATAAGCGAAGCATCAACACTATGGAAAAGAGATCAGAAGATGGAAGAAAGTGATGTGGAGAAGCCAAACTGCAACCCATTGGCAACAATGTGCCCAAATCGGCGTCGATCAAACAAATCGGTGCCGACCATAAAAATCGGCGCCGACCATACCAATCAGAGCCTTCCGTACCGAGCACATATAAATATGTGAATGGAAAACATGAACGGTTTATTTAGACCCGCGATGATTGATTTAGAGAGAGTTAAAAACTGATTTTGAACAACATGGAAGCCTTTAGGAGAAATCAGAAGCGAAAGAGGACACGACATGGGGTAAGTGGTTCCACCCGAATTTGTCATATAGTATAATAATTTTATTGTTATTTTTTTTTTGAAAAAAAATGGAATCGGTGGGAGGCCAGAGTATTTTTGACCCGTTGCCTCCCAATTGGCGTCAATTGGGAAAATTGACACTGATTATATTAGATGTGATTGATGCCGAATGAAATAAATCGATGCCGATTGGACCAAATGAACTGATAAGATGATAAAATGTGTTTTGGATGTTCTAATTTGGATAAATAGGAAGCTAACATTGCTCTTAATGTTATGGATGCAGGCATGAGAGGCATTACACATGCAGGATTCTATTCTCGAGCTACTGGAGACCATTCTCCCCCAATTTCACTGATGCAGATTCACGCCACTTAGAGCTAGCTGGGCTCGGGGGCTTCTGGTACTACTGATGAGTGCCTCGAGATGCAGAGTTGATGCAAGCACTACTATGACGATGGGATATCCGGACTTGCACTTTTTGGTTTAGGACGGGTGAGATGACCATCACCCACAAGGATATATACAGGATCCTGAGGCTACCGCTCACCGTGGACTGGATAGAGATTACTCCACGAGAGCAGTAGCAGAGAACCCTAGGATGATTGTATGGAGACAGGGAAGATGATTCAGAAATAGTGTCTGCGGTAGTGAGGATAGCCTCACATTATAGACAGGATGATGCCAAGAGCAGATGGATAGTGCTGATTCAGATGACGATCTGCTACTTTGCTCTACCAGATTCAGGAGGTGGGAGATTCCCATTAGTATTACTATATTTTGTTTGTGACATTCTATAGTTTAGACAGGTGTTCACATTTTATGATGCCCTAATAGCTCATATCTATTATGAGTTGTGGATGTACACCACCGGTAGGAGGACATGCATCGATGTTAGAATTGTGCTCCATTGTTGGGCATATGAGCACATAGCAGTGATCAGGCCATCCGGAATTCCATGGATGCAAGTAGCAGTGGGGGCCATTGATTATGGATTTCGGTGATGGCGGGATGACATGGCCCCAGGAGATATAGGGAGATCTATAGATTGGTATGCCGAGCGATTCAGGACGCTGACACTAGAGTAGGTCATTTGGAGACCATATCGGGTCTACCCGACATGGGCCGGTCAAGGGGCTCACCTAGTGGGGTTGAGATGGAGTAGGGTGGTTAGGGGCCGCAGGCTAGATATGTGGGAGTGCGTCCCATTTATACGGGAATTGAGACAGTTTGGCCTAGTGCAGACAGTACCAACCACCTACAAGCCATACAAGTGAGATAGTAGAGAGACTAATCTACCAATTTTGATCTTGGTAGATCCATTAAGAGAGGCCCCACCTTCCACAGATAGTGATGATGACACCAGAGTGGATGATGGCTATGCTACATGGTATTCGACAGAGCTACCACGACACCTTCCAGCATCTATAGATGTTGACGAGGAAGACATAACCACAGTGATGGAGAGGCTGGAGGGAGAGCATTCTACCCTGACGCAGACACACTAGGTAGCCTCGTGGAGATCAGAGCTTTGAAAGAGGAGAGGGATGCCCTGATACTGAAGAGAGACACAGCTCGTCAGGAGCAAGATATAATGATCCAGTAGAGGGATCACTACCATCGGCATAGAGAGGCCCTCAGGGCTAACTATGGTGATACAGGTACTATGTCAGAGTTTGGGACATAGGGTACGACCGTAGGAGGGCCACCACTAGTAGCACCAGCAGTGACATTACAAGCACCTGGTATGGTGAGCCTGAGTACTTATCAGTCTCTCCTCGCTGAGGTGAGATACTATGAGGATTCCCTAACACAACATGCTCCTGAGGTGTCTCGTTACGATGCGAGGAGGAGATCAACGACAACCACAACTAGTGGTGCATCAAAGGGAGGGAGCATTGGGAGAGAGCAAGGTGGCGGTAGGCCCCCAGTAATAGGTGCTTCTAGTTCGATAGGCGTTGGCCAGGAGAGACAACCTAGTCCAGAGGAGGGTGGAGGAGATAGTGTCTTCCACTTATCGTATTTTATGATATAGAGATTGGTGTATTTTGATATCGATATATTGATGTAGCCTTGATTTGAAGGCATTTTTGATGTATGATATAGAGGGCTTGATTGAAAGCCATCCATTCTTTGTTGTACAGATACTCATGTATATATATAGATTCATCATTTTCTTTGTCATATGATTGTCCTCATGCTTTTAATTTTAATGGATATGGATAGATGTAGCGTACGTGTGATGGATATAGACATATGCTGATAGAGGACAAATAGATGTGATTTGATGGATATAGACATAGAGGATAGATAGATGTGATGTGTTTTTGATGTGACTGATATGTGGATTTAATTTTGATAAAAAATAGATATAGATAGATGTAGTGTAACTTGGATGTCCAAGTTTTTAGATGATTTGATGGATAGATGGATAGATGTGATTGATAGATTTGATATGTTTAAGATGTTAAGTTAATTTTGATGAAAATAGATATAGATAGATGTAGCGTAACTTGGATGTACAAGGTTTTGATGATTTGATGGATAGATGGATAGATGTGATTCATAGATTTGATATGTTTAACATGTTAATTTAATTTTGATGAAAATAGATATAGATATATCCACATGTGTTGACAATACATGCTTTGATATGTTTTTTGGACAAAGTAGAAAAGATGAATATAGATAGATGATAGATTTTGACTAAATTAACATGTTAAATGTCGATTTAATTGGATGAATAACAAATAATAATGGGAAATACTCTCTGTGAGAGTAAAATATGTAATGAAATGACGTTGATTAGAAATAAAGGAAATACACCTAGATAAGGAAAAGAATGATAAGCTAGGCCCTTAACCGACCATAAATAGAGAATTTGATAGGAAACTAAAAGACCATGCATACAAGGCCATATATGAGGTTAAAATAAACCGGACACTAGCTAGTCGCAAACTAGATCTAGAAGGTAAATGGAAGGAGAAGTAAGTATTTATCTTGTCAAAATTTACAAAGGATAGAATACATGCTCACGTTGGGAAAATAGGGTTCTCCATATGATCGACAAAAGGTCTTATGTCTCAGCTTCATGATTGTTGTTTTGACAAAAGAGCAAACTGATCAATGCGAGAAGTTTGATGGATATAGAAAGACTGATCGATACAATAAGTCTTTCAATGATGCTAAGAAGAAAACAAACAGCCATCCTTCAAGGGAACGGTCTGTATTTCAAATTTAGCCATCCTTCAAGGGCATGGTCTATATTTCGAATGTAGCCATCCTTCAAGGGTATGGTCTATATCTTTTGATTCATTTTGAAAATGCATATATAGTTGTCCTTCGAGGGGTCAGTCTATCTTTTGGGAATTTTTAGGATAGCACCATTTTTTTTGGGAGATTTTGGATATTTTTTGAAAGAAGCTAAGTGTAGACCAGATAGATCAGATGGAGGGGAAGAAAATGTATAAAAAACACGTAATCATGCCCTGAGTAGATTTCATTAAGATAGATACTTGGCATAGATGAAGAAGTGATTAAGGTGTCCCTCCTAGGAGGAGGAACATATCCATAAGAAAAAATGCCATGAGTAGAGCTGTGATACTAATATTTAAGGTAGAAAAGAAATAATGTGGAGAACCACATAATTTCGAATCACCATGAAAATATATGACTAGTTGTTAGATGGATGAAAGATTTGTTTTGCGACTAAAATCGTGTAAGATAGATTTTAATAGTATAAGGGCTTTAGATGCAAGGCATTAAGAGGTTTCATTTCAGGTACACCATCCATGGAGGATAGATGATAAACCCCAGACCCATATTTATGAGTGACTACATACGGACCCATCCAGTTAGGAGCAAACTTACCATGCTGACTTCGTTCTAGCGTAGTGACATTTTGGTTTTCTTTAAGAACAAGATCACCAAATTTGAAGTCATGGTGTTGCAAGTGCTTGTTATAAGCACATTTGACATGCTCAAGATAGATTTGATGATGCTCAAGAGCATTGAGATGCCAATCATCTAGCAACTCAAGCTACGCTCGACGATTTTGAAAATAGTCCTCATTAGAGACAAATTCTCTGAGAGAAACACGAAGAGATGGGATCTGAACTTCCAAAGGAAGAACAAACTCTGACCCATAGACTAGAGAGAAGGGAGTAGCACCCATAGGAGTATGAATGCTAGTCTGATAAGCTCAGAGAGCAAAAGGGATATGTAAATTCCAATCCCTACTAGCTCGACTAGTTACCTTTCCGAGGATATTACGAAAAGTTTTATCGGAAGCCTCAGCCTAGCCGTTAGCTTGGGGATAGTATGGAGAAGAAAAGATGAGTTTGATATTGAAAGTTTCATAGAGGTTCTGCAAATCGACATTTTTGAAAGATTTACCATTTTCTGTGATGAGTTTGTGTGGAACACCAAAGTGACAAATGATGTGTTGATAGACAAAATCAACAATTGGTTTAGCTTTGGTCGATGAAAGAGGAATAGCTTCCACCCACTTAGTAAAGTATTATGTGATAGTAATGATATAATGATGACGCTGTGAAGAGTGGGGATTGATGAGACCGATGAGATCAATACCCCATTGCAAAAAAGGCCACAAATCCGCTGCAGGTTGCAAATCCTGATTGGGGATATGTGTGAGATTGGAATGTTGTTGACACTTGACACATTTCTTAGTGTATTCAAAACAATCTTGATTAAGAGAAGGCCAATAATAGCCTAAATGTAAGATGTGTTTAGCTACAGCCAAACCACTAAAATTTCCACCACACATACCATCATGGACTTCCTAGATGGCTTTAGATGATTCAGGGGTTTTGAGGCACTGAAGAAAAATACCATCAAAACCACATTTGTAGAGGATTTCGCCTAGAATGGTATAGATATTAGTGCATAGGATAAAATATCTTCTACCATTAGAAGTCAGATCTGGAGGAAGTACTAGATGAGATAGATAATCGATGATCTATTGATACCACTCATCTTGAGTATTGATTGTGACGACATTGATTGAAGTTAGTTGCCTGAGATGAGATGGTTGATTTAATCGCTGCACAGCCACATAAAGTTATGATTCTTTGGTAAAAGGTAGAATAAGCAAGGCTAACGAAGTCATTGTATTTACGAATTGATTTGCAGTGTGAGGAATAGCTTGGATAGTGAATTTATCAAAAGATTGGAGTTGAAAGATAATGATATCACGAAATTTTTGAAGGATATCATTTTTGCATTGATAAAAACCCGTGACTTGATTAAAAATGAGTTCAGAGTCACCAAAGATGTCGATATGGTGAGCACCAAGATTAATGGCATTTTGAAGACCTAAAACAAGAGATTCATATTCAGCCATATTATTGGTACACTCAAAGTTAAGTTTGTGTGCAACTGGGATAGGTGCACCCTAAGGAGGAATCATAACGAAACCTGCACCTCCCCCTTTCTGGCATTTAGATCCATCAAAGAAGAGTTATACTTTAAATGGAGAAAGACCGAAATCAATTTGTTGGATATATTCATCAGGGAATTGAGCAATGGGGACTTGAGTGTTCGGAAGAGGAGAATCAACTAATTGATCTGTAATGACCTGACCCTTGATAGATTTTTGCAGAATAAACTGAAGATCAAATTCTATCATTAGCATGAGCCAACGAGTGATACGATCATTATGATAAGGCTTCACATGCATTTTCTTGAGTGGATTGAAACTTGTGAAAATGCAAGTTTTTTGATTGAGGAGGTAGTGATGAAGCTTAGAAGTAGCAAAGAAGAGAGCACAACACAACTTTTCAGCTTCAGAATAACGTGTTTCATACTCATGGAGAGTGTGCATGATGTAATAGATGGCATGTTCTTTACCGTTAGTGTCTCGATGCAAGATCATGGCTCCCAAAGCATGGTTAGTCACATAAATATAAATATAGAATGGCTCCCCCTTGCGTGGAGGTGTAAGCACAGTTGGGGAAAGAAGATAAGCTTTGAGATCATCAAAGTCCTTTTAGCAATGTTCATCCCATTCAAAATGAACATTCTTATGGAGGAGATGATGAAAAGGTTGACATCGGTCTGATAGTTGCAAGATAAAACGATGTACTGATTGAAGGCGTCCTTGAAGACCATGGAGTTGCTTTAAGTTAGAAGGGGGAGGAATCTCAAGGATAGATTTTATTTTTTTGGGGTCCACTTCAATACCCCTAATAGAAATGATAAAGCCTAAAATTTTACCAGTGAGAACGCCAAACACGCACTTGGATAGATTTAGGTGAAGAAAAAAGTGAATGAGCCTCTCAAAGAGAGCTGAAAGAGTGAAAAGATGATCCTGACGGCATTTGGATTTACCGAGGAGATCATCGACGTAATCTTCTACAGTTTTTGTAAGATATCATGGAAGATGTAGGTCATTGCTCGCTGATAGGTTGCTCCTGTGTTTTTAAGACAGAAAGGCATGACACGATAACAAAAAGTCCCCCAAGGAGTTATGAAGGAAGTATTACGTTGGTCCTCTGGTGCGATGAGAATTTGATTATACCCAGAGAAACCGTCCATAAGAGAAAGCATCTCGTGACCTGCTGTTAAATCCACGAGTTGGTCGATATTAGGTAGAGGAAAACCATCTTTTGGACAAGCAATAGTAAGTTCCTGGAAGTCGGTAAAAATTCGAATCTTCCTAGTAGCTTTAGTTACTGGTACTACATTTGAAACCCATTGTGGATAATCAATGGGTTGGATGAAGTTAGCATAAAGCAAACATTACAACTCTTCTTTAACAAGAAGGGCTACTCGAGGGTGCATTTTACGCAATTTTTGCTTAATTGGTTTGATGTCGGGAAGAGTAACAATATTTTGGACTACGATATCGGGATCGATTCCTAGTATATCCTCATATGACCAAACGAAGGCTTGACGATGGTTGGAAAGAAAAGTGGTAAAGTCTCCTAATTCCTATGGATTAAGGGATTGGCCGACCTTAATGATGTGAGGGTATTTAGAAGTCCCTATATAAAGATCGACAGTGTCTTTATTAAAAAGTGTAGACGTGTCAGAAGGAATGGTTTTAGGAAGATAGGAATCCTCCACCCCCATATAGGTGAGGACAGAATCATCATCCACATAGTGGATAGTGTTGATAGTAGGAGAGTCGTCTCCAACTATTTTAGGGAAGACTAATGGTATGGAAGTGGATTTGTTATTAGTTTTATCGTTCAACGGCCCTAAGGAAATGGTATTGTCTAAAAAAAATTTAGACGGGATGGGAATGGCGTTATCCACATCAAATGATGCTTCTGACCTAGCGGGAGAAGATGGTTCCTCAATGGGAAGAGGCTCATCGAGAATAGTGATGGTGGCTTTTGAAAGAGGTTTAAATCTTAAGCCAGATTTTTGATGTGATCTGAGAGTTGGAATGGATGCGAGGTCATGCAAAATCTGTTCATACTTTCCTAGTCAAAAACCCTTCCACGTGCATCGATATAAATAAGTTTTTGTAAACGTGGGATTTTGTAGACAATCAAACCCTACTGAATAGGGTTTGGCCCTAGGAGGAGAATCCGAGCAATAGTGAGGTGTATCAAGACCATCGTAAATGAAGTTATTCTGTTGATTGGGCAAACCAATGGTGATGACATGATCGAGACCTTGCTGATATTCAGGTTGTTTGTCTGGTCTACCATACTCATTAGGTTTGAGATGGGCGTCACAAGAAAGAAGAGGAAGCTCCCCTAGTGAGAAACGCTATAATTTCTCTTCTAGATTTTGTAAATTTGGTAGTTTTTTTGTAGTTATGGAAGAGGATGAATCCTTTTCAGGATAACAAGAATTCTCCTTTAGAGGGATAGAACCTATGGTCATATCACATGTGCAGAAGGAAAAGGATCCCCTGGATGAGTATATATTTTTCCCTCATACTGATATTTTAAGCATTGATGGAGGGTTGATGGGATGAAATGCATTGCATGAATCCAAGAGTGTTCGAGGATCATATTGTAGTGTAATTTCCCTTCAATAATGTAAAAGAGTTCGTGAAGCAGCTTCTTACCTACTTGAATGGGAAGGACCACAATTCCTAAAGTAACTACTAGCTGATCGTTAAATGATCAAAGGGCGAAAGGCGGGGGTGACACTATGTTCTTTGGTAACTTAAGTTGCTTGAATGTGTGCAAGGAAATGACGTTGAGTGCAGCACCACTATCAATCATAGTGCATTTTAACATAGTGTTTTTGATTTGAACTGTGATAAAGAGAGGAGCCTCCAAATCCTCAGAAGATAGGGAAGGAATTTCCGAATCTTCAAAAGAAATGACGGTTGATGGTTTATTCAATCCAACAATCATCTCGAAAGGTTGGGGCTCATCTAAATTCACTGCGATATGGCACAGATTATCAATCAAAGCCTGGAGATGCTATGGAGATGATTGAATGATGTCAAAAAGAGACATTTTGACCGGAGCATAGGTAAGTTATTTCATAACACTCTCCTCTACTGACACGGGAATCTGAGCCTGAGGTGAAGCACGAATAGAGACCCTAGGTCTCAAGGATGATGTGGAAGGAGGAATGACTTTAGGGGTTGCAGAAATGAAAACCCGTGGCTAAGATGTAGATGATGATAGATTATCATATTGTTGTGTTCTAGTGGCGATATGAATCATGTCGGTTTGAGAAGGTGGAAGACCATCTGGCGTGGAATTAATAGAACTAGAGGCATGAGTAGATCATTGAAGCTTAGATTTGGTTGAGATGATAGGAGATACTTGTTCCTCCTCTTCTTCTAGCAGAAGATCACTTTCTTCCAAAAGACTGTTAACGACAGATTGAAGGGCTTTACATCCCTCGGTGTCATGTCCTGGGGTGCAATGGTAAACACAAATCAAATCAGAGTTGAACCAGGAAGGTTTTACTCCTTTAGGATTATAGGGTTTGATCAGAGGAAGGGATATGGATGAAGACTGGATAAGTTAGCGAAGAATCTCGGTATAGAATCCGGTAGACAAAGATGAGGACAAAGATGACGGAGGTTCCTCTCTTACCTCCATGGACTTCCGAGGTAAAAGAACCTGCATATCTTGTTTGACAGTATTTTTAGGGATCATTTTACTTTTTCAGACATCGGGAGAAGTAGCCTTGGACACTTGAGATGGAAAAAAGTGAGGCATGATTGATTTCTATGGAGGAGGAGCTTCTAAGATAGATTTTAAAGAATATGAATATGTGACAAGTGTAGTGGTCTTTAGAGATAGGGAAGGCTGCTTGATCAAAACATATGATGATTTAGATAATGCTGATTTAGATGAGGGAGGATATCCCAAAATGGGTATGATTGGAGGAACAAAGGGTACCTTGGCTTTTGGTGATGAAGATGATGGTCCTGATAAAAGAGGTGATGCCTCTCTAGTCTATGAATTCACTTTATAAGGCACCAGTGAAGAAGGTGTTGTAGAAGAAGAAGATGATGGTTCCGATGGTATTATAGAAGAAGACGCATTCCCATTTGATAAATCCAATCTTTTATGAGGCGTAGAAAGAGATTTTTGAGGGAAGGAACCAAGAGTCTTAATAGTCCGAAATATGGGTTTTCCTTTTTCAGGGATGGTGAAAAATTCAACCACATAAGGTGATTGTAGCCTTTTCGGGGGAAGGAGATGAGGAGGTGTTGATGATGTAACGTTAGACTTTAGTTTTCTTGGTTTAAGTCTAGGAACCGAGAGTGTAGGTTCCAACGCTCTTTCTTTAGATTTTCCCTTAGTAGGAAAAATAGTATCGGTGATTGAAGAAGTGGATGATGAAGGAGCAGTTCCTTGCGAAGGAGGTACTTCTGGTACAATAATTGTGGGTGTAGCTACTATGGGAAAGGAAATGGGAAGAGTCAAAATCGAAGATGCTTCTATTGAAGTTGGTACAACTATAGGTATGTTTACCAATGGAATAGTCGCAGCAAAAATGGGAGAGACAAAAGTAGATGTATTCACGGTGGAAACTCGAAGGGATGTAATTGCCTTGAGCATCAAAATAATATCTGATGATGAGACAAATGAGGATGACACTGTCTCGGGTATAGATGGAAGATCAGATAAAGAGGTAGAGGGAGATGAATCCATCTCTAACAATGTGGGAATATTCAAAGACGAGCTGTCTAAAGATGATGGAATCCCAGCAATTAGCAGAGCGACAGGAGGTTCTGATTCAGTCGATGTGTTCGTAGATGGCTTAGTTTTAGAAGAAGTTTCTTCAGTAGAAATGAAGTTGATAGTATGAGTGTTTGGTTTTTGAGACTCTGAAGCATCATGTTTTGGGGAATGATTGGGAAAAGGTTGTTTAAAAACATCAAGCACCTGATTTGGGGGAACATTTGGGTTATCTAGAATGAGCTCACCTTTATCAATGAATTTCTAGACAAGATTTCTGAAGGTCTGACATCGTTCAATGTCATGGCCTTTGGTTCTATGATAATGACAGAAGTCATTTTACCTATACCAGAATGGACGTTCTTGGCTTTCATCAAAATTTCTAATGGGGGGAAGTTCAATCATATGAACTTTCAACATTTTTTCTAAGATAGAAGGATATGATTCGCCCAATGAAGTAAAAGATCAAGATGACGAGGGTCCTTTTCGAGAAGATGAGGAGTCTCTCCATGGTGTTTGATTAGAACTGTTATCGGCATGTGGTGTTTTTAATATGATAGAATTAGTGGATCCCTGATTTTTATCTTTAGAAGTGGAAGGGTTTGATTTTGTAAACCGAGAAAAATCTGGTTTAGATTTAGAGTGAAGTTTTAACTTCCCTTGTTCAATGGCATGGGACTTGAGTTTAGGTGCCATCGTAAAGGCTTCTTCAAATGTATGAAAATTTTGGATCCTTAAAGTGGAAAAAATATGATTAGCACAAGATCGAGTAAACAACTCGATCTGTTGAGATTGAGGAAGGGAGAAACATAATTGGTTTATTATCCCTCTCCAACGAGTGAAAAAGTCTACAATAAACTCATCATCGAATTGACGAATGTTATAAAGATATGTAATCGAGATCTTATGTGTGATGTTTATTGAAAAGTTTTCAAATAACATTTGGGCCAATTGAGAGAAATAAAATAAGGAATGTTGAGGAATGTTATTGTACTAGTCTAAAGCAGGCCTTGCTAGAGACATAGGAAAAGTATGGAGCATAAGCTCCTAATCTTAAACTATCAGGTAGCAAGCGTGTTTGAATGCTCGCATGTGATGTTGAGGATCCTCTCGACTATGAAATTTTGAGAAATTAGGAAGTTCCCATTGGGGAGGATAAGGCTTAAAAGACACTAATGGATGAATGGGTTCATTACACACTTCTTCAAAAGAGTATGAAGGATGAGCCCCTTTGGTGGAGGCTTCTAATTTTGTGATTTTCTTGAAAATAATTTGGACCACATCGGATTGAGGAGGAAGCATACTGGTATGTCCTACATAAAAAGTGAATGGTGGATTTTGTTGAGGCATCAGCGGGGGATTCATATATTGATTAACAAGATGATAAGAGGAATAACCAGGTGTTTTGGGTGACGCCTGGTGAGGTATTTATTGTGAAGGAGCCTATCTATATACAGGATCTGAGATGAAAAGTGGTTGAGAAAAAGGTGGTTGAATGAAAGCCGGAGCCTGTGATTGGTGGGATCCTACACTTTTTGACTGAATTGGAAAGGATTGAGGAACATGGGTATTGATTTGATTGGACATGGTGGGGAATAAGGTCTGAATGAGGCTTTTGACTGCCGAATTGGTTATTAAGGGTGCTGATGCTAGAGGATGGGTGAAGGTCACTGTCACTGGAACATTGGAAGAAATACCAACTGGAGGACGAGAAGCAGGAACCAATTGACTCGTCAAAGGGGGTTGACTCATAAAGAGGTACTGACCCTAGGACATAATGGATGGCATAGAAGAATTAACAGCAATCTGTGGGTGCGCAGACACACCCATTATAGCTAGAGAAGAGGACTTATCAGAAGTAGTTTGTGGAATATTTGAGGTAATTACGGTGTTAGGAATAGGCAAGACTATTTGAGAACTAGTCGACATGGTCGGTGGAAGAGAAAAAGGAGGCACAGGTGCGCCACCCTCTTCTGTGGTTCGAGGTGAGAAAAAATATGCTAACTGTTCTACAAAATCCTGGGATGGTTCACGTGGATAATCATAAACTTGCTGGATTGGTGGTCCCTGATTAGATATTCGAATAGAATTATGTACTAGGTATTCCATAAGGGCTACCAAATTACGATCAAGGAGTGCCTAAAATTCAGGATCCCCACGAGGAACATACTCTATATCAGAAGCAGATGATATTTTTGAAGAACTGGGGGAAGCTAGACGTGATGGGATTGCTTTAGGCTGATAGAAAGGATTATATGACCAAGATGGGGAACCAACTAATAGAGGTCCCAAGGAAGACCTAAAGGGTGCCGAAACATCCACACTAGTGGTGATCTCAGAGGAAGAAGGGGCCAGTTGAGCCATTCTTCTAGATTGTAACCGAGTGATGACTGTCATAAACAAGAAGAAATATAGAAAAAGAAGATTGACCTAGCTAATGCACAGACAATTCAAGCAGCGTAGGTGATTATCTCTTTTAAGTTTTACTACTTTTAAGAAATAAAATATTAGGGAAGGGTTTTTAGAACAAGAACTACTCAGATAGCCAAACTAAGGATGGTTTGGGGAATGTTTTGGTGAGGATTCTCGAAGGCACTTTAGTAAAAGACCAGTACGTGGCTTGATATATGGGCCTACCCCCCGCACTTCACACACCAATATGATAAGGGAGTCAGGTGCTTTGCCAATATAGACCAGAACTTCCATGAATTTATAGCACGACCCGAGTACCTGCGTAGGCTTTTCCTCTTAGATGTCACTTCCAAGTAGGCGAGGCCAGGGGAGGAATTTTTGTTTTGATGCTTTATACATAGTGATTTTGGATTTGTGTGCAAGGGTGAAAAATAAAAATCAAATAGTGTCACTACCAATTTTGATTAATTTTTCCAGCCTATTTAGAAAACTAGATGAATAGCATACAACATAAATGACAAAGGAAAAGTTCTTTTTAAGCACTAAGAATGAAGTGTTGGATTTCGATGAAGACAAGTCAAACAAATTCTTTCCCAGATGTGATTAAATTCTTTTTAAGCACCAAAATCAAAATGTTTGAATGTGATAGAAAACAAACAAACAAGTTCTTTTTAAGTTCTTACAAAAGGGAGAAAACACCGTAAAAGAGGAATACCTGTAGATTTAGCTCTCCAAGGTGTGTGCACTTCAAAAAGTATTTTGTTGAGCTCTTCTCCTCAAACAATCCCACGAACATGCAACGTGCTCCACAAGAAAAGGTTTAGCAGACACCCAACAAATCCAGAAAGATATATCTAGATGATAGTAGAATGAAAATTTCTATTTAAAGAACTAGAAAGCTTTCAATAAAATAACAATTTTTCAAGGAAAAAAAAGACAGATCAAGAATGCAATTTTGAAATCAAATGAAATATTTATTGATCTTTAAAATAGGAGTTGGAATTTAGTTTTGCAAGAAAGAAGAAACTTTAAGTTTTCGAATTATAAGTGACCGAAGAAAGACCAAAATGAAGGAAGGAAATGCTACGGAGAATGGATGAAAAACAGTGAAGAAACAAAATAGAAGCCCAAAACTGGAAAAGAAATGAACTTACCAATAAGGGATTTTGGTTGGGTCCCACTGGGCGTGCCAAAATGTAGATCAAGAATTTCTGCACTTGTTACCTATCCAAGTTAATGTACCAAACTAAACACAAAAACCTTGAAAAACTCAAATGCAATCGATACCTAATAGATAAGACAAGATCTGAAGATGTAGATGGAAAAGAAATATGACGTAGACAAGACAGGTGCACATGAGAAATCATGCAAAGTAGATCCAAGAAACCTGTGAGACACAGATGCTTGACAGAAAAACACCACGTTAAAAGATATTTGGGTGGACTGCCCGAAAAACGGGTCCGGGAAGCTATAGGCTCCCTCGGCGGATGTCAGTCCACATTTTCAATTAAGGAAAGAAGCATGCATGATAAAAGATGTAATTAAATGTCTATATTTTGATTAAAAATGATAGACAGAAAAGTAAATAGCAGACAAAAACCAATAAAAAATGGGAAAGTGTGAAAACAATGTTGGATTTGTGCTCCCTGAATTATTTTACTTGTCCGCAGGCAGGTCGGCATCGATTAGGAAAATCAGCGTCGACTGAGATAGTTTAGAATCAACTAGATATAATCATCTTTGACTAGGTACGGTCAGCGTCAACTTGGAAAAACTTTCAGGAAGATTGAGAAACAAAAAGTGGAAGCTAGAATCGTTGATCTCCGCTGGATCTGCAAGAACCGTAGGGATACTGACAAGGATCCACCTATGCTGGATGTAGGAACAGAGTCACCAAGAGATCAATGGAGGCTCACGATGTCGATGTGGTAGGAGCAGAGTAATGGTACTACTCTCAGGGATTGATTTGGATAGGCTTCTGTCTCACTTGATAGATAATACTCAGACTTAATGCTCAAAACTCTCTCGTTCTTTCTATCTCTTTGTCTATCTAACCAGGACTGAATTCTAGCCTTCTATTTGTAATCCGCTCCGACCGAGATGTAATTGGTGTCACTCTGAAAAATCGGCGTCGACCGAGTACCGGTCGGCACCGATCAGGGAACAGATTCCCGAAATGGCGAAAAAGGATGATTTCTGGAAAGATTAAAGTGATCCTTCCACCTCAAATATGGGAAATATCCCACTGCTTGGTTTGGGAGGAGGAGAAATAGGGGGGATAGATGGATAGAATAGATATGGGAGGTTAGGAATTGATATGGGGTACATAAGTGGTTAGGATATATTTAAAAAGTATAATTAAATAGTTAATATTTAATTATCTACGGGTAAAACATAATGGGGTGAAATAAACTTAGGATAAATGTTTAAACCAATTATTAAATAATACCCTAAGGAAGAAATGGTGATATAAACATGCATCAGGTTACCCGAGAAGGCAAACACGTACGGGGGACACTAAATTGGGTAACCAATTTTAGGTGTCTACAGTATTATTTCCAAGGGACTAGGGAGAGAGAGAGAGCATAAAAATGAAAAAATTTCTACACTAAAGAGATGATAACACAAAGAGAAGGGTGCTAAATATACTTCCTAAGGAATAATGGGAGTGGTGAATGCAACAAGGGAATTTTAGAAAGCTGTGACATGAAAAAATATTTATTCATAATCAAATCTCCATTAAACACAATAAAATTTATCTGTAAATGAGGGAGAACTTGCACATAATATAAAAAATGCAAAGGAGACGTAATAGTATGTAAGAAAAATGAGAAAGCATTGAGAAAACACCACACTGCACAATTTTATCACTCCATGAAGTTGCACAGTCTATTACATTTGAAAAATAGAGGCACCATTACATTTGTAGATTCCATGTGATGGCTTGTTACTCAAAGAATTTGAGAAAACAAATTGTTAGAGTTTCCCTTTTTCTTGGAATATTTCCCTCTCAAAATGAGAAGTGTTTATATTATATATAAGAATGTGGGAGAGAGAGAAAAGGGAAAATCAAAATTATACTCCCACCCAAAAATAAGATGAATTAAATTTATTAAAAGGAGCATGGGAATCCTGTCAAATCCATTCTTGGATGATGTCTTTCTTGTTGGAGAAGAAATGGGCACCAATCTTTATTAATTCTAGCGGTGGGATGCTTAGAATTGTACTATTTGGATCTGATTATATTTTATTATTTTTAGCCACATAGCCTCACCAAAATAAATATATCTAGTATCCATGGCACAAAAGATCTCGAGACCTTTCCAATGATATAAAGTTTGTTAAATTTTTAGTACTGGATCAAAAGTTATGCCTATTCAAAAATTTACATCAATTCACACAAGAGATGGCGAAAATGCTTACTGCAAAATGTTCCCTAGGGCCTGAAATTACAAATTGCACAATTGAAAAATTACAAAATTGTAGAAGTACGAAAAAATCCCCAAGTCGTGACACTGTAGATTTGCAAAATATTCTACCAGGCCTGAAACTGTAGAACTATAAAAAATCCCCCCAGGACCGACACTACATAACTGTAAAAAATCCCCCCCAGGCCCGATAGTGCAGAAGCACAAAAAAAATACCAAGGCCTGAGAGTGTAAAAATTAGAAAAAACTCCCAAATCCTGAAAGTAAATAAGTGCAACAAAACTCCCAAAGTCCTACAGTGCAAAAGTTTGAAAAATCCCCAATGCTCGATAGTTCAAAAGTGCAAAAAAACTCCTAAAGCCAGACAGTAAAAAGTGTAAAAAAATTCCCAAGGCTGGAAATTTTAAAAATATGAAGACTTACAAGGATTTCTTTTATTTTCGGAAAGAGGAAAAAAATTCCTATTTGATGAAGATTCTTTCGGGGATCCTCAAGTACTAAAAATATACAAAAAATCAGATTTGAAGCACTAAAGGGGGAAAATAGTGGTAGTTAACTATAATAAAGCGTGAGCTTATTTTGGACAAAAAGTACTCAAAGTTTTTTATATGATATATCAAAGAAAATATATGTAAATAGTTTGTAAAAGGAAAGTGTGAACTTTATATGTAAAAGAGTAAAGGATAGAAAAGTGTCTTGTTTCTTGAAATTTTTTATTTTAAAATGATGATGTTGAGGCTTTTTGTGGATCTCATTCCAAGAGAGAGTTTATTAGGTTATCTCACACCAAAAGTGATTTTTTTGTGTTATCTCATGCCAAGAGAGAGTTTTTTGGTAATCTCACGCTAAGATAAATTTTTGGGGAGAGAGGTGTAGTTTTACTCTCCTTCCATGAATTTTCCCAATAAGCACCACTAATGATGGTAAGTCCCATTCTTTCTAATTTTTGTGATTGTATTGATTGTAAGAAATATAATATATTATATGTCTAGATTCTAGTTCCTGTTAATGTAGAAATTCTCTATAGAATCTTGTAAAATGTGATGATATGATAAAACTACTATTTGTGCCCCAAACATATTAGTTCTTAGGGGAGGGCACAAGTGCAAAGGTTCTACTTTCTGATATTGGGTGCCAGTGTCTGCTATGTGTCTTGGACACAAGTTTATTTTGGGATATTTTGTGACTATGTTCCTATGTTGATTATGTACTTTTATAATCTTTGTTATATCTTTTAGATGATGTAGGGGTGATTTATTCACCTAATGTATGTTCCTGTCATTTGGAATACATGTGAAAATTTAAGGAGAATGAAACTAAAAAGAGAGGACCTAATTTTGAATTGAATTGGATATCTGAAGGGGGTAATGCATGTGCATGGTAGAAAAAAAGGCCCATGCAAACAAGATGGGCTAGTAACAATTGTTAATATAAAATATAACATGCAAGAGAAGAAAATTTAACAAGCAAGTAGTAAGATAAGATGGCCATCAAAAATAGGGTTTCATACATTAGACATCACTCGCAATGTCATTATTATATCAGGGATGAAGCTCTCAAAATCATACAAAACATAAGGAATAGCCTACAAAAAATAACATACAATATAAAGTTATGGTCCAAAACAAGTAGTAATAGATATCCATGAATGTATATAGTCCTGCAAGGAAAATACTACATATTAGTTACCCATTAGGATGTTTGAAATATAAATAGTATGTCAAAGCATGTGCAAATTAGTGAAAAGTAGAGTAATAATGCCAAGAGATAGTAAATATTGTAACAATAGAACCTTTGATATATGAATTATTTAAATAGTATAATTAAATTCCCACAAGAGCCTCGATGCAACTTGAGAAGGAATCACTATCGAGCATCATGCAACGTACAAGTATTTGTAAGAGATATGCATTCAAATCTAGAGACCAACATAACATGTATGTGTATATGATAAATAAATGACATACTCAAAATTTCGCTAACATAGTAAGAAAAGTGCAATATGTAAATAGTATAAGCTATAATGAGTAAATACAACCAAGATATGCAAATTTTGTATGAGTATAATGGTATGGTATGAAAAATGTGAGGGTGATAGGAGAAATGTGCACCCCTATGGATGTGTATGAGATGAGGTTCATTTTTAAAATCACCCTCAATAGTAAAAAATGAACCATAAAACAAGAGATTTTTACCGAGAAATGGGTTATGTGTGATTTACAAAATATTTATTGTTTGTAAAACCCTAATTGTAGAGTAACTAATAGAAATAATAAAGTAAAACTCCTAGATATAATTTGACACAAGAAATAAGATATAAATATGAAACCCTAAGAGAAAGTTATGGAGAGTATGACTTATCTAATTTATGATTGATTTAGGACTGATGCTGATCGGGAAAGCTAATGAAAAAGAAAGGCATATTTTCGCAAATGTGCTATGTAAAATCTAAAATTGTAAAATAAATCTAGACTTGGGTGCATGTACTTGGTAAGGGGCATCAAACTAATCTACTGAGTTCCCCTGACTACAAAAATACTTAGAACTTGATTTTTCATGTGTCACACAAGTGTCACTAATATTGGATATTGGTTTCTAGTATGTCACCCGTTGATGGCTGAGTGTCACTGTAACCTAAAAAATATATGTTCATTTGTAAAACCCATAAAACCACATAATATCCAAAAATAAAGATACAATATGGGGATTTAGACTAACCCCGACATTCACCCGACAGAGTGAACTTACGACCAAGTGTTGTACTGTATCTTAGATTCTATGTAGTTCTTGTGAGTTTGTGTAAGAATGATTCCCTAGGATTTCCTAGTGCAAGTTTCACTTGATAACGGACTAGATAAAGATTGTAACGATGTAATTAGAATATATGGATGGAAAAATGAACTTCCCCTTTTTATGATGTGTATGTATAAAATGCATTCCCTTTTCCCTTGTTGTTATGCTAGATGGAAGCCTTTGAGTTCTTTGGATGAAAGCTTACGTGATGATAGTAGATATTTATTTCTTGGTCCTTTATTTTGATTGCATATCTATTTATTTATATGATTCCCTTGTTTTAATTTCATAATTGACAACAAGAAGGCTGAACCATAAGAAAATATTATTCTTAAAAGATAAAAGAGGCCCAAAAAGAGTAAGCTAAAAAGATGTCATAGGAACCTAGCCTAGACAAGGACACCTAGGTGCTGACATCCTTACTTAGAAGTTGTATCCAAAGCAATAAAATATAAAGAAGTAAAGTACAAACTAGGAAATATGGTGTGTAATACAAAATAGAAAATAAGAAATAGAGACATAAGGCCACAAATAGCTTTCAGTTACTAGTTTTCTCCCTTATGAATCATATGAATGTTAGCATATTTCTAGGACCTTGAAATAAACCCAAGTGCGTGATTTTATGTCTACAGTGTGATAATAGATGCTAGAGATATTTATCATGAAGCATAAAGCATGAAGTGTGGATGATGTGAGGATCATTTTAGAATTACACCTTCAACAATTGAGTATGAAGCATGGAACTAGAGTGTGTCCTAGGTTAATGAAGATACAAGTGTATAAAATTATGTATAAGGGGTAATAAAGACTAGATACAAATCATGAAGAAAAAAGTGTAGCAGCAAAGACTAGAGAAAATTGATAGTGTTAGAATGAGGGGGATAAAATGCAAATTCCCTAAGTGTGTGAGGGGTAAATGAGTATGTGATGATAGTGAAGGTTGAGTAACCTCCACCAAACATCCAAGAAGATAATGACATGTGGCAATGGTCTAATATTAATGTTGTAGAAGAGTAATGATGTGTATTTGAATGAGTTATATATGGTGAAGGACATGGTGATAACCTATTTGAACGAGATTCTCAATTAGGGGACTTAGACTAATGATGTGTAATAATGGAGTGATGAGGATGAGAGTGTTGTGAAGTAGGTCATGTGTGAACAATATAACTTAGTGTAGAAGTAACTTTAGACATGCGATGCATGGGAGGCATGGATGCCATAACATGTACATAGATGTTGGAAAGAGTGGGAAGAGGAAACTGCGTAAGTAGAGGAATAACTTTAATGGTGATAAATATTTTATTGTGGATGAATTTGAGACATATGTGATACATGGAAGGGATAACATGGGTAAAATAAACCCAAGGAAGATCTAAGTGCATGTCACAGCAAATGATTTTAGAAGTAACTACGAATGATTTAAATATGGTAAATGATCCAACTCTGATGGGAAGAATTACACAAACGTAATAATTAAGAATTGGAAAAGTGATTATAGACGTGGGAAATTTGATAGTGAAAATAAGTGCCATGGAGCATGCATTGGTAACCGTTGATCGATAGACCATGGTATTATTGATTGTATAGGAGTCTATAGAACCATTGATATGAAATGAATCCAAAGATAATGTAGCATGATAATCATGATATTAGAATGTAATAATTCGATATGATGCATCAATAGTAGGATCAAGGATATCATGAATCTTCGATGAAGGAGGAGGAACAACACTAGATATGTATGATTGGTAGAATAATCATTAGCATTCTTTTCATGCTTGGAAAAAGGTTCATTATATATATTTTATATCTTTTTATTATCATTGACTAGCTTATAACTAGAGGGGTACGAGAGATCAATTTCACTGTTATCGATGAGATATTGAATAAGATGTTTAAGTTTGAAACAACAATCATTGGAGTTCCCAATGCATTTTTGATAATTACATTTATAATTTTAAATGTAGTTATGACCATAGGGTTTACAGGGATCAAGATTGAGTGGTGGAGGAATATTGATAATATTTATTTTGATAAGTTGTTGAAAGTTGAGGTGTATAAGGTAGCTTGGTAAAAGTATGCTTTGGAGGTTACAATTTAAGCTTACTGGGTTTAGAAAAAAATTAACAGTTGCATTTTATTTAGCAGTCTTTAAAGATGGTTTGAAATCAAATTTAGCTTGAAATTGATTAGAATATGGGGATGAAAAAGTATCATAGTATTTAAATTTTCCAATAGATAATAGTTTTCCTTCACGTATTTTGAGAATATGTCATAATTTATAAAATGAGGGAGAGGTATCAAAGATAAAACTCTCTTAAAGTTTAATTAAGAGAATTTGAACAAAAATATATTGAAATTATGAGGTAGCTAGTACATTAGTCATATGAGTGAGGTTATTCTTATTACACAAAACATAGTTAGCTAGACAACAACTATGTACAAGTTGTGCATAAGATATTTTGGTACCGATATTGATATAAAATTGTGAAAGGAAATCATGATATAAGTTTGTAAATGAATATACTGAGTGAATAAGTAAATCATAGAACTAATGCATGTCATAATCTTGCCAAATTCTACTAAATATCTTATCTAGGATTGTATGATCATCCACATAGTTAAGACATGCCATATGGAAATATTGAAGATGCTCTTGAGGGTTTCCATTACCATTTAAGGTTGAAAACATAGATGTATTGAAGTTTGGAGGAAGGGGGTAATAAAAAGTAGTGGGTGAAAAAGGGGCGTGAAGGGGAAAGGAGAATTCAAACAATAGAGATGAGACTGAAGTAACTTACTATTGTTGACATATTTGAATTTATAAGTCCTTATATAGAGAATCTAGGTCTTCAGTATTGGAAAAACAACCATGTTATGTATTAGTATTGTTAGGATGAAAGAGAGGAATATTAGTTGTGGAAAAGCTAGTACGAATGTTAAGGGGTTGAGTGGAGGTCATGGAAGACAAGGAGGAATCTACAAGAGGGATAGAAACAACATCTCTATATTTCTTAGAAGAAAGTACATCATTGAGAACATGAAGAATATGGAGAGGGTTAGTGTGCAATTCTTGATAGAAATAAGTGAGATTACCTAGTTGTTCTTGATCAATGTTAGTGTCCTCATCATATGATTTCTAATTGTAAGAGTTTTCAATATTCTAAAGAGGAATATTATATGAGTTAAAAAAATTATTATCATACATTTAACCATTGTTGTAGAAACCCTATGGGTAGATGGAAAAATTTCAATTTGCTCAACATACCCAAATCGACAACTACAGGTGAAAGACATAAGAAGGAAGGGGTCAAGCGGATAGGTTCACCAAAATATTTAATTTAATTAGAATTAAGTATAATTGCACACTAACTACTTTAATGTGTGATATTATAATGCTAATATATAGTATATGCAATAAACAAAATTATAATATGTTAAAACCTAAGAAAGAAGGAGAGATGGGAAGACTTTGTCGATTTCCAAATGAACAAGAAGTGATCTAGGTAGGTAAAAGTGTTGAATGGGTTGTAAAAAATATCATTACTTATCACTATAAATTATGGAACTCATGAATAGAGTCATATAAGGGCACCCACAATAGGACAAGGTCACTTGAGTGTTAGCGACTAGATGTAGGCATTAGTGACTGTGGAAATGATGAGAAACTACTTTATTTTTGTCGTGAGGGTTTTATTATTAGATCCTATCTATCACTTGATATTATCCTACACATACCCACAAACCACATCAAACTCAAAAAGGAAAATGTAGAATGGGGAGCCAAACTGACCCAGACAGTGACCCGAATAGTTAACTTACGACCGAGCATTGCACTCCATATTAGAATCAATGTAGTTAATGTGTGTGTTTGTGTGTGTGTATAAATGATACCCTAAGAGGCCTTTTTTAATTTGCACATGATAATGGGCTAGATCTTCTGAATGATGCAAATATGTTAATGGAATAGAATAAACTTCCCCTTATTATGTTGTGTATGAAGAGTATGTATCTCTTGTCCCTTGAGTTCATGCTAGATGGATGCCTTTGAAATTATATTATGCATTTTGAATGTAAGATTAGGTGATGATAGTAATGCTTAGTGTTTGGTCCTTGATTTTAAAAACATAAATATGTATTTATATGATTCCCTTGTTTGAATTTCTTAATTGAAAACTGGAACACCGACTCATAAGTGAAACATATGACAAAAAGATAAATGAGACCCAAAGTTAGTGAGTAAATATAAGGAAGGGTCAGGGGCACGAAATAGGGACATGAACACTTATGTGCTACTATCCTGGATGGGTTCTAGTGTCTGAAGCCATAAAAGATGAATGAGTTGAGTTGTAACTGGGATGTGAGGTGTGTAAGACAAAATATAAAGTAACAGATAAATACAAAATGCCAAAGATATTTTACAACCACTAGTTTTCCTACATAGGAACCATGTAAATGCTTGCATGCTTTTAGGACCTAGAAATGTACCCAAGTGGATGATTTTATGTTGAAAATTAGAAACATGTGGATATTCTAATTAACCATCTTATTATATTAATTTCCACGGTTAGAAGAATGCTTTAATACTTGTAAAAAATATACTAGATAATATATGGACTTGAAAGTATAAAGTAGTTAGTGCACTTAGAAGATTACTCGTGATTCTATAAGATTATACAAAGATACAGTACATGAACAAAGAGATTTGTACTAGAATAAGATTTATTATAGAATATACAGCCAGAAGATAACATGGGGAAAGTTGATAGAATTATGCTAGGGTCATGCCTATCATATTACATATCATGTATATGGTCTTGGACCTACTTAGATCTACGATCTATAACATTTTGAAAATTTTAGTTTTCTAAAACTCTCTATCACTATCACACCCTATTTTTTTATCATCATACGAAGTTCTCTAAATACTCTAATCATTATCTGAAAATCTAGTCTTGGATGATAAGTCCTATAAAAAAAACATTAGTTAGGATATGGGCATCCTTGTTCACCAAAAGATCTTGTCATTACTATGAAGAGTCATCAAACTGTACACCCTTTTTTACGTAGCATGTTATATGCTAATGAATTCAGCCATATTTGACAACCACCTTTGACCATGTTTGAATTGATTTTTCTTTTGCTAAGATACTCGGGGGAATGGATGTTTCATGTTTCATAGAGGATAGAGAGATTAATGTATTGACCTAATAAAATATCCATATATGTATATATTTATTCCCTAATGAATATGGATGTGTTATTGCAAGATTTAATGAGCCATCAGTGCCTTATAAAAGTTTTGGAATTGAGTGTATCAATGTTGTTCCATAGGATTTCAAGGTTAGAAAATGATGTATTGTTTAATTGATTACATAGGGTTTAATAGATGATTTACCAAGGAAATACTGACCCTTGGAGAGTATATGACCGTAATATATTCTAAATTGTAGTTGAAACATAATTCCATAATGAAGGAGTGAAGTCCTTCATGTCCATATATTTGAGTTTAACTAAGTGAAGTGAATTCTAAATTGTGCTAATAACTTAAGAATGTATCTGGAAACATGAAATTAATGATAAAATTTGTGTTTCTTCCCCTTGGTAAAACTATGTAGAAGGGTGAAAATCATACATATTGTACGATCTTTACCAATATTTATGGTAATAACATGTGAATTTTCTCTAAATTTCTATTTTTAACCATATTTATGAGTATTTATACCATATTTTAAACTATGGTTTACCTGGAAATTATGTTTTTGTCTATTATGAGTGTAGAATATAGTGCGATAAGTGTCCCCTCTTTTGAGAAGTGTGTGAAGCCATGGTGACCAGTTGGCTCAAAAGAAAATATGTGCTACCATGCACTATATTTCCAAGGAATGATATAAGATTATAAAATGGTGAAGAGCTATCCACCTTGAATAACATGTACCTACAAAAATGAAGGTTTGTATGTTTGGGGAAAACTTGATGAACAAGACAAGAAATGAAAACAATAGATAGAAACCATGTAGCTAATAATAACAATAGTCTAAATGCATATAAATACATTAATAGTGAAATATAATTATGCAAAAAAAGTTACACAGAAAAAATAAATACACAAACATATGATTCCCACAATGTTAGAAGATATTAAAGGCTCATAAGCCTAAAAATAAGGGAAAAAACAAGAACACAAGATATACATAATGCTACAAACATAGGAAACATAGGGTGTTATAATACAATAAAGGAAAAAACACCACAAGAAATGAAAATAAGAAAAAAGAAAGACACACACAAAATAATGTATGCATGAAGTAAAATATCAAAACATAATAACTGTTAGTGCAGAATCACAGCACATCTGAATGGCTCGGGTGTGACTTGGGGCATTTGGTTTTATTACACAACATGGGACTATCTCTCAAGCTATGTGACTTGCAAAACATGAGATGGACCTCCGGAGAACGTCGTTTCTTGCTTGCTAATATACTTGCCACAAGCTACTTCAGTGTAGGAAGAACCTATTCTATCTTAATCTAACCATTCCAACAATACACACACACACACACACATAGAGAGGGTGAAAGAGTCTACACTAAGTGGTGATACACCACAAAAGGAAGTGGCTGAATCACAGATCTGACTGCCTAAAGTAGAGAGAGGTAAGTAGAGGAGAGGGTGGACAGAATGCACCACAGACAAGAGATATATTTCACATGGAACACCACTTCAAAACCCATTAATAATAGTTCCCAAAACCTACAACAAACATTAGAGTATGCACAGTATACCCTGCAACGATGAGAGGTAAGAAGAGACAACAAAATAAGCCAAGGATGAACATATGCATCACGAAACAAATTTTATTGCTCCAAAATGTTACACGGTACATCATTAGTGGGAAAGAGGAAATAAAATGCCATTACAGAGCCATGGGAGGAGGATTATAATATGCATTCTACCCTAAGTAAGAAAGAGACAGGGGAAAAGGAGAAATGATGGCCAACTGTTTGAATATACCCCTCCTTTACAATATATAGGAAGAATAAGAGAGAGAGAGAGAGGAGAGAAAAATTCAAATCCTGCTTTAACCACCTTGAGATATGGGTTTATTTCTACTTTGAAAACTAAACCACCATCAATCAATGCCCCTCTCAAATCCACCCTATATCTTTCATGTCTCCATTGATTACTTGTTTGGCGCATTGAAGGAGGAAGAACAATGGATCTGATAAAATTTAATCTGGTAGTTGAATAAAATTAGATTCTATATTAATGGAATGGAAGAAATTTTCCCACTTTTTACCCACTATATCCTATTAAGAATGATATTTTATGTTTCTATGGCATAGAGGGTTTCGAGAAATTTTCAAAAAGTATTCTCCCGCCCAAATTTGAGCTTCCAGTCAAAAGATATGGCCATTCAAATATTTGGGTCATGGGCACGCAATATTTAAAGAGTGTGCCTGTACCGGGTCCATGTGGTAGCCTCGCGCACCTTGAAGATTCTGACCCCTACCTTTCACTTTTGAAATTGCGACCGGATTGACATGTGGCAACATCCGTGAGCTCTTTGGGCTTCTTTGTATTTTTCCTGAGTCTCTTTGCTTGGTGGGACCAAAAGTCTGACCCTGGACACATGGAGGCTCGACGTTTGTTTGGAAACCCGCCCCAAACTCTACTTTTGAAGTAGTGTTGTGTTGACACTTGGCTCCCTCCACTGGCCTACCTATGCTTTGACTATTCAACCCCTCGACTCTCTCCCTTTTTTTTGTACCTGGGACACGTGGTGAGCCCGCGCTCATTTGGGGATTGTCCGTCAAGACTTTCCTTTTGAAATCACACCAATGAGACACATGGAGGGTTCCACTGGTTCTCTATACTTAGTCTTTTTTTAGGCCCGTTCCATCCATCTTTTTAATTTGGACTACGTGGCAAGACTGTGCTCATTTGGGTCTCCGCACTTTGGATTTATCTTTGAAGTAGCGCCGTTTGGACACTTGGCACCTTCCACTGAGTCGAATAATTTTCAATGTCCAGTGTGAACTTTTGGGGCTCTAGACACATGGAAGCCTAGCACTTGTTTTGGGGGCTCTGGCTTGGGATTTATTCTTTGGAGGTGCTGTCATTTGGAAACTTGGCATCTTTCGCAATGTCTCCTCCATAATTAGTTATTTTTGGTGCTCGTTATGAATCATTTACAGAGCCCGAAGACCTCGAACCTTGTTCATTTCTTTTTCTTTGAGCCTCTAGATTTTTTGACACTGTTCTCTTCCTTCCCTGGCCTTTTTATTCCATTTTAGAGCCTGCATGCAACCCGTTTGTTGGATTTGAAGCATGTGTTCATTTGACAGAACCATTTTTTGAATTTCTTCCTGCCTGAGGGTTGTGTTTGATCAATTTTTTTCGGGGGGGGGGGGAAATTGGGAAAACAATTGGCAACTCATGGGGACATCTTCCTACTAGATGAAGAGACCAATGGCATTGAAGCATCCATTGGGAATGGAGTTCAAGAAAGATAGCTTGATACTGATCCTATCTCAAAAATGGACTACCTCGAAAATGTGTTTAGTTGCTCTACATTTGTCTTATTTTGAAATTATCAACTGTTACAGAAAACTATGGGTCTTCTTCCATGAATACTAAAGGGCCTTGCCTTGGTAGCTCTGGAGCAATGTGAAAAAAACTTATGCAGAAATAAAAAAATCATACATGCCTCAAATGAGACATGTAGAGTGTGCATAAGCACTTCTTCTTCTAAAAACAAAGTATACTCCTACTCCTATACTAACAAGAGAGAAATAAAATCTTAAACAAAGCTTGCCACAAGCACGGAGAAATAACTTCCTTTTCTCAAAAGGGGAAGCCATGAAAATGATATGACACTGAATATGGAGGCCTGTATGAGTGAAAAACTGACTATAAGCCATGGTCCTCCACCCAAATCATCAAGGTATCTACATCAACCAAAAATACCTCCTCAAGTTGATTGATATTGGACTCCTGGAGGTGCTGATGGTGAACCTTGGTACTTTGATACTCATACTTATGCCCTGAAGTAGGCATGACTGGTTTTGGATTCTCCCTTAGCACCAATGAAGTGAAGTACCTGATAGGGAAAGGTCTGATCCTTTTAATTTTCCCACTTATCTGAATTTTAACTCCTAGAATGGAGTCTTCTTGTGGACCTTCTTGGATGGGTGGTATGACAGATATTTTGTGATGAACATGGAGAACTCATATCTTTTAACCTTAGTTCCAGAGGGATTTTGTGAAATGCAAGAAGTTGTTCTTGAATGCCCTTTTTTATGGCAGCAGGCTCATGTGCTTGGGAAATGGATTATAGGGGAGTAAATGATGTAATTTCCTCATGGCTCCTCTCTATCAAAGAAATCCTCAAATTAAAAAAAATAATATGCCTCCTTGTTGTCCTACTGCATGTGCTCAACCTCCTCCATGGTGTCATCCTAATCTGAAACTAGCTCACCATGGATCCCTTCATCCTAAAACATGAAGTTTGAAAGATCAAACTCTTCTTCAACATCAGAGCTCGAAGGGGATGAAGTAGGAGGAATAACTAAAGGTTCTTCTGTGGCTTGACTCCACACTTGGGGCCTCTGAAATAGTATGGTCCTCCTCCATCATGGGTTCATCAATCAAATCTAGCCCTTGAAATGAAAGCAAAAAATCTTCAATGATGATTTCTTCATTGAGTGGCTTCAAATCTGATTTGATCTCTCCCATATGCTCCTCTTCAATGGGACTTGGATCTTGTTGGTACCCAAATTGATTCTCCCTCAGAAGATGAGCAACATCACAGTTTTGATAGGAAGCTTAGAGAGAAGCAGATCATGTTGTGTGTCATTTTGTAGCCGTGGAAGAAATTTAGCTTTCTCTTTGTCACTCAGATGTGGAGAAATGGGTAGCACATTTAAGAGGACTTGATCTATCCATCACTAATTTATGGTTTCTTCCTTTCAAATAGGGTGATAGGACCCTTTTTTATCCTTTTGTTTGTGGAGGAGATGAAGATTTCCTTCTTTGTAAATTTATTAAGAAGACCTTGAAGAAAACATGATCAATACAACAAATTTCTAACTCTCACGAGTTGTCACCCATAGATAATGGAGATATTTTCTAAGCAAGGTTTAGGATAATAAAGACAATGAAAAATTGATTTCTTTTACATGTTTTGGTAATAGAAATTATACATTTGTATACAGACAGGACAAAAAGGGGTAGTATGGGTAGGATTTGTTGTTTTTAGATAAAATTTCGTGGGAGGTGAGGTAGAGTGGACTTTGATTCGCTAGATCTTTGAGATATTTAAAAAAAAATATAAGGCTTGATCAACAAAATGCTTTAGAACAACTAAAATGTTCCTTTAACCAGAAAGTGTGCTTCAGTGGAGGCCCAAATTAGCATGTTTTCACACAAACTTTTAGAATCCAAAATCAAGGCTCAAATTGAATACTTAATTGAACATTGTCAACCATTGTTTTATCATGCCTAAGATACCCTCAAAGGCTATCAAAAAATCTTATCATCATGCTGGGAGTAAAGTGATTTTAAATTTGTTTATTTCACTATCAAATGAAAGATCTTCTAATAAATGAAATTGCAAATGCCACCAAACTATCACAAGGATAATATTTTGTGTGATTCATAGATATTTCAATGTAAGATTGCCATGGGAATAAGAAAAAATGTTTGCAGACATTCAAAAATGAAGCATACACAATATTTGCTCAAAATCAAAGACAAATTTACTCAAATTTGATTAAATGCATCAACTAGTGGAAAGTTATCTAGAACAATCTCAGAGCTCGTCAATGGTTGTACACTTGCAACCACCTTGACATGATCAAATTTAACACAAAAGAGATAAACAGGTTCCTTAGATGATTTCTCAAAAAAATGGGCTCTGTCAAACTTTTCCTCTTTGGAATTAGCTCTCGACCTCTAACACTCCAACCATTAGCATGAAAAATTTATGCAATTTATAACATTTAATCGATGACGGAGTTTTCCCCTCAAAACTAAAAAAATTCAAAGCACCATTGCTTGTTACAATTTTGATCTTGATTCCAATATTAAGATTTACAAAAAAGTTGTCAGGTGTTCAGAGGGAAAATCTTGTTAAACAATTCCAGCATTCAATTATTCACCTAGTAAATCACTCTTCACTTCATGCACCAATTACTTCCTCCTCTAATCTGTTGAATCCGGTTTCCTGTGTGCCAAGGAAGGAAAGATTGGAAAATTAGATCAATTCCAATAGTCAGATCACAACTTAATGGTAAAATATGTTTTCAGATCTTCCCCACCAAATCAAGATATCAGCTAGTTTCTTGCGTGCTAAGGAAAATCACATTGAATCTGACGGTCAGATTACATCTTAATGGTAAAATATGTTTTCAGACCTTCCTCACCAAATCATGATATCAAATTAATTTTCCTCTTCATTTGGCATGTAGGAGACACCAAGAAATGATAAAAAAACCATAAAAAAATTGCATCCCTAGGTGCTTTGGAGAAAAATGGTGGAAAATCAGATACATATGCATAGTTTTCATCGATTTTCCTTTTGAAATTGGACAATCCACGTGGGAGATCTGACTTGAGATGGGCTTGAGGGTTATTTTTTACCCTTCACACCTTTTGGAAAAAATGAAAAATTTCTCAATTTGGTCCGCCCCTCTGCTTTTGAAGAACGGGCTTGACACGTGTCCCAATGTGGGTCCCAGAGGAATCGTGGCTCAATTATGCTATTTTACCTATTTTTGGAAAAAGGAATTTTTTTCAAATTTTCCCCGAGATTCTGCACCTCCTCCTTTAACTTAAGTAAATTTTTGACTATTCTTTGTTGGGCTTCAGGGTCATTTAGATGACTTGAATCTTTTTCACAATAAGGGGCAAAAAATCCAAGTTACCTCCGAATGGACATTCCTCCCCTCCTTTTGAATTTTAAAACTACCACGCATCTCAATGGTGTGGCTCATTTTGAGATGGTCTCGAAAAGAAGAGACCCCAAACAAGTGCAGGCTCAACACGTGTCTTAGTCCGACAGAGTCTGTTAAAAAGTTTAAGAGTTCATCCGAAGGCATCATGTGTCCAAGGTGTGAGATAGTCCTCTTCGGATGTTTAAAATTTCAAGAAAAAAGGTCAGAGTGAGAAGAAGCCTCCAAGTTTCCTCCTAGCACTTCCTAAAAATAAAACTTAGGGGCCAGTCCCCAAACATGTGTGGTCCCTCCACGTGTCTTAATCCTTTTAGGAAGCTGCTTGAAAATTATAAGTAAAGGAAGGTCGGATGGAAACCTCCACATGTGTTTATGGAAAAAATTCAAGATGGTCCCCAAGAGCGAAGACTCTGAATGAGTGTGGGCTCACCACGTATCCCAGACCTTAGAAAAATTCTTCAAAAGGTTTAAGTACAGAGCGGAGATGGCAGAATTCATCCACCTATCCCTCTGTCACATTTGTTAAGGTGGGACCCTGAGGAAGATCTTCAAGTGAGTGCTAACCTGCCACGTGTGCTAAAACACACCAAAACTATACCAGTTGCATTAAAAAATTTGTCTAATTCTAGGCAAGGCAGTAAAATCCTCCACGTGTTCCCCCAACACAACTCCAAGGCCAAACCAAAAAGTGAGTCTTCAAACGAGCGCCATTCCTCCATGTGGACAAGTTTTGGGTTGAAAACTATCCACAAATTTTTAGAGTGCCCCACTGAGCCACATCTAACCAAAAAGGGCCACGTTTCCACTGATGCTGAGATTTAATTTTGACGGGAAAAACACACCTGTCAAACCAGTAAAAATGCAGGGGAACCACCGTTTGAGCCTGGAGATGAAATTTTCTTCAAGGATGGAGGACTTAGAAATGTTGTAAGGTTCACATATGATCCTCTGACCTACATTCAATCATGTTTCCTCAGGTATTTGGGACAAAAAATGACAGGGACAACAACACACGAGCTGCGGAAAACGGAATGGAAAGGAACAACCTGAGTTTTACGCCCAATTTATAGACACCTTTAGAGAGACAGATAAATGAAACAGCAAATTATATACTTTTAAGTAATCTTTGACCAAGGAAGGGACTAATCATCGCAACCAAATGGAGGACAGAGTCTTCAAGCACCAACATGGGGAGATAAAAAATGTGACAAAGGCTGGAAACTTATGGATTTTAATGGAAAACAGGGAGAGACAAATTTGAGCACTAACTTCAGCATCCGACATGGGAATGGGCATTCCCTATGAGTTACACAAGAACCAAATAATAGATCAAAGTGCCAAAAAAAACATCCATTGGGTAAAGGATTTAGCTTGTACATAAGAAAACCAGAACCATTTCCTAAAAACAAACCGAGAAACCAGCAAAACCAGGTCACCAAGGACCAAAATGAGTAAAAACAAAAAAAACAGGAAGCAACCAACAAACTATACACTATACAAATGATACTCACCTTGATTATGGGGAATCAATCTAGGAAATGTTTCAAATGCCTACCATTATTAGCCAATTCGAGTGATTCCACATCCAAGTATTTCAAGAAGAAGGTATGTTCACCAATTTGAATGTCAATGGAGTAAGGTCCCATCCATATTACATGAAATTTACCATGCTTTCCCTTATCTTCATGTCTGCTATCCCATAACAACACAAGATCCCCAATTCTAAAATCTCTTGGAGTGACCTTCTTGTCAAATAACTTCCTCAATTTTTCTCTAAACTTCACATGCCTTTGGTGAGATGCCCTCCTTTCTTCATCACTTTAAAAAATCTAGTTAATGTGAGCATCATATGGACTAAATTTTTGATCTTCTAGTTGTTGAATGAACTGATATGAGGATAGTTGCATATGCAGGGGAATCAAATATTGAGTTCCATACACCAACTCAAACGAATTTTTTCGAGTAGCTCTTTTAATAGTAATTCTATCATCCCAGACAACAAACTTCAACTGGTCACCCCACATCCTTTTCTTCAGCTCCAAGGTTCTCCTAATGATCTATAATAGATTTTTATTGCTGGATTCTACTTTTCTGTTACCTTGGGGGTTATAATTGGAGGCATATGTTAAATTGATCCCATATAATTTACAAATTGCCACCAAAGGTTTAGTTATGAAGCTCATGGCATTGTCAGCAACAATTTTAACTAGCAATCCAAACCTGTAGATGATATGGTTCAACATGAAGTCCATGAAATTTTGGTGTGTTGCTCTCTTGGTGGGGATTGCCTCCACCAACTTAGTGAAGTAATCAGTGGATACAAGAATCCACTTATGGCCAACACTTGAAGGGTCTGAAATCTCACTAATGAAATCCATTTCACATTTCTTGAATGGGCCTTCAATTGATACAGGTTGTAAAGGAAGGGAGCCTGAAGCTTTCAATCTTCCAGAAAAACACTAGCAACTCTCACATCTTCTAACCAACAAAGTTGTATCTTTGAAAAGAGTTGGCCACCAATAACTAGCCCTTAAGATCTTGTGTGTTGTGACTTTTCAAGCAAAATTCCCCCACAAAATATTCCATGGAGATCAACAATTATCTTCGGGGCTTCATCTTTAGCAATGCACTTTAAGAGACCTCCCTCAAGGTTTTTCCAAGCTAAACCAAAATCAGTAATGACATATTTCTGGAAAGCCAACTTAAGATCTATTTTTTGATGTTTACTCAAATACTCAGGGTAGTATAGACGTTTGAGATAAAAAAATATATCTTCATAGCATTCAGAATTCACCAATTTTTCAAGGAAATCCACCCTTCCTTATTCTACTTCATTCACCTAAATAGTTTTTAGGTTGCTCTCAGCCATAAGTTTAGCTAAGCCCAAAACTCTTGCCAATTTCATGGTTTGGATATCCATGTAATACTCCTGCAACATGTTCACCCATCTACATCTTTTTCTTGAGACCTCCATCTATGATAAGACATCTTTCACCATGGTGTGGGGAACATAAGCAACAACTTTAGAGCTCAAAATGTAAGGTCTTAAAACCTTTGTTACTTTTACCAATGAAAATGCTTGCTTCTCTATAATGGTTTACTTCAACTCATCCATTTGGAATGCCTTACTAAAAAATGCAATTGGCCTCTGAGCCCCTTCATCATCCTTCTGCATAACAAGACATATGCAATAGTGTTCTCTGAAGCATAAGAAAACATTTGAAAAGGATTCTTATAATATGGATCTTCTAAAACAGGGGAATTCTTTAACGCTTCTTTGATCCCATTAAAATCCTGAATGGTAGCCACTTCCCATTTGATAGCTTGGTCCTTCTTTAGCATGCAAGTAATTGGAATGGTCAACTCAGCAAAATTTGATATGAATATTCTGATAAAGTTTATTTTCCCAAAGAAGGACTGAATTTATTTATTAATTCTTGGAATTGGGACCTTGATGATGGCCTCTACCATTTCAGGATCAATCATAACACCATCCTTGATATAATGTGACCAATAAACTTTCCCTTTTTCATCTTGAAATGAAGTTTATTTGGATTGAGTGAAATGACATACTCTCTGCATCTTATCAACATTTTTTCCAAGTGTTGCAAGTGATCACTTATCTTTCTAGAAAACACAGTCACATACTCTTGGTAAACAACAATAAAATCATTAATGTAACCAACAAAAGTAGCATCCATTGCTCTTTGAAAGGTTGATCCAGAATTCATCAAACCAAAGGGCATTTTAACATAGACATAAGTTCCCCAAGGAGTGGTAAAGGTCATCTTAATTCTTTCTAATTCCTTCACAACCACCTGATTATAGACAAAGAAACCATTCAAGGTGGAAAGCAACTCAGTACCAGTCACTAATTGCAGCATGTTATCCATGTTTGGTAGAGGATAATTATCCTTCTTTGATGCTCTGTTCATATTTATAAAATCCACGCACAACCTAATATCACCATTTTTTTTTTGTAACTGGCACTAAGTTTGCAACCAAATAAGAATACCTTGTTGGCTAATGATCCCTCCATCCCTGAGTTTCTTCAGTTCTTCTTGCATTTTAAGAGATAGGAGAAGATTGATCAGCCTCTGTTTCTTTCTTAATGGATTTGCATTAGTTTCCAAAGGAATTTCATGTTGAAATAGATCCTCTTTGTATGCCTTTAACTCAGAATAAGACCTGGCCAAGAAGACCTGATATTGCTTCAATAATTGGACATAGGACTATTTTTTCTCCTTGTTCAGATTACTTCTGAACCAGATCTTCCTTGGTTTCTCCGTTTTACCTAGGTCATGCTCCACAACATCCCTTGAGGATGCTATATGCCTATTGATAATGCAATCAACATTATCAAAATTTTATTCAAGAGCAACCAACCCTCTAGGAATGGTATTAGTTTTTAGTTAGATGATATCTTTGCCAAACAAAGTTTCTTTACCCTCTGCTGTACACACCATTAGATCCCAATCAATACATTGATCAACAAAATCCCCTTTTTTCTATAGTTTTTTTTTTACCTCAGCATCATCATCAAAAATTTGCCAATGTTTAATGTTGTCAGGGACATATGGCCTTGTTAACACTTAAACATCATATTCACAATATGGGGACATTACACAATTGTCAAACCGAGATCCCAATACTACAAGCTTGTCTGCCATAACATTGAACTTCCTGTCATGATGTAAAATTTTAAATTAATCAAACATATCAATCAATTCCCAGACAGTATGCTTGTACTATTTCATTCTTTGATTCTTAGTAGCATACAATTTTCTCATTTGTTTAACAATTAGTTCTGAATCTCCCTTAACAATGATGTCTTTAACATAGTATTTCCAAGCAATTATCAAACCTAACATCAATCCTTCATACTCAGCAATTTTTTTATTACACTCAAAGTTAAGTTTGAAAGAAAAAACAAACTCTTCCAAGCTTGGAGAAATCAGAACTACACCGGCACCATTTCCAAATTTGGAGCAAGCTCCATCAAACAACAAATTACATGGAGAGCCTACTTGTTCAAGACTCTCACATTGATCTATTTGTTTCTCTTTCCCATCATCAAATCTAATAAAGTTATCATCATCAACACTTGTGTACAACACTTCATAAGATGCATTGTTGGGGTCTTCAATGAGGTGCAACATCTTCATTTCTCCATACAACTTCACAAGACTTCCCTCAATTTGGATGGTGGCATAGGAAATATCTATTTTAACACTCCTACCAACACTTGTAGCCCATTTTATAGACAACAACATACCCCGCTTGGATGGGAAATCAATAAGAACAACATCAAGTTTTAAGTTCTTACCCGGATAAGCTGCAAGTTGTACCACCATACCTTTCACACATCCCACCACTGAAACCTCTCTAGAATCCATGGCAGTACACTTCCCATATATTGCTTTTACTTTGATATCCAGTTCATTCATGACTTCCAGAGGCATAAAATTGCATGATGCTCTCGAATCAAACATACAATTATGTAGTAATCTGTCCTTAATGATCAGAGTGGTGAAGAATAAATCTACATTTAGCTGAGATTATACCAAGGATGTTCCCAAATAAACCTCAAGTGGTTCACCTAGTTATTCTAATGCTGGTGGTTTTTCTAACTCTTCAATGATTGGAGGAGTCTCCACAATGTTTACATTTCTTCCTAGAGTATTCTTCTCTTCTTTCAATCCCAAATGCTCAAATGCCCTCTTCTTGTGCTCAGAAATCCTAAGCAACTCAAAAATTGGAACACTAACTTTGATTTGAATCAAAACTTGGGCAATGTCATATGGAACACACTTTGGAAAGGCAACATTGGAAGGAAGGTTGAAAAACTCATTAGATTACATGGGACTTTTGACAGTTTGAGCATGAGGAGAAGGATGAATTTTGTTTGGGACAACAAGTCCTTTGGAAGATGCATATTTATTAGAAGAATCTTTAGGAATATTTGAAAGCAATGGAGCCTTAGGTTTTTCTTGAGGCCCTTCTCCTTTGACAACTCTACTCCTAGTATTATAATCCTTTTCTTAAGCAACAACAACATTCATCAATAACTACCTATCCTCCTCAGATGGGATTCCTCCATCATACTTCTTTATCATTAAAGCTCTTAAATATTCAAATTAATTATTGGCAAATTAAAATGCTTGTACATTATTTATTTATAAAGTATGAGAGGGAGGAAGAAGAGGTACCCGGTGAATGCAATCCCAAAAATAAGTAGTATTTCTTGCACTTATTACCTTAGTTGAAGTTTCTCCTTATTGTGAGCTTATAGAGAACTCCATCATGTATGCATCATCATTAGTGTTATCATCATAAAATTCCTATTCTACTTGCTGATCTACTTCACATGGAGCATGGGGCATGAAACATCTGTCACACCAATCAATTACATTTGTTTTTTCAGTAACAAAAAATTTGGCACCCAAAGGATCAGGCACCATTCTGTTTTCCCTAGCTTAGGGATGCCTATTTGAAGATCCAATGGGTCCCTTCCTTCTTTCATCAGATGTCTGTTCATTTTTTGGATGATTGGAAAATCTTTCTTGGCCTTTTTGCTTATGCTAGCCTTGTGAACTCTGCGCAATTCCTTTTTCTTCCCTGGATAATTTGTATGAGATTTCTTTGACAGCTCCTGCCAAAGTTTTCACAACTTCCTCTAAATCAGAAGCCTTACTTGCTTGAGGTCTTTGCGGGTTAACCAGTTTCACACCTTTCCTCTTAGGAGGTTTTCCAATTACTTTAATGTTTTTCTCAATTTTCAGAGCCATGGTAAAGGCCTTCCTCAAATTGGTAGGGTTTTTTTCCCTTAAATAAAAAGTATATTTCTTATCAAATGATCTCAGTACTTTATAAGACAAGATTCATCACATGGCCTTAAACTTAAAGGAAATCTCCTCAATGTCTTATTAAATCTAGTGTTGAAGTCATGCACTGATTTATTAGGATTCTTTTTAATATTCTCAAATTATGACAAAAGAAACCTAGGATCCGTTTTATCACCATACTGCAATCTAAATGCATTATTCATTTCGGTCCAAGAATTAATTGAATTATCTGGAAAATCATTATACTAGTCCCTTGCATCTTCTTCCAAAGTATGGATAAAAAAATTGATATATATATATATATATATATATATATATATATATATATATATATATATATATATCTTCAAATTCAATCTCAAAGTCTTCGATCATGTTGATGAAAAGCTTTAAGTGTTGATCACCATTTATAGCATTATTTCTTTAGAAATTTGGTAGTCTATTTCTTACATCTTGGGGAAATGCATTCGGATAATCGGCCATCCCTCTAAAATTCATAGGACCAAAGGTATTTACAACAAACAAAGGTCTGGGTGGGGGATCATCCATGTTGTTTTGAGGAGGTGACCTTGGAGGAGAATCAAACTGATAAGGGACTTGGGGTCTTTGAAACACATGACTATAGCTTTTGAAATGGATATCCCCTAAAGGAATTGTTTCTTGAAATACGCTATCAAATTTGGAAAACACGAGGGAAAAATGAGAAGAAAACATTTCAAATTCAAATAAATGTCCCTCTCCAGATGGAGAATTTAATTCCATAAAAAGACTACCTGATTCAGAAGCACTTGAATGGAAATCTCTGATGATAGGCTGATCACTTTCATCAATGGAGATATCTTTTCTTTACTGCTAATCTCCAACAACTCTCCAGGATCTTCTTCATTCTGACTTTTTTTTTCTTAGCTCTATAAATAATGTCCTAGTAGGATCCCTCGCTAAGAAATATCTTCTTCCTTCCATCTTAGCAAATATTAGTAACAAATCTCACTTGACAGAAGTTAAGACACTGGTATTTATAAAAAATCAAATCAACACGGAGTCGAAACTAAGGATTTCCACTTTAATTGTGTAAATGCACTAAAAATATGATCTGTCAAATGTATGTCAACACAAGAAACTGGAAATGGAATGATTTGACCTTCCTTTACCAAAATTTATAAAACTTAGTGCAATAACTATAGAAACTTGAAATATTACACACAACAGTTGTAACTTTGAACAATTCTCACAGGGATGAACAAAGGATGACGTTGAAACAATGTACTAGCACTTAGGGCATATAAGAAATGTTTACAAGGATCTTAATATGAACTATAATCACAATGTCCCCTGCAACGGTGCCAGAAAGGTGTTGGTACCCAAATTGATTCTCCCTCAGAAGATGAGAAACATCAAAGTTTTGACAGGAAGCTTAGAGACAAGTAGATCATGTTGTGTGTCACTTTGTAGCCATGGAAGAAATGCAGCTTGCTCTTTGTCACTCAGATGTGAAGAAATGGGTAGCACCCTTAAGAGGATTTAATCTATCCTCACTAATTTATGGTTGTGCCTTTCAACCAGGGTGAGAGTACCCTTTTGTAGCCTGTTGTTTTTGGAGGAGATGAATATTTCCTTATTTGCAAAGTTATCAAGACCTTGAAGAAAACATGATCAATACAAAAAAAAATTAACTCTCACGAGTTGTCACCCTAAATACTATAGATATTTTCTACGCAAGGTTCAGGATAATAAAGACAATGAAAACCTGATTGCTTCTGCATGTTTTGGTAATAGAAATTATGCATTTGTATACACACAATACAAACAGGGGTAGTATGGGTAGGATTTGTTGTTTTTAGATAAATTTTGGTGGGAGGTGAGGCAGAGTGGACTTTGATTTTCCAGATCTTTGATAGATTTTACAAAAAATAGAAGGCTTGATCAACAAAATGCTTCATAATAGCTAAAATGTTCCTTTAACCAGAAAGTGTGCTTTAGTGGAGGCCCATATTAGCACGATTTCACACAAAATTTTAGAATCCAAAATTAAGGCTCAAATTGAAAAACTTAATTAAACATTGTCAACCTTAGTTTTATCACGCCTAAGATACCCTCAAAGGCTATCAAACAATATTATCATCATGCTAGGAGTAAAGTGATTTTAAATTTGTTTATTTCATTATCAAATGAAAGATCTTTTGATAAATGAAATTGAAAATGCCACCAAACTATCACAAGGATAAGATCATGTGTGATTCACAAAGATTTCAATGTAAGATTGCAATGGGAACAAGAAAAAATATTTGCAGACATTCAAAAATGAAGTAGACACAATTGTGCTAAAAATGAAAGATAGATTTACTCAAATTTGATTAAATTCATCAGCTGGGGAAGTTTTCTAGAACAATCTTAGAGCTCATCAATGGCTGTACACTTGCAACCACCTTGACATGATCAAATTTAACACAAAAGAGATAAACAGATTCCTCAGACGATTTATCAAAAAAAATGGTCTCTATCAAACTTTTCTCTTAGGAATTAGCTCCCAACCTCTAACACTCCAACCATTAGCATGAAAAATTTATGCAATTTATAACATTTAATCTATGGCATATTTTTCCCCCCAAAACCAAAAACATTCAAACCATCATTTCTTTTTACAATTTTTAGCGCAATTCCCAAAATCAGATTCGCAAAAAAGTTGTTAGGTTTTGAAAATGAAAATCTCTTCAAGTATTTCCAGCATTTAATTCTTCACCTGGTAAATCACTCTTCACTTCACGTGCCAACTACTTCATCCTCTAATCTATCGAATCCAGTTTCTTGCTTGCCAAGGAAGGAAATATTGGAAAATCAGATTGGGACTAATAGTCATATCACATCTTAATGGTAAAAAGACGTTTTTATATCTTCCCCACCAAATCAAGATATCAACTAGTTTCTTGCATGCCAAGGAAAATCAGATCGAATCTGACAGTCATATTACATCTTAATGGTAAAATATATTTTGAGACCTTCCCCACTAAACTAGGATATCAAATTAATTTTCCTCTTCATTTGGTGTGTAGGAGATACCAAGAAATGATAAAAAACCATAAAAATTCACATCCCCAGGTGCTTTGGAGAAAAATGGCGTAAAATCAAATACAGATCCACAATTGTGATTGATTTCCCTTTTAAATTTGGACCATCCACGTGGAAGATCCGAGTTAAGATGGGCTTGGGGGTTCCTTTTTACCTTTTACACCTTTTGGAAAAAATGCAAAATTCCTCAATTTGCTCCACCCCTCCGCCTTTGAAAAATGGGCTCGACACGTGTCCCAATGTGGGTCCTAGAGGAACCGTGCCTCAATTATGCTATTTTACCTATTTTTCAAAAAAGGAAAATTTTCCCCAAGACTCCGCACCTCCGTTGTTGACTGAATAAAATTTTGACTATTCTTTGTCGGGCTTGCGGGTCATTTTGATGACTTTAATATTTTTTACAATAATTGGAAAAATACCCAAGTTGCCTACAATGTCCTACCTCCCTGACTTTTGACCTTTCAAACCACCACGCGTCTAAATGGCACATTTCAAGATGGCCCTGAAAAGAAAAAACCCCAAACAAATGTGGGATCAACACATATCTTTGTCTGGCAGAGTCTTTTAAAAATTTTGAGAGTTCAGCGAAAGGCACCATGTGTCTAAGGTCCGAGATAGTCTTCTTTGGCCATTGAAAAGTCCAAGAAAAAATTCAAAGTGAGAGGAAGCCTCCAAGTGTCCTCCTAGCACTTCCTCAAAATCAAACTCAGGGGCCAGTCCCCAAATATGTACAGTCCCTCCACGTGTCTTAAGCCTTTTAGGAAGTTGCTTGAAAATTCTAAGTAAAGGAAGGCCCAACGGAAACCTCCACGTGTCTTTATGGCACAACTTTGAGATGGTCCCCAAGAGTGAAGACTTTGAATGAGCATGGGCTCACCACATGTCTCATGTCTTAGAAAATTTCTTCAAAAGGTTTAAGTACAGAGCGGAGCCGGTGGAAACCTCCACCTATCCCTCTGTCACATTTGTTAAGGTGGAACCCTGAGGTAGATCTTTAACTTAGTGCTAGCCTACCACGTGTCCACAGCCCACCAATCCTGTACCAGATGCATGAAAAAAAAATTCTGAAGTCTAGGAAAAGTAGCATGGAATCCTCCACATGTTCCCCTAGTACAACTCCAAGGCCAAACATAAAAGGTGGGTCTTCAAATGAGCATCATTCCTCCACGTGAACTGGTTTTGGGTTGAAATGATCCACAAAGTTTTAGAGTGCCCCGCCTAGCTGCATCCAACCAAAAAGGGTCACATTTCCACTAATGACGATATTTAATTTTGATGGGAAAAACACACTCCTGTCAAACCGTAATAATGTAGAGGAACCACTGTTTGAGCCTAGAGATGAAATTTTCTTTAAGGACAAAGGATTTGGAAATGTTGTAAGGTTCACACATGATCCTCTGAGCTATATTTAATCACATTTCCTCAGGTAAATTTGGGACCAAAAATGGAAGGGACAAAAACGCATACGACTGCAGAAGAATGGAAGGAAAGGAACAACCCGATTTTTATGCCCAATTTACAGACACCTTAAAAGGGAACAGAGAAACGAAACACAAATTCTAGAATTTTAAGTAATATTTGACCAAGGAAGGGACTAATCATGGAAACCAAATGGAAGATAGAGTCTTCAAGCACAAACATGGGGAGATAAAAAATGTGACAAAGGCCGTAAACTGAGGGATTTTAATGGCAAACTGGGGTGAGACTAATTTGAGCACCAACAGAGCTGATAGTTCCTCCTCCTTAATTGGTTGTGCAACTTAGATCAGATCACCATCCTCTTCAAATAAAGTGCCATCATGGACACTGCATTCAGAGAAAATAGATTGTCTAATCTTCCCCTTCTTGTTCTTGTTCTTCTTTTGCTAGCAAACTCAGCCTCAGCCACTACTTTCTCTTCAACCTTGACCTCCTCTATTGGCTTGACCATCAAGGGGATTATTGTAAACCCAAATTCAGAAGCCCAACTCTTCAGATTGTCTATCATTTATTCTCTGCTGGGCTCCCCTTCTTGTTGTTCTCCTTGACTAGATTATTGAGTCTCTTCCCAATATGGACTTGGGAAGGCAAGAGGAGTGGCAAGTTGGGGTTCAACAAACTTTGCAATTGTTTGTGGTGGGAAGGGAGGTGGAACTTCTTGTTTGTTTAGAGGGGATGACTGTTTGGAAGGGAAAAGGGTAGAAGAACTGAGATGAGGTGGAATATCAGGGGATGGAGAAGAGAAACCAACACTTGGGGTAGAAACTAAGGGGCTTGAGTCTTGATATTTATGATATAATAAATATTGAGAAAGAGAAAATGAAGGAAAAGGAGCTGGTGATTGACTTACCCATTGATAAGGTTGTCTCGTACTTTTCTCATAAGCCTCAATGTCCTCAATCCACTGTGTAAGTTGAGGTATCACCTCAACCGTGAAGTCAAGCTTCTTCTGAGGGCTATAATTTATTAGAAAAGGGCCTCCCCATGGACAAAGTTCCATGCAACCAATCCTGAAACCCTTCATCTATGTTGTACCCCTCGATTGCACCATGATAGCCTCCATTCTTTGAATCTTCTCCAACAAACAAGCCTTCTTCACATAGCTATCACCATTATATGTGTCCCCTTGTTCTTGATAAGATCCATGGCCAAACTAAATTTGACCCTGCTCATATGGGTAAGCATAATGGTCCTGGATATGATTATAGTTTTGATATAGTGGAGTTAGGAAATGCATTAGAGGTGAACTGCATTGTTGCTGCTACAAGTGTGAGTTCCATGAAGGGAATGAATTCATGATTGCATAAATTCATGGAATGGGAGAAAATGAAAGAGATGGAAGAAGAAAATGGATGGAAAAGAATGGAAAAGGTCTTCAACTCAGAGGATGGGTTATTGACCAGATGAATTCACCATATGTGCTTTGAATGTGCCTCTAAAGGCTGATTCTCACCAAGAACACATCAAATTGATGAAATAAAGTGAAGACCTCTTGTCCCACCGGGCATGCCAAAACTACTAGTGTAGAATCATAACAACCCCAAATGGTCCAAGTGTGAAGTGGGGAATTCGATGTGATTGCAAAACATGGGACCATCTCTGAAGCTATAGGACTTGCAAAACTTTAGATGGACCTCTGGAGATGTTAGTTCTTGCTTCCTAATCTACCTGCCACAACCTACTATAGTGTAGGAGGAACCTATTATATCTTAATCTAACCATTCCAAGGGGAAAGAGAGAGAGAAAGAGGATAATTTAGGAGGTGATACCCTGGGTGGTGAGAGACTGGAAGACAAGTTGGGATGCTGGTTGTAAGGTGGTGAGATCTGACTTAGGTGAGCTGAAGTTGAGGTGAGCTAGATGGAGAGAGTTGGGCTGAACGGATTTGGGAACCATGAGATGGGTGGTGAGATGGAACATGGGTTCCAGATGGGAGGTGAGCATGGGTGGGATAGTTGGGTGTGACAAACATCAAAGTATGAGTTAGGAGGTGAGCCCTGCAACAATGAGTTGGATGGGAGGTTTGAAAGTGAGTTAAGCCAAGGATGTGTTGGGATGCATCACGATTTTGGTGGTGAGGTGGTTGAGAAAGATGGGTAGGACGAGATGGCATAAGTGAGATGGCCGACGAGATGGGTAAGAAGATCTAGGATTGTAGAGCCATGGGTAGGATAACTTAGACTCCAAATTCTACCCTAAGGATGTGAGAGAGGGTAGGCAAAGGAGAAATGATGACCAACAAGTTGGGAGTGCAAGCTCCTTTAGGAATATTTGGGAGGCAAGCTAAGTCAGGAGAGTTTGGTGGGCAAGCTAGGTCAAGTGAGTTGTACTGGTCAGACTACCTTGAGATAGGAAGTTGCATGGGTGAGCTTGGTAGTTTGAAGCTCAATCAACATGGAATGAATTCCCCTCTTAAATATACCCCAAATGTTTTTCATGTCTTCAGTAGAAGTACTTGTTTGGCTCGATTGAATTTGTAAGAACGGTTGAGCAGATACCAAGCTAAGCTATGTAGTTTGAAGAAATCAGATTATGGAATTAATGGCCTGGAATCAATCTTCCCATTTTTAACCCATCTAAATCCTGTTAAGAAGTGATATTTTATGTTTCCATGGTGTAGAGGGTTTTGATACATTTCCAAAAAGTCTTCTCCCACCCAAATTTGATCTTCTAGTCAAAAGATATGGCCATTTGAATATTTGGGTTGCATCATGCACAATATTTAAAGAGTTTTTTCATACCAGGAGATCCACATGGTAGCCTGTGCACACCTTGAAGATTTCGGTGGCCCCTACCTTTCACTTCTAAAATTACACCAGATCGACACATGGTGAGCTTCTGCAGTGAGCTCTTTGGGCTTCTTTGTATTTCTCCAGAGTCTCTTTGCTTAGTAGGGAAAAAAGTATGACCATGGACATGTGGAGGCTTGGCGCTTGTTTGGAAACCCACCCAAAATTTTACTTTTGAACTAGCACCGTGTTGACAGTTTTCTCCCTCCATTGAGCTTACCTCTAGCTTTGACTATTCAAACCCTTGAATCTGTCCCTTTTTTTTGACATGGGACACATGGCGAGCCCACACTCATTTGGGGACTGCCTCGGAAACTTTCCTTTTGAAATTGTGCCAATGAGACATGTGGACAGCTTCCGCTGGTTCTCTATTTCCTTAGTATTTTTATGGGCCCACTCGACGTCCCTCTTTTTAATTTCGGTGACTACAAAGTGGTGAGACCAATGCTCATTTGGGTCTCTACTCTTTGGATTTATCTTTGAAGTAACATCATTTGGAAACTTGGCACCTTCCACTGAGTCGAAGACTTTTTAACGGACTGGTAAGACTTTTTTTGGCTCTAGACACGTGGAAGCTGAGACTGCTTGTTTATGAATTCTCCTAGCTTGAGGATTTAGTCTTTGGAGGTGCAGTTACATTTGGACACTTGGCAAATTCAAGCTTTCTCCTCCAGTACTTAGTTGTGTTTTACGCTCCTTCTGAATCATTTGCAAAATGTTATTAAAGACCTTGAAAATTCTCCATTTATTTTCCTTTGAACCTATGGATGTTCTTTTACATTGTTCTGCTTCCTTCCCCAACCCTTTATTCCATTATAGAGCCCGCCTGCAACCTATTTTTTGTATTTGAAGCATGGGTTCATTCAACGGAACCATTTCTTAAATTTCTTCTTGCTTAGGATTGTGTTTGATCAATTTTGTCAGGGGGGAAAATTGGGATAAGAATAACATGATAGAGTAACCAATTGTAGACACCAAAATTTAGTATTGCTACCCTTGTTGCACATGTTTTTCTTCTTTTACCATGATCACCTATCTAGACCCCGCTTTTATTCTGACTCATATTCTTATTAACATTCCCATATTTCCCATCCATTATCATATCTATTTTAATTTATTATTAACCTTCATCAGTTATCCCATTAATACTCATCTCATTATCTAGAAAATCTTAATTATTCATAGTTTCCCTTATCTAGGTTTCTTATCATCTCTGACTACCTAGTTGTTTATTCCTAGGCTATCCCCATAATTTATTAAATCAATTTTACTTCCCACCTACCCATATCACTTCCATAGGAAACTCTAACCCACCTATATGATTTAAAGAACTTATCCCAATCCATAAAATCCCCATCTATCAAATAAATCATCCTTCTACCACCCTAATTGATGGTTTTCCTACATAGTTAGCAACAATCTAGTTGGGTAGCCATCAACCCTATACGGCCACATTTACCTCTCCTACCAAAAGGGAAGCATAACCATATTTATCTTGCATTTTCTATGACTTGATCTTCAAGCTTTATATGTTTTGTAGCTGTTGTAATATTCTTGGAGTCGTGATTAGAGCTTACTTGCATCACTCTTGGAGACTTTTTGAAATTTATCTTGATCTTGTATTGGTTTCTCCTATCATTGTTTATCATTACTATTATTTTTTAGTAACTAAATTTTTGTGGGTCCAGCCGCCATCAAAGTTTTAGATCCAACTTGCTTATTTCATTTGTTTTTTTGTAGGTCCTCCATCTAATCAGGGTCCACCTTCAGCCTTTGTTTATCACTTCCGAGGTCTCCATCACATTTTTCAGGTCACCGTCTACACAACCTTATGTTATTATCCAATTTTCCTTCCAAGTCCACATCATCCTCCCTCTTTATCTCTGTCAACTTATTCAATACTCAGATCTACCATTATATTTATTTTTTAGTCCTTTTTTTTTCAATGGATTTGGTCTCCACATACTGAGAAAAGTCACCGTCTATTGTCGTGAAAATGTGCAACAGGGAAATTGACAATTTCCAAGCACGACAACTATACCCTAGATGTCAAAATTTTAATGTTTTATCATTCCCAGGAACCCCAAGCCAAATCCGTTAGTTTTTTCACCCTCTATTTGAAGTAAAATTGATCCCCTAGGTGATTTAGGAAATTCTATTCATCCCCCCTAGGTGATTTTAGGGAGTTTTGAAAATATATTATCTTCTAACAGTATTGGGAAGGGCTATCACTGGCCTTCCAAGGACTGGATTCAACCCCCTGGAGCGGAAAATAAGAGGAAAATTAAACATGGACATGAATTGAATACATTAGAACATCATGGAAATTATTTTGGAAGGATTTTGGGAATTTTTGAAATACTTGGAGCAGTTTGAGAGAAAAACAAGGTTCTCAAGCCTAGGCAGTACACAGGCCTAAAACAACTGTTGGGATTCAGAAGAAGATTCTGGGAGCTCCGGATGGATTTGGAAGTAAAAAAAAAATATATTAAGAAATAGGATTCCAATACCTACATGATGGTGAAATAATATTTTTCACAAAACCTTGGTGCATATTATTGGAAGGTAGTTTTTCTTAGGAACAAGTGGAGTCCTAGATCAAAAATCAGTTTTTTAGGGATCATATGGTCTAATTAAGACATGAGACCCAACATAATTGGATTCAAAATTCCATTTCCAGTCAGGATCATATAAAATTTCACCAATAAATTTCCTCCAGGAGCTCAAGTTATCTTCATTCCAAGTTACCCTCTCAAAGGTAGTTCAAGACTTAGTCATTTTTTTGAGAGGACACGTGTCAACACTAGGAGCCTGGCAGGATTTCATGCCCCTGACATGTCCCTGAGGTAAGGTAAATCAGCCCTTGGAAAAATGTGCCCATCCCCTTTGCCATCTCAGTGACCTCTGGTACCCTCATATGACCTCCAGACTTGACAGTTCAGCCCCTAGGTGCTTATTTGGAGCATGCACTCCCTGCCGTTTGATCGGGCGCCACGTGTCAGCTCCAAGACCAACGTGGAAACTAATGTCCCTTATGCACCTAAGGTGGGGACATAAGACCTTTAAAAATGTGCCCAAAATGGGGAATTCACCCAGACCGAGTTTCCCCATAGGGATTATTCTCCATTACACTCAGTACTCAAAATTACTTCCCTTATGTGACCGCAGTTTAGCCCCCATGGTGCTTATTTGGAGCGTGACCATTCCCTGCCGTCGCATTTTCCAAGCAAATCCCCTACCGTTAGATCAAGGACACATGGCATCGCCTTGACCACCATGGAATTTGATTTCACTTTATTAACCTAAGGTGGGGGACATCAGACCTTTAAAAATGTTCCTAGCCCCCATGAGGGAGTCATTTTGGACACCCATGTGACCTCCTTTTATCTCTCAAGTGCATTTAAATCAAGCTTTTTCCTCCTTCATTCCCTGCCGTTAGATATAGTGCCACGTGACATCACCTGTCTTGCTCCATGTGGAAATTGATGTCCCTCTTTTCCATGAGGTTACGGGACATAAATCATGGAAAAATATTCCCAAGCCCTATACATGTGCATATTTTTTTGAAATTTTAAATCCAGCACTTAGCCACTTTTTTCACTTCTAACTTCTTACAGTTGTATGTGCCTTTCAGAACTCCATACTTCCTCTGCAACTTTCTTCCATAAATCCACCATTGCAATAACTCAAACCATACATGCTACAAATTCACACCCCTTTTTCTCTATGAAAGCCATGCAGGTCTCAGACCATGGAATCCTCATCAAACATAGAATAAGAAGCATGGATGCACAGAAAGAGAAAATGGAGAAAACTCCCTAGCCATGAAATGAGAAGTTGAAGATGATCTCCCAAACGGATGACATGAAAAAATAGAAGATATATTTTTCTAGATCATTCCGTGAAGTCACCCAAGGCCATAAATCCTCATCACCTTGCAAGATCCCCCCAGTGTGTGAAAGAGAATCCAAAATTTTACAGAATCTCCTCATTTTGGCTCAAGGAAGAAAGAAGTGGGATTTTCCGTCAAACAAGTTGTCGGAAGGAAGTCTAGATTGCATGTGAAGCACCAGAAGAAAAAAACCACATAAAAATAAAATTTTACTCAACAAACATAGGTCGTATTTCTAGACATGCAAGTTTGAGGTTCATTAATGGAAACGATCGTACCCAGAAGTACTTGCAAATGAGTCTGAAAATGAAAACTTTAAAATCTCCTAGATTATTAAGCGGAGTTTTTTTAAAAATTACAGATGGATGATACTGGGAAAAAACCCATGAACCAAAAAAATTTGTTCTCACATCAATCTAACTCTCCATAGGCCAACTATCTAAAAATAGTAGGTCTAATGCATAGGAACTGCTATTTTGGGAAAGTCATCAATAAAAGAACATGTGAAGGAGATAAATACATTGTAGGTGAACTACAACTATGAGAAATTCACCAGAATGGAAATTTTTTTGCATCTTACTAAGAAATAGTAAGTGGACCCTCGAGCACCTACTAAAAATATGAAATTTTATCGCAAATCGAGTGAGGAACACAGGGAGAAAGGGGAATCAAGTTCACAACACTCAACAAAGGATCGAGGAGTTGCTTTTTTTACATGCTTGACTAAAAATGGTAAGTCTACACTCAAAAGAGAAGTTTTGGCACAATGGGTAGTGTACACTGAAGAATCATTCAAAAGGATAGACATCATTTTTTCAGGAGAATCCTAGTCATTTTTCATAGTGGCATTCAATGATCCACCTTAGTTAATTCAACTTAGTGAGCGTTCGTGAGCTCAATTTGGAGGAGTTTCATAGTGTGCAATGGTGTTCAAAGATTCAAAGTTTCACCTGTATTTGGAGCTTTCCATCAATGGGGATCAACGGACTTCATCAGGTGACATCTCCTCTTCTCCTTCTCTATGTCTTTCTGTCTCCTCTTCCCCCCAACTTTCTCTCACTTTCAAATGTTCTGAATTCTTCATTGGGGTTTGAACTTTTTGATATGCCTATAAGTCACTTTAAAGTTAGTTTAGAAGCATAATGTAAATTAAGTTGCACCTTGTTATTATAAAAGGGACTTAAATATTTAAAGTGGAATATGAACAGTCTTAAGTCATATTAAGGCATATGGAGGGTCATGAGGAAGACAATAGAGTCACCTTATCATTCTATAAATTATAACGCCATTCCCATTGCAAACGGTTGGTGATTGATATTTTAAACTTAAGATTATCATTGTACCTTGAGAGAAGCAAAGGAGATAGCCAAATTATTTTGCTCCCTTCCATTCTCAAATTTCCTATCCATTTCTCCACATTATGTACAACTTTGAGTTTGAGCAATCAATACAAGAAGAATCAGTTTCCATCTTTCTTTGACTAAGGGGGTTTCTTGATACTTTATGATTGATAAACTCTATTTGGTCTTGTTGTTGTTTACAGAGTTGTTTCTTCTCGATGAATGCATGTGTTGAAGTTTCTAACTAGTGTGTGTGTAGGAATTTGATTTTCTACATGCAACATTAGTTCACCTACCTCTTTTCTCTCTCCCCTTTCTCGCTCTATAGATGAACACTTCCCTAGCAAGATATTTCTAGCTTTGCCGCAGGGTTAGTGGAGTGCCCCTGTTGGATCCCTGGTCAAAATACCACCACAGAAATCAAAAATTTCTCGCACATACACATACGACAGGTGCACCGGTTAAGTAGAGGGAATTAGATTCCCAAAGCATTAGCGAGAAATCCACAAGTTTGTACACCCAAAAAATTTTCTCGCCAACACCGTCGACCCTTGTTCTTCTAGTCATCAAGTCCATCAAAATTCACATTTTCTAGAATCTTATTTATTTCCCTATCTAAACACTTCCTCTTCAGGTTTCTGTTAGTACTTACATGTCTCTTTCATCATCCTATTGGCATTCAAATCCCTCAAGATATGCATTTTGGGTTATTGTTCTTATGCATCTAGTTAGGTCACCATCGACATTCCTTCTACAACCTTGGTTGTAACCAACCCTGTTAGATAAAATTTACTTTGTGTTGATTGAGATAAGATATTCACTTTCCATCCACTTCTGTAATTTCTAGATTTAGTTTAGCTTCATTTTTTTCATGTTATTAAGTAATTTTTAATTGATTTTATCATCTTTTTTGAAATATGCGGGTGGAGTATAATGAATTTAATGCTTCTTGCAACCAATATTTCACAAAACCCCCTCATATTCCATATAATCCAATTTCCTTGTAGTTATCTTTATTTTGCAGGTTCATTAGATTTTCACCAAGGAAATCTAATTTTCACTCATTCTTTTATCATCATCTCACATCAAGGTACCTTACACATTTGCATCTTTGAGTATCTAAGTTTTTCTTTAGTATTTATTTCAGTAATCTGGACAGGAAAGAGAAATCTTGGTCAACATTTTAGCAGACCCGTTGGGACCAATCTTTGAGGTCAGTCTCTTGCGATTATTTGTAAATTCATCATTTTCCATTTTCCACTAACATTCTAGATAGAATATTTGTTATTTCTTTTTTATGTTGGCCTTTTAGATTTCTTGGATTTTTCTCTTCGCTTGCTTCATCTTGAAGATCAGATAAAAAGGAATAGATATTTCCAAGTATTCTACTTTTTGTCTTATTTTCTCCTTTTTTCATCGCATTTTAGCTTCCTTGTGTTTTTGTTCTCCTGGAAATTCCACATTTTCTTTTGGGCTTAAAAATAACCTCTTATATCCTTGCTTTTAAATCTAGTATAAGTAGCTGTGTAATTAGTTGCATTTCACATTATATCACACACAACCAAACTCACACATTAATCCATGCATTTATACATTCCCTACCACGGGGAAATGACTGGGATTTCATCACCCAACAGAAAACCACAGTTGTGTTCTGGTCACTTTATAAATCCTACACATATTCGGGCCTTATGTACCTTCATATTTCCATTTCTTAGGTACCTTCGGTATCCATTTCCATTTTTATTTTTCACGTCTCTTTAATTAATCAAGATAAAAAAAACTTTACATGCTTGAATTTTTTTCCTTAATAAATGAAATAATATTTTTATTGTTTTGTTTCATGCTTGGTATCACATGCTCTTTACCGATCCATTCATGCCATCCCAATAAAAAAAAATTTCTACCATTTTATCATCTAGGTGTATTCTTACCTCTTCCATGGTCACCCAACCTCTGATCATCAATGAGCCTCACCAATATCCTCTTTTTCAAACCACCACCCATGATGAGACTAATCTGTTCTTACATTATCATTCCATCTAATCCCGACTGACCAATCCTCCATCTGCTACATTAAATGAAGATTTTAGGCCTCCCATTATCTCTTTTGGTAATGTGGAGTTCCAAGATATTCTTGATGCTAATCCCATAGGCATCTATGATTACCTTCTTAGGAATTTAACTAAAATTTTTATTTATGGGACACATCTCTAACAAATTTATGGTAATAATTCCAACCCCAAAACAAACAAAGTTCTTTCTTCATAACTTGCGGTGTTTTTCCCTCGATCCATAAATGATATCACTATGGCCCAACATGAGCTTGCTACATCCTCTTTTACTAATCCTCCACCTCATCAAACCACTCAAGTAGTTACATATGTTCCTTCTAATTTACCTCCAATCAACACAAATATCACCGCTTCCATCCATATCACCTCTTTGGCCACCATCATCACTCATGTCCCCACAAAATATTTCCAAAAAAACCAAATGTTTCCTCCCATATCCAAACGAAATAATCATTCTTTACCCCTTACATCACATATACATGAAAATGTCATCACTTCTCAACTTCCTCCTAGGAGTGCTTACCATTACATGATGTCTAATCCGCCCCCACAATAATATCAACCCATCATCACCTATATCCCCACTCATCCTATGCCTCAGAAACCAACCCAATCCCAATAATCACATAACATCCCTATTTCTCAACATAAACCATTGCAATAAGCCATCCAATATAAACTGATGACGTATGTTCATCCTCACCAAGAAATTCCTCAAACACCCACTCATAGACAAGCTCATTAACCACGTTAACAAATCACTTCCCACTTCACACAATCACAATCTAATCCAACCACTTCAAATGACCCCATGCATGCATTGATGAATACAGCATTCTAACTTTGAGTTCGTTACCTTGAGACCCACGCTCACATTATCTTATCAAAAAAATTGCAATGAACCTATCAATCCATTGGTCCTAATCAAACCATATCCTCATCATTCGAACATTCTAGAATTCACCAAGTTTAAAAGTAAGGAAGATACCCAATCACACCTTCATGCATTTAGGTGTGCATGTTATCTCATTTCCCATGACAAAGATTTTATGATTCACACATTCCCTATGTCCTACATCGGTCCTACGCTAGATTGATACAATGGCATCCCCCAACACTCATTGTTCTCATTTACCCAACTTGCATAGATCTTCTTAAAACATTTTTTAATCAAAATTACGCTCAAGATAACCATTAAATACTCATATGCCATTTGAAAATGTGATGAAAATTCTATCACATACTTTGTTGCACGATGGCATGGAATCATAAACCAATTTTAATTTTTCCCTTCCACAAAAAATAGCTCATTGAATTATTATCATGATCTTTTACAAAGCATATCTCATCCACATTATAAGTACAACGATTTCCAACCTTTGAGGAATCCTTCACTATGGCTCGTAAAATTGAGACTTGTGCCCTTGAGCAATGCCAACTTAAACTTAAATCAAATAATCCAAAAACCAAGTTTTCTAAGCTATCTGCACACAATGAAAAATCTAATAGTGCAGCCATTTCCATGGTGTTAAATATTCTTCTACACCCACCACTAGTACATGGACCCAAAAAATATCTCCTAAACTAACACCTAACTACACTACTATTTGACAGTCATATAGTTCTATATTCATCAATTTGATGGTGGTCCATCACATCATGCTTCCCTTCATTTGACTATTTAATGAATCACAACCCAAACCCACGTGTTATTGTGAGGAACACTATTGTAAGTACCATTAAGTTCACAGACATGATATAAAAAGGTGGAAAACTTCCAAGGACCTTATCCAAAAAATCATTGACCAAGGTGACCTTCAAGTGGATAACCCTAACACACCTCCAAATCAACCACTTGATGATTTTAAACAACCATTTCCTAATCATGTGCAAAAAAATCAAACCACTCCTACATCTCAATGACCCAATGCACACACCATTAGTACCATTAATGCCACCAACACCATTGATCAAGATCTTACCCCATCAACAACTCCACCTACTATTACAACCACTTATTTTTTGGACATTATGCCTGTATCTAAAATTCCTCTAACACTTATCCCCATCTCTACACCAATGATATCCACATCTACATCCACCATTTATCCTACACCTACATATACTCCACTAATTGTCACATTTACTTCATAAAATTTTACCACTACCTCGCTGACATCTATTCCACCTCAAATTATTATATCAAATTTATCTTTAGCACCTATCTAAGATCCCATTTATTCACTTTTACTTACATGAACCACATCAACTACTGTGACCACATCTACACCATCTTCTCCTCCAACATCATTCTCATCATTTGAAGATTTATTTGAAAGCACTCCAACTCACAATAACTTCAAATGATGTCCCTATTTCATCCGCAAAATCAGACATCCCCATATCAAGCCAATATTCACCTTCTTTATATCTCATCAAATCACAAACTACTTCCTCTACAAGTATCAACCACACAACCTATGAACCCTCTAGGTTAGATCATTTTCATTCCTCCCAAGGTTACTTCTTCACAATTAAAATCTAAAACCCTTGGCACATTTCCTGCAAAGGTTTCTTTTACATCCCCATAAAAATATAGAAATTCATTTACCTAAGATCACACAATACAATGTCACATCATCGATCTTAGGACCAAATCCATCTCTCCTACGGCCATCTGCTTAATGAAAAACATCACAATAATTCATTCAACATAAACGAAAATCATCCAATACTTCTTCCTCTATAACATCAACCATCACTAAACCATAATCTATGACATAAAAACATTAAAAGACTAGAATTCAACCTTTACCATCCAATTCACCCCACACATCCACATCTGAAACATCCACCTCTTCTTCTAAATCCAACAACTCTTCATAAAGATAAGGTATCTCACTAGTAATTTGGTGGAATCATATGCGGAGGTCCTTTAATACCTGCTTCAAATTTCCACCATCACACTTCCTCGGACTATCAAATCCTTTGATCCACATAGTAAGAATCCATCATGGTCTGACTCCAACATAATTTGTGCTTATCAATACACCCCTGAGAGATGACACGAAACATTGTAAATCAATCCAAACAATTTTTTCACAACATTATTAAGGAAGATGACCTTCTTCTTGAAATAAAATCAATCCTCTCTTTACACCTCCTCATCCATGATGAACTTTGATATCTATATCATCAAATTCATCCACCAAAATACATAAGTTCCTGTCATTCCTCATGGACCTTTGATACCATCCTAGCACCTAATGATGATTATTCTAAGTATGATTACCATTTATTCATAAATTTTGGTTCAAATATCAACTCGATCTTTCCCACATGATTCTAAATCAATATCCCAATCAAAATTTAGGATTTTTTTTTCCATCCCTCCTTCTAAGGAGTTTACCTCATCCACACCTTTATCAAAACACAACGTTTTCATCACCACTCCTTCTAGCGAGACCTAATTTATCTCCATCATCATCATCATAACCTAAATTTTATATCTCAGATTCCCCTTAGACGATTGAAAAAATCATTGTCAAATAAATTCATCAGGCCCCATTTAAGATGTTTCTTTATGAGCTTATCCAAATCTCACCAAACCATAGACTGGCTCTCACTAAAGCCTTGAAATGTATCCCAACATCCAGGTGATGTGACTCATCCTTTTTTATCTTTCATGGGATCAATTTTAGATTCTATTTCTATATCATTTTATGATGATGAGATTCTGAATATCATATCGGGAGGAACATGACCTTCCCCTTTTCATCACAGTTAGAATCAATGATACCATCATTCGACAATCCATGATCGATAATGGGTAAAATATCAACATCATCCTATAAGATAGTTTCGATCAACTCAAAATTCGTAAATCCACTATCGCTAAAACACCCATGGTCCTCCTTGCATTCAATGATGATATTACTCCTACCTTGGGAATGATTTTCCTTCATATCCACATTTGTTAGAAGATCCTTCACAAAATATTATATATCATAGAAGGAGATTTTGATTTTAATGTTCTTCTTGGATGAACTTAGATTTTTGCCATGCATTTTTTCCCCTCAACACTTCATTACTACATCAAGTATGACCACAAGGGAAATATTTTCATACATATTTGTGATGCTCCTCCCTTCTGAGTGTGCAAACAAGGGTAAATTTTAAGAACCCACCTTAAAAAACAATCATACATATTAATTAGAGAATTTCTATAAATAATTCTCGAAACTTAGCCAATTCCATGCGTTGAAAGGAATTTTTTTCCATTGGTATAAACTATCAGCTGGTAGGATTATGCTATCAAATGGTAGAAAATTTCTCTTTTATGCATGTAGTAAAGGTGATTTGAATAGAAAATTTTGTCTATTACTATAAATGGTAGGAGTGTCAACCAAAATATTTAACTTGTACACAGAAACTTTAGGAAAAATAAAAATTTACCTAACCCCTCAAAATTAGACAAATCCAAATTTCAAAAAACCAAAAATTCATCAATTAAGGAAGATTAACAACTACAATTTACACTACAGGCAACATAATATATTGACCTAAGGATGTTCTTGTTCCCAAGAAATACCAATATTAACCATCCATAAGCTCACCCATCCCTTCATCAGAACTTCCCAATGATGATTCCCTAGACAAAGGTATGGAAAAAGGTTAAGTTGGGGAAATATCATATCCTCATGCTCAACACACTCCCTAGAGCTCATTGCCTTGGTAGACCTGAAAAGGATCCAAAGTATCAACCTGACATTGGGGATATGATTCCTTGCATCCCACCTCATCTTCACACCTATCTCATCTATGGTGGTGTTGATTCCACTTCTTCTCACATCATTGATCATCCCCATGGAAGATCTTATACCGACTATTATGGATTCTTCGACAAGACACTCCTTAACCCACACCTATTTTCACCATTGTGCATGAAAATGTATTTTCAATGGGACTTTATGAGCATGGCACACATGACCTTATCATTGACCAATGCCAAGAAAGTCATGAAAATTTTAGATTAGGTTATTAGGATAAATATGTTGATCCTCTCCCACCATCGAACAATGATTATGGAAATGGATTCTCCTCCTTCTCCATCCCATTATGCCATGGATATGGATGACACTGTGTCCATCATTTCTAAATTTTATCTGGTCTCTACCATCACCTTGGGACTGATCAATTATCAGTGTGAAAATAAAACTATGTCCCTTCCCCTTCATCATATAGAGATGTTAGAAGAGGATTCTTCTTCCATCAAAATTATTCATCGAATTGACAAAGACGATATCCTTTCCCACATGAGGGAAGAATATTACTATCTTCATAAGATCTTACGATTTGATACATGCACTCTTCTCAATGAAGAAACCATCGAAATTAATATTGGGACTCCTCAAGAGCCTCGTATGCTCAAAGTAGGTTAATGTCTTGATCCAAAATATATTTATTCTTTCACCACATTCCTTTATATTAATATTCATGGCTTTGCATGGTCATACTATAACATGGCAGGTATTGATCCTTCTATTGTTGTCTACAACATTGTCACTTTTCCTAATACCAATTTCGTTATGTTGATGCTTCACTACATCCACCCTCAAGTTTCCATCCTTGTTAAAGAGGAGTTGTAACATATTCTTTATGATAACTTCATCATCCCCATTGACTATCCCCAATGGGATTATAACATATTCCTCATTGAAAAAGTTTTTGGTAAGCTTCATATATGCATGAAATTTTGAGATTTCTAACCTTATTTTCCCTAAAGACAACTTCCACCTTATAAACATCAATCAACTTGTGGATCTTACTACAATTCATGAATTATTTCTCTTATGGATGATTTCTTTGTTTAAAATAAGATTCACATCATGATAGAAGATAAACATAAGACTTCATTCATTATTCCTTGGGGGCCCTTTTGTTATCATGTCATGCTCTTTGGTTTGAATAATTCTTGAGACAATTATTAGTCATCCACGACTTAAATCTTTCACGATCTCATCCATAAGATGATAAAGGACTACCTCGATGATATTTTGGGTATATCTAAACATTAAATTGATCATATTTCTATTCTCAAGGTCCTTTTTGAGCATCTAATTCATTTATTTGTTTTTATTAAACTAGTCAAGTGTGTATTTGGAGTACTAATTGGAAAAATCCTTATCTTTATCCTATCTATTAGAGGCACTGAAGTTGACCCCACCAAATTCAAATCCATCATTGATATGCCTCCTCCCTCCAATATTAAGTAAATTCATAGTCTCCAAGGATGAATCTAATCTATTTGTCATTTCATATCACAAATTTTAGATCATTTCCAACCCTTTCATCATCTTCTTTATGACGATGTAGACTTAAACTTGGACTATAAATTCCAGAAGGATCTTGATGATCTTAATAAATATCTCTTTTCACCACCTATGCTTATACCTACATGTAAAGGGGAGCCCTTTAATTTATATTTCTCTGCTAGTGATCATGATATAGGGGCTATGTTAGTACATCGTGATGAACAAGGTCATGAGCAATCCATTTATTACATTAGTCACACCCTCCACAACTATGAGAATCACTACACTGAAGATAAAAATATGTGTTGTTCTCTCTTCTTTTCCACTTCTGAGATTCGAAACTATCTTGTCAAACCCAAAACTTATGTCATCACTAGATTCCATCTTCTCAAAATAATGCATTATAATCCATATCACAACAATCACATTAATCGATTGATCATGGTTATCAATGAGTTTAACCTTGAATTCATCCCTCTAAAATTTATCAAAATCCAAGCTACTGCAAGCCAATTAGTTGAAGCACCTCTTCCTAGTAAGCATATTCCTCATGAACCATTTCCAAATGAATCCATTAATCACTTCCATAATGAGATGATACCCTTAAGATGACCATCTAGTTTGATTTTTCTAAGTGGGAAAGTGCATGGAAATGGGGGACCAAAAGGGGGTCAAAAGTGGACACATTTATTGTGAAATAAGTGAAACCTAAACTTCATCTAATAATTTGGCATGCATATGCTCAAAATTTGTCAAAGTGATAAAAATGAGTACCAAAGAGCGTAGAATCTAGTATCTAAACTACTTTTTTTTTTCTGTAAATGTTGGAGATTAAGAAGATTAAATGTGGTTCTCACACAAAGTATGTCTATTTTTGTCACAAAAAGATAAGAACCTATTGTGTGTGTGCCCCCCCCCATTTTTTATTTATGTAAATTATTTTTCAAATCACTTTTGTTAAAAGTTATCTAAGACCATGTGGGAGGTCCCACTAAGTTTTCATAATTTTTGGATGAATATATAATTATTTATTAATTTTCAAAGTGCACATATCATGAAAATGAAATATTTGTGTGTACACCCCTATAAATTTGAGAAAAAAGTCATTTTTATTTTTTTATTTTTAGTGTGCATAGAATGGAGTTTAGAAAAAACCACTTTTTATAAAATTTGGATGAAAAAATCATAAATTGTGCACCAAAACATATGCATAGGGTTTCACAAGAAAATAAGGCAATAGTAAAATAAATTATGGATAAAGGCCCTAAGCTCACAGGATTTTAGGAAAAAATGTATGGTCGCCAAGGTAAAATCAAGCTTGACATTGTAGTATAATGTTTTTTTGAATATTATGTTATAATGCATGAGATATCAGGGTATAAATGTGACATTTTCATATTTTTTTGTTAAACAAGAATTTATTCACATATTACACAATCTAGACCTTACGTTTAGATATCCAAGGAAAATATAAGTCTATGGATTGGTTATTTCAAACTCAAAGAATATGAAACGTGAGCGCTCTATAACACACTCTCTTTCCTGTTTGCAATGTTGAATATGACACCTATAGTAATAAGGGATCATTATAATGTAGCAACATTTTGGATTGGTAAGTCAGAGCCATAACATGATCATGTTATAACGTGTCCCCGAATTTTCCCTTTTGCATTATAATGCACCCGAACCATAATGCAAGCATGTTATGGCCAAAATGGCAAGAAAATGGATTTGTGTTCACTTTTTGGTCCCCTATCTTTGTACACTTTCCCAAGTGTCATCCAGGAGGAAGAATTGACCTCATTCTCATTCCTCTTATGGATTATCTTATTACGCTCACAAAAAAGATCAAGTTTTAGTGCACAAACATTATGGTCGAGTATGAATCCCTCATCTTGGGTCTTAAAACCGATGCCTTCTAGGTGTTTAGATTTTTGAAATCTATAAGGATTATGAGATTATCATCAAATAAGTTATGGGTGAGTATCAATGTAAAAATGGCAACCTTTAAAAATACAGAAATATTCTCCTTCTCCTCCTTGAGGCCTTCAATTTTTACACTATCTAAGTTATTCCTCAACCATCCAAGTGTTTCACTGAAATGATGGCATATCTTTAAACTCTCATCCCATGGAAAATAGAATAAACCAAGATTTCTATTGTTGTTCATCGTAGTGATCATTGATGAAAATATCCTTCGATTCATTAAATCCCATGATTCTTCTTACGCTATCCAAGAATTCCACAATAACATTTGTGGTGGAAACTTTAGTGGCTTAGCTATCACTTTGTGTATTATTCATCTTAGTTATTATTGGAATTATCTCAATTATGAATGTTGTGAGTATGTCAAGAAATGCACTTAATGTCAACATCATTCAATTCTTATTCTCATTCTTAGTCAATCCTTGAAGTTGGCTTGGGATATTTTTCCATTATCATAATGCGACCTTGATCTCATTGGTACTATAAATCCTTAATCCTCATAGAAAAATCACTCTATCATCACTTCAAATGATTATTTCACCAAGTGGGTGGAAGTGATTCCACTCACTTGAACCAAATATTGTCCAATTATTAACTTTATCTATCAACACATCACTTACCTCTTTGGCATTCCTCACAAAATAGTCACAGAAAATAGAAAGTCCTTTGAAAACAAAGATATCAAAAAGCTTTATGACTCATTCAATATAAAAATTAGATTCCCTTCTCCATATTATCCTCAAGCTAATGGCCAAGTCAAAGTAACTAATAAAACTCTCAGTAACATTCATTCCTATACTATTGATCAATCAAGTCATAATTGGAATCTTCATCTGCTTTTTGCTATTTGGGTTCTATCGGAATATCATTCATACTTCCATAGGTGCTACACCATTTTCTCTTATTTTTAGCTCTGAATCCATTCTTCCCCTTGAATTTCAAATTCCATCCTTGTGGGTATCTCTTCGTGACTTCATTTCTGAAGAAGATTATCTCCAAGAGTGTCTAAAAAAACTCAAGTTCTTAGACAAACATCACCTTCTAACTCTTGAGAATATTCATGTTTATCAAGAGTGAATCACGTGTGTCTATAAAAATAACCTAAGAGATCATGAATTTAATTTTGGTGACCTCATTCTTAAAGAAAATCAAAATTTAACTACTCTAGAAAGGAGCCAACATATAATTTTTTCACCCAACTAGATTGGACCATATGTTATCACACATAAGTATGGTTTGGGAGCCCATCGTTTGACATCCCTTAATGTAAAACTGGAAGTCAAAAAAATTAAAACATTTCATTTGTAACCATTCTATTGTTATCATACCTATGAGTGAAAACTTACATATATCCTTACATCATTCCTCCATCATTAGCCTCTTCCTTCTATCTTTTTAATGGTTTGGAATTATGTGGTCTACGGTCACTTTCCTAGACATGACCTTAAATATTGGAACCATCACTTTTTGGATAGAATTTTACTTCTAGATAGGTTCTCCCTTCATTGTGAGAACTTTTTGATACTAAAATTCATCACCCTTTTATTTACCTCTTAGAACCATGCTAAGGGTCCCAAAGGTGTCACTTGTACATCTATTATCCCCTCCTAAGTGGTCTACCTAGATATTCCTAGATCTTCCCCATGTAAATTCAAAATTCATGGATGCTCTTATGAAAAAGTAAAAAATAGATTTCTTCCTCAGAGGATAATTATTCAAATTAAAAAATAACATAAATATATTTATCGTTCAAAGGATGGCTATCATGTATATAATTATTTCCATGAAAATCATAGATGAATAAAGTAGACCATACCATCAAATGATTGGTACTCTCTTATATCATGTCATTGAAGGCTTCCCACATTGATCAACCTTCTATCTTATTGGCATCCAAAGAAAGATTCCTTAATTGATAAACTTGCTCATGTCAAACTATCCAAATTGATCAACTTTCTCTCTTTCCCCTATCCAGAGCTGGTGCATAGACTTATGGAACACTAATTATGGAGAATGATCTTCCCATATATAGGTTTAATCATAAACATCCTTTTTCATGTTGACACTAAGTTTATGACTTCATTCCATATTTATTTCATGATATTTTCTATAACCAACTATTTTTGGTTGTGTTAACACAATTTTTGGTCGCATGTGTATTGTGTTCCTTGGATCCCCTTCTTGTTAACATCCAATATAATTGGAAGTATTGTTTCCTCGTGCACTCCTTAATACAATGTAGCATCATTTGAACCCATAGGTTGTCAATCATCAAGTTTCATTTGATTCCAATATTTCCACATTTATCCTTTATTTCTTTATGATAACATCTACTCTATCTGAATCATTTGTGAAATATCCATCAAAAATCACATATCCAATTTATATATTCTATCTATCACCATCTATTTTGATCATCTATCACATCTATTTTCAACTAAACATCACATATTATATCTTAAAACATCTAATCATTGCATATAAATTCATCGTCATCATCGAATATAAAGTAAAAACCTATAATTATCATCATCACATTTCCACATCACATCATCATAAATAAAATAATCAACCTCAAAAAATTGATACATGCTAGAATAAAACAAATCCAAAATCATATTATATATATATATATATATATATATATATATATATATCATAAAAATATAGTGTATCAATACACTATTGACCTTTAAGGGTCCTCTCTCAAACAAGAGATGTCATAAAAACAAATAAAGTTAAGATAAAGAATCCTAAAATGTTACCCCACTGAGGTGATTCCTTTTGTCTGTCTCTCGGCCTCATCACCTCTACCCTAACCCTCTCCTCATTGTGACCAATCCATTCCTTGTGCTAAAAGATGAACCTACTCTGATTTCCACTTGCCGCTACATATACTCCTAATATCTCAGAGTTCACGATAACTTCTTTACCACAATATTTTCATAATACTTAGCCTCTGTAGCTAATGCCCAGTATTGGTTCATGGATATCATACTGAGATGTGCCATATCTCCTCCTCCCTATGATGCTACTGGTGCACTAATCAAATACTCTACGGCTATAATCATCACAAGATCTCCAAATCAGGATCTATAGGCCTCCCTCTACCTCTAATATTGATCTCTCTCCTAGATGACATGATCCCTCTATTACTTAAGAATCTGGGCATCCACTCGCGTAATATATAACTCTCGACGAGTGGCATATCTCTTTGTGCTCACTCGAGCTATCTCCACGCATATATGTGATATCTCTGAAGTATCTCATCGATCGTCATTCCCATATCTTCCTCTTGGAGAAAAATCTACCTCAATATCCATGTCCTCTTCCTCCTCATCCCCTCCCTCTCTGGCTACCCTAGCCACTACATTAGAAGTCATCGACTCAAAAAATCTATCTCCAACCCCTACATCATTGTCCTAATCTGATGGCACTAGTGCCTCCTCCATCATGTAAGCAATGTAGGTAGATTTATATCTATCTCCTCATGCCTATAGGAGATAGGATCCATGGGATCCGTCTAATTGACTCCAAACTGTTGTTACACTCTATCAAACCGAATGGCCTTAATTTCCTCTAGCCTGTAGCCCTACACACATCTTGTCGTCCTCATACCAATCAAATTTTCATCTACTCTAGGCCATGTATGGATGTCCCTATATATACGCCATATACTCTTCTCTCCCTCAATCTCTCAAAACTTGTCACTATACAAGTCAACATCTCTAGCCCCTCTGTCTTTGTGATTCGAGTCGGATCCCCATCTCAAGAATTGAACTGTGAGATCTATATGGTCCCCTATGACCCATGGTCGCTCTGGTGGACTGATAACTGAAATGTGCTCATAGGCCCAAAAATTTAAGAGGAAGCCAACATCTATAAATTTCCTCCTTCTAGCTATGTGCATCGATAACTTATAATATACCTATGCTAGCAGTGTGGTACCAAATGCGAACACCATTTTATGGTCAACTATATAAGATAATACCCCTGTTAATGCCCATGAAAATTTGGCTCCCTTGATTTTGGCAGTGCATAGCAAGAAATGACCATCATAAATAAAAAATCAATCTCCTCGGTGCAGCCCCACACTCATACCTCATGTCATAAGATAATTCCCCTGATGCAAATGTAATGTTGGGTGCATCGGCTATAAACAACCGTGTTAACACTGCTAACATGTTATCCAATGTAATAAGGACTATATTCTCCACATGTATCGATAGTATAAGAATGTGATACACATCCTCCAAGGTGATCCTCATCTCACCCATCTTAAAGTAGAATGTGTATGTGCTCATGCCTCAGCTATCAACTAATGCAATCATCAACCCCACATCTCATGAAATCCTCTAATAATTTATTAATCCACCCAATTCCACTATCATAAAGTTATCCTACACGGCATCTACTACATCCCATCTGATCTTGTCATATAGTGTTAGGACTAAGTCTCTCAAATACAAGGTCTCTCAGGCCTGCAATCATGCATAAAAAAACATAAATAGGATACCTTATCATTATTTTTTCCCTTATTTTTCATCTAACTATAAGAATTTTCTATCCTCCCTATGCTAGACGTTGACTGATTTTGGGTCAACATGCCTAGGGAAAGGTTGATGCCTTTTAGGGATATGTTGATGGCAATCGTACAAAGTCACCATCGATCGTCCTCGACATGAATCCAAAATACATAAAAAATGAAAAAAAAAATACAACATAAGTTAAATTAAAAAAATCTATGGTTTTCTTTACCCACCATCTTGTGAATACTTTTCTAACTACTCCTTTAGTCTCCATATATCTCCAAATCGTGATCTCCTTTTATAGATTTGAGCTCTCAAATCGGCACTCACAAGAATGAAAATGAGCATTGTTTGCTGAATTTCAAGGTTATATATCCACCAACCTTGGTAACCACAGACCCCCTTGGGTCACCATCAAATTTACTTAGGAATTGTGGAATGATCTTAGGTTTCATCGACCCAACCTTCCCTTGTTTGTTTTGTGCTCTTTCATTAAGGAACCATATTAGTTTTCAAACTCCACTTTGTTGCAATATTTATTTCCCCTTGTGGAATTTCCTATCCTTGATTTTTCATATTTTTCCTATTTGTCTTCTTTTGCATCCTTTACCAGGGCACAATTATTTCCATTCTCTTCCTTTTTGGATGCATTCCTTCCATAAATTCCTCATGTTTGAAGGATTTAACATTCTTTTTGCATTAAATTACACATAATTTTGATGAGTCCTTACGACTCATTAGTCCCCATGGCTAGCATCCATATTGAGAGGTTTCCTATTGGATTCCTTTCCATTTTGTAGTCTTTTTTGCTAACTTGCAGTCCCATAGGACATTTCTATATCTCCCTAAATACTATGACCTTTGTTTCCTACCGATATGTCTCGAAACTCCTAATATCATTGACACCTTTTAAACCTTTTTGATTTGAATCCTTCTATCTTGGGGCATCTTTACCTCGCTTATTATTTTTTCCCTTCTTCTTTTCCCACCTTCGCTTCTCCACTAATTTTTACAAACTTGCGATCAATTCCCTTTTCGTGTCATTGATCCCTAGTTTGAGGGGGAATACGTAAAAAAAAATAATCCATCATCAATCATTTTGTAAATCCATTCTTGTTTGTCTGATGGATTTCCTAATGCAAACCACTCAACAAAAATGGGAAAATGTAGACACTGAATTTTAGTATCACTACCTTTCTCGTACATTTTTACTTATTTTATCATAATCACCTATCTTGTCACCTTTTTTATTTTAACTCATATTGTTATTAACATTCCTCTCTTTCCTATCCATTATCCTAACTATTTTAATATATTATTAACCTTCATTAATTATCCCTTAATTCCCATCTCATTATCTAATCAATATTAATTATTTATATTTTCCCTTTTCTAGGATTATTACCATCTTTAAGTAAGTAGTTTATTATCCTTAGGCTATCCCTAGATTTTATTTAATCTATTTTATTGATGAAAAATTATTCCCTCAAAGAAAACGTTGCCTAAGAAAAGGCTCCTAAGGATGAAAAAAGGTCATAGTAGGTTCTTGGGGTCTCAGGAGCACATTTAATGAGTTCAGGAGTGAAAATGAAATCGAGGATTTTTTTCCTCTTTTCTTTTTTTATACCCTTGAGATTGATGAGTACATTATTTGGCTTATTTATATCATCTATGTGATTGATATTTTTTCATTTAACATTATTTACTAGTGCATGTGGATTCTTTATATGGTTATATCTTAGTGAGTTCAAAGCATTTTCCTTACTCTTGTTCATGCAACCGATGAACTGTGTAACTTCTCAATAATTTCCTTTGTGAGTGAAATGTGGTAACATGTGAAGGATAATAATGAACATTTACGACCAGTTTTGGTAGTGCAATCAAGGAGCAGGAGTCTAAAGTTGATATGCATTCATGGAGGACATTTTCCATTAACGACCTATAAACATGGGTCATTTTTTTAGCACTTCTGTAGAATTTTATCAACCTTAATCAATGTTTTTAGTGGAAGAACTAAGTGCCTATAATTTTTGCATGATATGTAACCGAATGTTTCTATATGTGTCATCTCATTGAATGAAAGTTTAGTAGTTGGATAATATTGATAATCTGCAGTATAGTTCATAACAGTTAGTATTTAATTCCTAGATACACTGAATATGTCATAGAAATTCTTTGAATCAATATAAGTGGATATTGTTTTGAGTATCTCATGTTTTTAAGATTACCTCTATCCCAAGGAAGAGAAAGGACCCACTCAACCAAGGTGACTCGTGGCTATTTACGTTTAGGCATTCAAATGTGATTTTTTGATAAGTCATAATTTTCTCATTTCCTTTACTGTGATTTCAATTCTGAGTGTTCAATAAATTCCATTTAGTGTGTGTATTTATTTTATGAAATTTCCTTTCAAAGTGTGTATTTCCTTTACTAAAAGTTCCATTTAATGTGTGTTCTTTCCTTTATTTTAATTTCAATTTAGAGTATGCAATTTCAGTTATGTTATTTTAATTCTATATGTGCATTTTCATTTTAGTTAATAGTATCACTTTCAGAACTCATTTCTATCACAATAAGTTAATATCCATAGCTTAGCATTAAGTTTTCATATGTTAGTATAAATCAAAGAAAGATATAACAGAAAACACCCCAAAGAAAGAACCAACGTGATAACTTGATGTATAGGGCTTCATTACATATAACCTAGGATGTAACCCTGGTTTTATAATGACCCTAGTAGAATAATATATTAGTTAAATGATTGGAGAATACATTAATACATAATTTTTGGCACCTTTTTTGGGGAAACCATCAACAAAACATGTAATTTTATTTATCTTACAAGTTATGGGTGTTAATGAATCTCATCTATGTAATTACTAGGAGTCCTAAACCTTGTTTACATGACCAATATTGATGCATAGACCATGGGAAACTAAAGGGATATTTATACATCGTAATATTCAATGCATATCTCAAAATAGAGCCCTTAAAAGAAACACTTAAAGTATTGATGAATCTAATGCACTGCATAGAATCCTTTTTGAGCATTTTGCATCATCCTATTTAGATCCATAACAACCTTTAGAAATGGGATACAATGGTAATGATGAAAGACCCATGGGAAGAAATTTTACCTATCCCATTATTTTAGATGAGGATGAGGATGCACCGATGAAAAATACATCTCCCTTCATCCTCCTAATCTTTCAAGGAATGATTAAAAAAGACTCATACCGTTTCCTCTTTGAATTCAAAGTTTTTTTCCAAACATATGATTACTGAACTGATAATTATAAACTAAAACTTTTTCCTTCCACCCTCAAATACTCTACTATGTAGTGGTTTATAGGATTATCCCCTTATAAATAAAAAGGAGGATGAAAATTTAGAATATTATTTGGATATATTTCTCTTTCTCCATCGAATGATTGGTTATGAGTTACATGTTGATATCACCAAGACAATTTTCCTTAAAGTACTAGATGAGGAAACCAAGGATTCCCTCCATCTCATAGGAGGATATGTGCACAAAATTAGCATGGTAGAAATCACTGAGTTATGTGGAAGTTACTCTAGAATAAGAGGAGGTATAACGAAGAGAAGAACATCCAATACTTCCTTAGGTACCTCAAAAATTCTCAAGGAAATGGCTAACATGAAAATAAACATCTTTTCGCAATTAACATCAACCATCGATGGGTTGAAACCAAAGAATAATACTACCAAAAAACCTATGGGCATATACTATCCTAAATGTAGAAACTGACACCCTTTGAGAGAATTCCCTTTAGATGTCCCTGACCATGATACTAATCATTATACCTTTTTTCCTCAATTGAAACAAGTGAATGCATGTATCAAAAAAATGGAGAGGTAAATTTTTTTTGGAAACCACATAATCAAACTGTGTATGCCCTGAGACCTTCTTACAATCCCTAGGTAATGCCATGGCCCGATCGGGCTCCTCAACCTACTTGGAGAAAACCTGAGTGGGCACCACAAAATTGGATGGTTTATCCACATCCACCACCATGGATGACTCCATACAATCAGTATGTTTGGACATCACCAGCCATGGGAACCTTAACATAATTCTAATAAACAAAGGAGGTTTCAACAACCAAAACAAGCTTTAATGGCCCCACTACCTAATTACCAACACCAAGGGTAGAAAACACAAATCCAACTTCCAACACAGCCAGTAAAAAATACTAAAAACCAACAAAAAACTTTAATTAATGAAGTTGGAAAAAGTTATAGAATGCAAGTAATGCTATCCATAATATACAACTATGATTTGGTAAAAAAGTAAACGATCCTCCCATTTTCATCACAGAAATACTTGAGGAAAATGTGAGAGAAGAAAAATATAAGGAAAATGAAGAAACTGACCATGTTCCACAAATACAAACCACTAGGAATGGTCAAGAGATATATATGAATGCACAAAAAAGTCCTTTACCTGAACGATTACGAGAAACTAGGATTGTGGAATAAATAACACTAGTTCAGGAATTGAAGGAAATGAACATTGAAGTCTAACGTTTGAGAGAAATAAGGGACATTCTTGAGTTAAACACGACAATTACAGATCAATGTATAAAAAAATCGGGAAGAAAAAAGAAGTACCCCAAAATGGTCAAATTAGAAAGGAATCGAGTAGATTGTTTTGCTATAAATCTTGTTTCATTAATGTATGGGGATCCTGGAAGCTCAGTCATCACCATTTTGTAAAAGGACAATAAATCTTTAACATTTTAGTAGATTTTGGTGTTGTCATCAATGTTATTGTTGACATTTTTCACACTGTGTGCAAAAAAGGTCAACTTAAAAAGTCTAAGTTTCTCAAATTGGTCAGGTTATAGGTTTTGGATATGTTTTGATCAGCCATCCTAGAAAGGAATATAATTTTCATTTCTTACTTTTGGACAAGATTAGAATTCCATGCATCAAATTAGTAGCTGGAAGTGTTTCCTCAGAAGGAAACACATTGCGTATACCATCTTTTTGATGTATCATCTTCAACAAGACAATGAAAGTAGTCTCAGAATACTACTATAAGGCCTTGGTGAAGGTGAGAAATATGGCATATTCAGGGTTTTACGTTCTGAACAATAAGTCTCAGTTATAGCTTTGAAGCATGGAAAAGGTAGTTTTACAAATAGTTTTCATTTTCAATGCACATAATAAAAGGTACACTTGATTTAAATTTATTTCCATGATTAAGTGAATTATTTAAGTGTTCTGAGTTATATCAGTTCATTTATTATCCATAAAAATTAAGAAGGCACAGAAAATAAAATACATACATCTCATTACACAAAAACAATTCATTTATTCATCAGGAATAACGTATAGTAAACCCACACAAGCGGTCACATGTAACTTATACATACTGGAAATAAAATATGCATGTATTTAAAAATATAAAAAAAGGAGAGAGAAGAAACCCATAATTCCCTGATTGGGTTGGTTTTCTCATGCTCCTTGTATTGCTTCAAATTCAGTTGCTTCATCATCATCTCTAGTTCCCAGCAACAGGTACCTATGGACATACAATACATATTGTTAGAGCTTTGGGTTTGATCTATATCCATGTGTTTATAGTTTCAAGTAACTAATTTTTTTAAAGTAATTTCATATAAGATACATGAAAGACAAGATCATAAAGTATATACTGTTAGAGCTCTAGGGGTCTCCAACTACTATTTTATGAAAAAAAGACAGAAAAGGAGAATAAATGACGACATAATAGAGAGACTATAAGCCTTATTTTCTAACAAGTTTCTAAGATGGTTATACGTACAATAATTAAAATGTCATTTCAGCCCTTTAAGTATCTGATACAAGTGAAATAAGTTTTATAACCTAAAGTAAACAGGATACATGGCTTCATTAATATGGCAGAGCTCAAGTTTCATATAAATAGAGCAGCTCACAAATTCAAAATCATGATAAGATTGGTCTTGTCAAAGAGTTTAAACAGGATATGCTTGAAGATACATCTAGTTTTTCAGGATAGTTTCTTTATGTCTTCTCATTTAAGGATACATAAAGAAGGGTGATCAGAGAAATTTTTACAACATGGAATCATTGCATCATGGTCTACAAAACAATCATAACTTATATCAAGGATCAGGATGAATGAGAAATTGCAATTGTCTTGCTTTTAGGTTTCCTTCAGAATTCTTAAAAGTATCTCACAACAGAATGAAAGATTACCATATAAAATAATGAAACAGTTTCAGTCATCCAATGGAAACTAGAGTTTTAGTCATCAAGGTGGAGGAATTTTAGAGTACTCACTATATCTTAACAACTAAATAAAAATTAAATGTTAAGGTAATATTACAAAGTACAACAGAAGCAGCTAGAAAAATCATATTTCTATTCACAAATAGATCAATGGATGTATTAATATTTCAAGATGAGGTTGAATGTTTTAAAAGGAATCAAAGTAAGGTTTCAATGACGAAGCACTATCAATGTCAAGATTAGATAATGAAACAAAGAATATCATATTATAGAATGCATGTTTTGTAACAAATGCTTAAAATAATAAATAAAGAAGATGCAATTTTGAAATATAGGAATCAAGATAGTAAATGAAATGCTTTGCTTCAGGAAATGCATTGTTGCAGTTTTAGGAAAGCATCATTAAAAATTCAGTTTCAATTTCAATCAATTAGAAAAACTTGCAAGTATCATGTAAACTAACTCTAAACAATAGTGGAAGATCATGAATTACAGTGAAATAAAACTTGCAAGGAAATGATACGCTGAATTGTTTCCTAATACTTATTTCATGCAACCATCATAAAAATTGATCAAATACATTGCATGAAGAAGCAAGAGGACCCAAAAAAATGAATCAACAAGTACAATTGATTTTCAAGATCATAATCATAATACCATCAAGTGAAATCATTAGAGAGTAGTTATCAATGATGTATAAGTAAGAGCTACAAAATTCTCAAACAAAATGAGTCCCAATAGTTATGAACAACTAGTCATACAACAAAAATTATAATACTTGTTTAGATTTGAAAAGAAACCCAAAAATCTCATATAATTTTTGAATATTGAATCTAAGAACTTCAGTAGGAAACGAGTTATATGCTAAATTCATCATAGAGGTTAGACTAAGAAAGGAAGCTCCTACATACAGATAACTTCCAGAAAGTTCTCATAAAAAAAGATTTGATATGTAATTCATTGCACTTCAGTATGGATTGTCATCACCAATCCGGCACTATGATAATTCTTCACCGGGAACTCCTCATGCTATGATTATTTACTAATGCACAGCCTTTAGTTTGGTGGATGTAATCTGGAAACAAAACAACAACATAACACAAGAATACCATCGACTATGATAAGACAAAATGATGACAAATCTGAAATATCAAAGTAAATTATAATATTAACATGAAATTGTTACAATCTCACCCATGAGGTACTTCAACAAGACCATGGGAGAAAATTTACAATTACACCTCTCGATGGCTTCTTCAACACACCTTTAACTGATGGCTTCCTTTGCACACTTCCTACAATATTTCTCACTACTTCTTTCTATGCTAAATGAGGGGGGTAGCCTCTCTATTTATAGAACTTACAGGCTTATCCATCTTATCTCTAAGATAGGATAAGAAATCCACTCTGACGAATCATATTCCATACCTTAACTCTTATCTGTACATGTAAGCTTATCTCTTAAGATAAGATAAACCTTATCATTTTACATGGGTTCCACATTTTTAGACTTTTTACAAATAAAATACAAAAAATATTTATGACCTCACTCCTTGTCCTTATTACCAATATAATATTTCTAATTCCTAATCATGTAGACCCTACTTCTCTAATTACCCAAACTTTGACATTTTAATATTACCGGACCACTTACGACAAATATTTACTTTTTACAACATTCCTATTGCACTTTGACTATTACCGTACTCCACATTATTTGCGGCGTCGTACTGGCAGCGCCATTATCTTCTATCGGACGCTACTACTAATTACACTTAACAACATTCTATTCCTAATACATACATTAATGAAATAGAAATTATGGAGGAAAATTTTAGTGTCGACATCATCCCCCTTCCTAGCTTCTACTCCGTCCTCGGAGTAGACTCTTCCAGTGTATGGAAAATCTTCAATTTGTCGTGGTTGACCGATTTCGTAATGGGAGTGCCATCCAATTCCTCCACTCGGTACGTACCATTTTCATGCACAGCTGCTATTTTGTAGGGCCCCATCCATTTTGGAAGAAATTTCCTCTGTCTTCTTTTTTTGTATCTGGAATCATATACTAGAACCAAGTCATTCCCCTGAAATGGAGACCAAAGGATCTTTTGATCAAAGTATTCCTTCTGCTTCATTTTCTTTTTACGGCTTGTATCCTTTGCTATTTCCCTCATTTCCTCCAGTAAATGAAGATGTACCAACCTTTCTTTTACTGAATCACTTTCATCCATCCTTTCATCTTTCATAACTCTCACAGTGGGAATATCAAACTCAATAGGAAGAACTGGATCAATGCCATAGGCCAACTGAAATGGAGAGTATCCTGTTGCTGACTTTGATGTTGCCCTATATGCCCACAATGCTGCATGAATCCTTTTATCCCATTTATGTACCTGTAAGGCTGTATCTTTTGCTAGAATTTGACACAGCACAAAATTTGTTCGTTCCACCTGTCCATTTGTGCTTGGCTTGTATGTTGTTGCCTTCCTGTGCTTGATAGAAAACTTATTGACTAGGGCTTCTACCACCTCATTAATGAAGTGGATTCCTTGATCTGTTACAATTTCTAATGGACAACCAAATCTAGTGACAATGCATTCATATATGAACCTTGCCACTTCATCCATGGAAGCTGTCTTCAATGGCCGAGCTTCAACCCACTTGGTTAAATAATTTGTGGCAACTACAATATACTTATTTTGGCGTGATGTAGTTGGAAGTGGACCTACAATGTCTATTCCCCACTTTTCAAAGGGACCAAGGGGAAGAATAGGACATAATGGAGCTGATGAAGTCTTACGGTTACCATGTGTTTGACAAATATCACATGTCTTACAATAATTATAACAATCTTTAAAAAGAGTGGGCCAGTGATAACCTGCATCTAAGATCCTTCTTGTTGTAAGTTGTCTAGAGAAGTTCCCTCCACATGTACCATTGTGGAATTCTTCTATCAGTTCCTTCCCTTGATCACGTCCAACTGCCCTCTTGTACTGTCCATCAGGTCCTATTCGAAATAATACTCCATGCAGAATAGAATGTGGACGACTGACTTGAGTAATCTTTCTCTTAGTCTTTGCATTGGCACCATCAGGAAACTTTAATTCATTCAGATAATTCCAAATATCTATGTATTCACTAGGGATTGTGTCAAGGGAGAACAATGCTGCATCGGGAAAATCATCATCATCACAAGATGATCCTAAACCATCATAGGCTCGAGAGAGTGCATCTGCATTGACATGCTTCTTTCCTGGCCTATCTATAATATCAAATTCAAATTCTTGTAGCAAAATTATCCATCTTGCTATCTTCCCTGATGGGTTAGGCTTATTGACAATATATTTCAGAGCCTGATGATCCGTTACAACTATAAATTTCTGCCCTAGCAAGTAATTTCTAAACTTCTTTACAGCAAAATGATAGCTAGAGCCTCTTTTTCAGTTACAGTATAGTTTACCTCAGCACTGCTCATTTGTCTGCTCCCAAAGTAAATTGGATGTTCATTCCCATTTTCATCCTTTTGGCTCAAAGTACTACCTAGTGCTGCATCTGAGGCATCAGTGTACACAATGAATGGCTTGCTCCAATCTGGATTCTTCAAAATAGGTGAAGACACTAGGGCTTCCTTCAGCTGTCCAAAAGCTTCATGCGCCTTGTTTCCTGGTTCATAAGTAACATCCTTCTTCAAGAACTGGGTTAGTGGCTGTGCAATCTTTGAGAAATTCTTGATGAACCTTCTATAGTAACCCACATGGTCTAAAAATGATCTCAACTTACTTCTATTCATAGGAAATGGTAAATCTTTGATTTTTGAAACTTTATCAGGATCAGTACCAATACCATCTCTGGATACAACATGCCCTAACAAGACGCCTTTAGAACATCCAAAGACACACTTTGTAGGGTTTAGTGAGGCTTGTGCTTCATCTAACCTTTGAAATGTTGTCTCCATTTGGTGCAGGTGGTCCAACTTGCTCCATAGATGCAAAAATCATCCAGAAATACTCTGATGAAGGTCCCAATGTAGGGTTCGAACACCCTATTCATCAAACGCTGGAATGTTGCTGGAGCATTACACAACCCAAAAGGCATAACTCTATAAGCAAAACGTTCCCCAAGGAGTGGTGAACGTGGTCTTGAGATGATCTTTCTCTGCTATACGAACTTGGTTGTAGCCGCTATATCCATCAGCAAAACTATAGCATTCCTGGCCAGCTACTTCGTCCAAGATCTGATCTGAAAATGGAAGAGGGTAATGATCCTTCTTTGTTGCCTTATTGAGCTTCCTGTAATCAACACAAATGCGTAGCTTCCCATTCTTTTTTATTGAGATCACAATGGGAGAAACCCATTCTGAATTCTCTACAGCAAATATGAATCCTGCATCAAGCAACTTATCTATTTCTTCTTTTACAGTCTTGGAAAAATTAGGATTCATTCTATATGGCATTTGCTTTATGGGCTTAGCACCATCTACCAGCTCAATAGAATGTTCTACCCAACTTACTTGACGGAGTTCCTTGTAATCAAAAGTGAATAGGTGTATGTACCTTCGAAAGAGCTGGAGGTAGGATTCCTTCTCACTCTCCATCACAGCATCACCAATCTTTATTTGTTGGAGACGATCATCAACTTCTTCTTCAGATAATTTTATGGGGTCATGAGTTGGTGTGACTGGAAGGATATCCATGACTGAACATCAATTCACTTTCTTCATCTTCAGTGTCCACTTCATGGTACTAGAGTAATCAGAGGATGTCCAATCATCAGTTTCATCAATTGAATCCACAGGTTAGGATTTATGATGTCGAGGGATAACATTATTCTACCCTCTCGCTACCACGTCCAGTGTCATGAAACCTTCTTCCATAGTTTCTTGCAGGAACCTCCGTAGCGATGGTTTCCGTCGCTTGGGTACGCAAAAGAAAAAAAAAAAAAAAAAAAAAAAAAACAAAAAAAAAAAAAAAACCCTCCCCCCCCCCAAAAAAAAAAAAAAAAAAAAAAAAAAAAAATAAAAAAAAAAAAAAAAAAAAAAAAAAAAAAAAAAAAAAAAAAAAAAAAAAACCTCTCCCAAAAAAAAAAAAGCTAAAAAAAAAAAAAAAAAAAACCAAAAAAACAAAAAAAAAAAAAAAAAAAAAAAAAAAAAAAAAAAAAAAAAAAAAAAAACCAAAAGCCGGCTTATTGACAATATATTTCAGAGCCTGATGATCCGTTACAAACTATAAATTTCTGGCCCCTAGCAAGTAATTTCTTAAACTTCTTACAGCAAAAATGATAGCTAGAGCCTCTTTTTTCAGTTACAGTATAGTTTACCTCAGCACTGCATCATTTGTCTGCTCCCCAAAGTAAATTGGATGTTCATTCCCCATTTTCATCCTTTGGCTCAAAGTACTACCTAGTGCTGCATCTGAGGCATCAGTGTACACAATGAATGGCTTTGCTCCAATCTGGATTCTTCAAAATAGGTGAAGACACTAGGGCTTCCCTTCAGCTGTCCAAAGCTTCATGCGCCTTGTTGTCCTGTTTCATAAGTAACATCCTTTTCAAGAAATGGGTTAGTGGCTGTGCAATCTTTGAGAAATTCTTGATGAACCTTCTATAGTAACCACATGGTCTAAAAATGATCTCAACTTACTTCTATTCATAGGAAATGGTAAATCTTTGATTTTGAAACTTTATCAGGATCAGTACCAATACCATCTCTGGATACAACATGCCCTAACAAGACGCCTTTTAGAACATCCAAAGACACACTTTGTAGGTTTTAGTGAGGCTTGTGCTTCATCTAACCTTTGAAATGTTGTCTCCATTTTGGTGCAGGTGGTCCAACTTGCTCCCATAGATGCAAAAATCATCCAGAAATACTCTGATGAATGGTCCCAATGTAGGGTTCGAACACCCCTATTCATCAAACGCTGGAATGTGCTGGAGCATTACACAACCCAAAAGGCATAACTCTATAAGCAAACGTTCCCCAAGGAGTGTGTGAACGTGGTCTTGAGATGATCTTTCTCTGCTATACGAACTTGGTTGTAGCCGCTATATCCATCAGCAAAACTATAGCATTCCTGGCCAGCTACTTCGTCCAAGATCTGATCTGAAAATGGAAGAGGGTAATGATCCTTCTTTGTTGCCTTATTGAGCTTCCTGTAATCAACACAAATGCGTTAGCTTCCCATTCTTTTTTATTGAGATCACAATGGGAGAAACCCATTCTGAATTCTCTACAGCAAATATGAATCCTGCATCAAGCAACTTATCTATTTCTTCTTTTACAGTCTTGGAAAAATTAGGATTCATTCTATATGGCATTTGCTTTATGGGCTTAGCACCATCTACCAGCTCAATAGAATGTTCTACCCAACTTACTTGACGGAGTTCCTTGTAATCAAAGTGAATAGGTGTATGTACCTTCGAAAGAGCTGGAGGTAGGATTCCTTCTCACTCTCCATCACAGCATCACCAACTCTTTATTTGTTGGAGACGATCATCAACTTCTTCTTCAGATAATTTTATGGGGTCATGAGTTGGTGTGACTGGAAGGATATCCATGACTGAAACATCAACTTCACTTTCTTCATCTTCAGTGTCCACTTCACTGGTACTAGAGTAATCAGAGGATGTCCAATCATCAGTTTCATCACTTGAATCCACAGGTTCTGCTTTATGATGTCGAGGGATCACATTTATCTTCACCCTCTCTCTACCACGTCCAAGTGTCATGAAACCTTCATTCCAGTAGTTTCTTGCATGAACTCTCCTTAGCGATGGTCTTCCCAGTAGCATTGGGTACGCAACAGTACCATTTTTCATCACCTGAAAGTCTACCACACATACAACACCCATAACAGATATTGCCACATTTGAAACTACACCTTCTGGTTTAGTTTTTCCTTTATTTAATGACCTTAACATAAGTGTTGAAGGGCGATCAATTTTTAAACCCAACATATTCATTACAGACTCGGTCATTACATTAACTGCAGCACCTCCATCAACTAAGACATCATGAATTGAAATACCATTACATAATACCTCAGCTTGTGGAGCATAGGGATCTGCCTCTGCCTCCAAAACAGGGACCTCAACCTCCTTCCTTCTTCGAGTATTGAGTCCACCTCGCAATTCTCGCCTCTTCTCAGAAGACATAGCCAAGAGTTGACCATATGTAATATTTGCAGGCCTTTTAGACAGATCTTCCAAGATGGAGTATGGTCCTTGCCCCTGTGAAATCAGAAAATCTTGCACACCCAACTTTCTTCTCCTATGTTTCTTACTAGTTTCTCCTTTCATCTTCTTAGGATCAGTTCCATCTTGATTATCTTTTTCTTTCTTTCTTTTTGTTACAAACACATCTACTTCATTATTTCTACTCTTATCTACTACATCAAGAGAATTCACAGGTGCTTTTCCTTTATCATTATCTCTTCTACCAGATGTAGAAGCTCTATCTGGACAATTATACTTATAATGACCCTTTTTATAACAACCATAACAACAACTTCAGAAATATTTCTTTTTGGACCTCTATCTCCTCCCTGAGAACTAAATTCCTTTCCTTGAAGAAGATTAATAGTTAATTGACCCATCTTTTTTAGCAGATCTTCATACTCAGTAGATGTACTAGGAGAAATATTTGTGCTCACTGGGAGTGGTTGTGGATTCTTGACCAAAGGTGCTAGTGTAGGCTCTACTTTAGCAACAATTTCTTTGGGCTCCTATTCCATGCTTTCTTCTTTCCTTCTTGTAATCTCCTTTGCTTGTTCAATGGTAGTTGGGCAGTCATACTTTACTCGTTGTTTGATCTCTGGCTTCACCCCAAGAATGAAGTGCTTACATAGGAGATTATCCACGCCATTCATCAACCCATCCGCTAGTCCTTCCTTCCGGATTTGGGCATCAAGCTTCCTCCTTAGCTCTAGAACACGAGCATGATAATCCCTTATCTTCTCCTTCTCTCCTTGGGTTAACTTTGTGATATCGATCATGAGATCTGCATATTTCTGTTGTTCACCAAATTCTTCAAGAAAACTTTCGGTTAATAAATCCCATGAATTTTTCACATTATCACCTAGTGTTTCAAACCACCTAAGTGCTGAACCATCCAAAAAGGTAGGAAAAAATTCAGTCCATTGTTCCCTTCTTATAAGGCCATTACAAATACAAGATCGTTTAAACTCTTGAATGAAAGAAGAAGCATCTTCATTAGATTGAGTTGAAAAAACAGGAATCTTTCCCATTTTCAAAAGTAACCACTGTGAAATACCAACTCACAAGTACAATCAACAAGACTTATGTGCACAAATAATTGGAATTACTATAGAAATGACCACGGTAAACTATAGTAAAACTTGACTTACTGCGGTAAAAACTGACTTTACTGTGGTAAACACTATTCACGGTAACAAGTGAAGTTACTGCAGTAAATACTATTCACGATAAAAAGTGACTTTACTGCGGTAATTACTATTCCCAGCAAAAAGGACTTTACCAGGGTAACTACTATTCATGGCAAAAATGACTTTAACAAGGTAACTACTATTCACGGTAAAAATGACTTTACCATGGTAACTACTATGCACAGTAAAAACAAGGTTACCCTCCAATTAATTTTTGCCTAAGTGGGAATATCTCTCCAGAAAATCCACCAACGAGGAATGGTCCCGGCAACGGAACCAAAATTTCATTACCAATCCGGCACTATGATAATTCTTCACCGGGAACTCCTCATGCTATGATTATTTACTAATGCACAACCTTTAGTTTGGTGGATGTAATCTGGAAACAAAACAACAACATAACACAAGAATACCATCGACTATGATAAGACAAAATGATGACAAATCTGAAATATCAAAGTAAATTATAATATTAACATGAAATTGTTACAATCTCACCCATGAGGTACTTCAACAAGACCATGGGAGAAACTTTACAATTACACCTCTCGATGGCTTCTTCAACACACCTTTAACTGATGGCTTCCTTTGCACACTTCCTACAATATTTCTCACTACTTCTTTCTATGCTAAATGAGGGGGGTAGCCTCTCTATTTATAGAACTTACAGGCTTATCCATCTTATCTCTAAGATAGGATAAGAAATCCACTCTGACGAATCATATTCCATACCTTAACTCTTATCTGTACATGTAAGCTTATCTCTTAAGATAAGATAAACCTTATCATTTTACATGGGTTCCACATTTTTAGACTTTTTACAAATAAAATACACAAAATATTTATGACCTCACTCCTTGTCCTTATTACCAATATAATATTTCTAATTCCTAATCATGTAGACCCTACTTCTCTAATTACCCAAACTTTGACATTTTAATATTACCGGACCACTTACGACAAATATTTACTTTTTACAACATTCCTATTGCACTTTGACTATTACCGTACTCCACATTATTTGCGGCGTCGTACTGGCAGCGCCGTTATCTTCTATCGGACGCTACTACTAATTACACTTAACAACATTCTATTCCTAATACATACATTAATGAAATAGAAATTATGGAGGAAAATTTTAGTGTCGACAGGATATACAAGAAAAAATGGAATACACATGACACTGATATGTAAGGTGTCATTTTTCATTAGTTCGAGTAATCTTTTAGATTGGAAAATAAATTCAAGAGATATAAGAGAAAAATAGCTATCAACCTCCTTTTATGGAGATATAACTTGGAAAATTATTGAGATGCTAGATATAAGTTTCTAAATAAGAATCATGAATACAACCAACTCATGCACATTAAAAGTTAAACGAGGGAATCAAGGATTGACCTTTAGACTCGAGCTAGTAAAATAATATTAGAAAGTGATTATGGCTTCATAACTCAATGCACAGAATATGCAAACCTATATATATGAATACACAACCATTTAAAGTTTTCACATTTTAGGGCATAAAAAAAGAGTAATCATTTTACAAGATAAATAGAAGATGAAACAAGTTCCCTATAATGAGATAAAACCAAATTTTCGATTCCAAAACGGTGATGGTGGTTCAGGAAAAAAATTACCGAACCCACCAATATAAAATCTTGGAAATTGAAAGTCATGTTGTGGATAAACAGAGAAACTCATGAGATTCGTAAAAAAATAAAAAAATAAGGGAGAAATTTCAACAATAACCATATTACTTATATTCACTTGATCAAAACAGAGACCTCTCCACTGCAAAACAATGACCTGAAGCAAAGAACAAATCTTCTTCCTCGAAAGCATAACGATATAAATAAAAAAATAGGGCTATGAAACAATGATGGTGAGTCATCTCAAAAAAAACAAATCCCTTGAATACAAGTAGCTTCAAAAATCATGGGTATCCATGTAATGATCACAAGGCAAACGGTCTAGACCAGATTTGTGTGATTCCAAATCAACCCAGAAGGGGAAAGTTGAATGATAAGATTCAGTGAAAGGAAAACTAATACAGAGATAGATCACCAACAGTGGTAGTAAGAGAAGAAATTTCCCATAAAAATAATTAACCAAACTAGATACAAGCTCTAAAAATCATCTCCATAATGGCCACATTGAATGTTTTTCAAGATTTACCTTAGAGCTCGAAACTTCCAAGGTGAACAATGAAAAATGGCTAGGGTATGCTCTATTTTCCCATCTAACTAATCAAGTTAGCTCAAATTAACCTAGGTTAAGAAATAATGCCCACATGTCTTGATAACATAAAACCTTAGTGTAACTCTAGTTACTAACTCTCACTGACAATGCTAATGAGGGTCTATCCATCATCAAAGGGGACCAAATGATTAAATATTTTCATTCATGTTAATCATTATTTTGAGTATTGTTGTCTCCTGAAAACTGCTTTGCGTTTTCATATCCAAATTCAAAATTTTTGACCTCATGTCCTTTGTTGGTGTTTAACAGAAGTTAAAGATTCAAGAATTTAGTAAAAGTCATTCCCTAGTGCTATTTAAATATCTGTTTTGCTTGTCTGGAGAAATTCTCCATCTCCCCGTCACTGCACAAAATATCCTCTTTACAATCTCCTTTGTGATCAAAATTGTTCGCCTAGTTTATGGCATGGGTCATTAAATCATTGTTTTGCCTCCATGCCTTTGGTTCGCGAAGGAAATTCAAAAATTGAACTTAAAAATGGTAAATTTGTCCTGTGGACCAAAAAAGCTGAAATTGCTGATTGCGGAAAAAGTGGAAGTTTTTGTCTTAGGCTGCACAAGTTCAATTGGGACACTTAGGACCTGAAAAATATGAAATTTCTGATTGCAAAAAAAGTGGAAGTCTATGTCCCAGGCTACACAAGTTCAATTTGGACACTTAGTACCCAAAAATCCAAACATGCTCATTGCAGAGAAAGTGGAAGTTTTTGTCCTAGGCTGCACAAGCTCAAGTGGGACACTTAGGACCTGAAAATCTTAAATTGTCGATTACAGAAAAATTAGAAGTTTTTTTCCCAGGCTACACAAGTTCAATTGGGACACTTGGGACCTAAAAAGCTGAATTGGAAAAAACATTCAAAATCATGAGAGCAGGCCAGTGGAAGAAATTTAGTTTTTGAGCCCTTTTCCAAAAAAAGGCAAAAATTCAAAGTTGAAGCCTGCAAGGAGAAATTCAAAGGTGAAGCTCGTGGTTGAAAAGTCAAAGAGAAGCATCATACATCATTTGTGTTTTTGAGCAAGTTTGCACAACAATAGTGTAAAATCCACACATAGTGACCCACAACCCCGATCAGGATTCTGAAAGGAAAAATTCCTAGTCTCCACGCTTCACTTGTTTAGTCGACACGTTCATCGGCTGCAGCTCTTCTCTTGATAGGATCAATGCAGGTACACATGTTCTATCTACTTTAGAGTTATCGAGTATTCACTCAGCAATATCCAAAACATGGTTAAAATGTTTAGACACACATATCTGTGCACTTAGGTACATTTCTAGGTCCCAGAGCATACTAATATATACCATGATTCTTATGTAGAGAAAAATAGCTAATGGAGGACAATTTAGTTTTTGAGCCTTTTTCCAAAAAAGTTAAAATATTGAGAAAAGGGATGCGACCCCATTTCAAATCAAAAGTGGCCACGTGTCTAAGTTGAAAATTAAAAGTTCAAGCCTGCCAGGAGAAAGTCAAAGGTGAACCCTGCGGTTGAAAAGTCAAAGCATCGGCACGGGCCAATTTGTTCCAAATTTCCAAATCTCTTAAAAATAAAAAAAGCAAAGGGCTTCCCTCGTAACCACTCCAATCCCCTAAGGCCATGTGGATGACCCAATTTCAGAGTTAGAGGAGCAAATCTAATGGTCTGTATTTAAACTGGAAAATCGAATGTAATGGTTTCTTTGCAAGATCTGGTTTTTAACCCGCTATGAGATTTTTCTTAATAACAGAGGAATTTGAAAAGGCGTTGAGGATCTGTGAAGTTATAACAGTTTCTTCTAAAGAATATAATGGCTTCCTGAAGCCATTCCAAAGGGATGATGATTGATGTTCGAAAAGACTAGAGTGCTCTGTACTTGGAAAAGATAGAAAATGCCATTCTTCTTCTATTTTCTCTTCTTCCTCGAATTTAGTCCATTCTCAAGTTATGTACAAACTTTGCTCAAACTTCATTAATAAAAAGAAGGAATTATTTCCTCTTTGATTGAGGAATTGATTGGTACTTTGTGACCAATGGGTTTCATTCGGTCTTATAGCTTCTCATGCGGATTTGTTTTTCTTCTAATTATAAATACATGTAAATGAAATTTCTAATTAATGTGTGTGGGCATCTGATATTCTACCCACAACATTAGTTTCTCCTATCTCCATTCTCACTCCCTTTCCCCTTCTCAGACAAATTTCTTCTCTAGTGAGAAATTGCTACCTTTGCCACAGGGTCATTGGAGTGTCCACTGTTGGATCTCTGGTTGATAAGGATACCATTTTAATCCACTTTTTTCATGCATGCACATACAGAATTTGCACCGTTCAAGTAGAGGGACTTAGATTCCCATAGCATTGGCTTGAAATCTCACCAATTTGTCTACATAAGACAAATTTTCTCGCCAACTATTTTTTGGTGCCCATCATGGGGCAGATTTTTGTAGTATCTGCACCAAAAAATGACCTCAAGGTCATAAAATACAAAAACGATTCTAGAAGAAAATCTTCTAGGGAGATTGAATAATCACACAAACTTCATGGATGTAAATCATGGCTATGTATAGGAAATCCTCCTGTTGAGAGACCTAATTTAATATTTCACATCCAAGAAGACACTACTTCCCATCTGAGAGAAGCTATCTAGCATAAGAGACAAAGTGTCAATCAATAATTCATTGCCATAAGGATTCTGGACCTAGAAGAGAAATGCGTTGTCGAAATGGAAAGGCAAAGACAAATTCCAACACCCCAGAGGAGAGCATAAACTTTCAAGCTGGCTGATAGAAGATATACCCGAAAACTGAGGCTTAGGAGGACAAATTGATCCCACATTTGAAGAGCTTGAAAGAAAGGCAACTGCTGAGGAGGAGATAAGGGCTTAACTTGAAGAAATAGAAAGACTCCAAATCGAAGTAGAAGAAAGAGTAGCAACAAAAGCAACCTTAGCAAGACTAGAGGATAGAAACAAGAATAGAATGGGTGATCATGAGTGTGAGGAATGCAGGCCCAACGTACCATGGGGGAGAAATACCTGTCCACTAGCTCTTGCTCAACCACTCCATGAGATCCCAAGAGATTCAAGAAAGAACTTCCCAAAATTCAAAGGGGATAGTTCTCAGCTCCCAGAAGAACATGTAGCAGCATTCATCACTACTTGTGGAGTGTTGGGAGTTGAAGATGAAGATGTTTCAGTTAGGCTCTTTGTGGAGTCACTCCAAGAAAAGGATGTTGAATGGTTCTACATGTTTCCCCCAAGATCTATCACATGCTAGGAAGATATAAGAAGTGCATTTGAACATAGGTTCAAGAGCATAGAAGATTGTCAGGACCTGCTGGTCTAATTGATTCTGATGAATAAGGAGACCTCTGAATCAATGAGAGATTTTCTAGTAAGGTATGATAGGTTGATAAGAACAATCCCAGAAGATGTGTTACCCTCTAAAAATAACTTGAAAAGATTCTTCTTCAGTTATTTACCATCAGAAGTTGGTTTCTTCCTCAGAAGAGCCCAACCAAGAACCTTGAGGGATGCTAAAGACTTCACAATTGAGACAAATGATGATCTAATTATTTCTGGCAAAGTGAAAGGACCAAATGGGGAGAAAAAAGGTCAAAGTTCAAATCCAGTCACCACTGATCCAATGTTCTAAAAAATGGAAAATGACCTAGTTGCTTTGAAGAAGTAGCTGTCACAAATCACAATGAGGAATGCTCCAAGGAGATCAAATCCTCCTGATAGACCAAGAATTGCTCCACCCCCTCGTAGGCTTGCTCTTGAAGCACCATCATTCAATGTTGTCTGCGACACTAGAGAATCAAAAGAAGGAACAGACATTGAGGAAACTGAAGAAGAAAGCATGGACGACTACGGAAAACTATCTTGAAATTGAAGAGGTTGGCATGCACAATGGCCTAATTGAATACGTTGATGATGAGGAGGAAGGTGATAAAGAAGCTCCATGTTTTTCATGTGTTGTTTTTACTCATGCACAATCCAAGAATGGTGTTTCAGCCTCAACAGTTACAAATGAGAGTAGGAGGAGCAAAGAAGATAGCTCTTCAAAGCCATCACTAAAAAAGATCATCAGTAGGGGATCACCATTACCACCTTCCATGGAATCAGCTAGAGAGAAATCAAATTCACCAGTTGTAAAGGACCACATTGCTATGCCAAGTAAGTTATCTGATTCTTCTCCTAACTCAAAAGCTGTTAAGAGAAATTCTCTTCTAAATGTTTCTTCTGCAAGAACATCTAGATTTCAATCAAAGGCTACACCCTCACCTCCTTCCAAGCCAATTTCTACATTTGAAAAGGAGAACCCAAGACCTAAAGTAACAAAAACTGTGTCATTCAAATCCTCTCCCACTACTGGAACATTTTCCTCATCTACCATAACTCCATTTGAATTTGTGGACCATGCAAGTAAAACTAAAGTTTAGCTCCCTGAGATTGAATACCTACAAACACATCCTACCCAATTTGACAAATTCATCAAGGTAGTCTGGGGTAGCAACTCTACATCCCAAATCTCTAATTCTAAATTCCTATTACCCACACCATCCATACCACCTTCCCAAAAAATGTTAGCCCTCAGTGCCTCCACCACCAATAATGAGTTGATCCTTTTTACCTATCACTTCTCATCAAAGGTTTTCCAGCTAAACAATTGCATTATAGATTTTGGAGCCTCAAATAATGTGATGCCAGCAAAATTTGTAAATTCTCTTGGCCTCACTTTTTTCCAGGTAAATGGTACATGCTACTCAATGGAATCCAAACAAGTTCCACTGGTAGGAAGGATTAAGGATGCTCAGGTTACACTAGTTGATTAACTTGATAAGAAGATACTCTTGAAATGCATTTTGGTGGCAGACATCCCAACATCTTTTGGTATGCTATTGAGTAGAAGTTTTTATAGAGATCTAGGTGGAGAAATAAAAATGGATTGATCATCCGCAACTATCCCAGTGAAAGGAGAAATGAAGAAGTTGCTACTAGTCAGGAAAATGGAATTCACAATAAGGAAATCTAATTATCAGAGAGCTAACATCCTCTTTCAAGATTGAGGGCTAGGAAACTACTTCCTTACATCGATTGAAAAGGAAGAGAACTTGCCACTCCTCATGGAGAAAGAAGAAGATCGGATTTGGAAAATGGAGTTTGATGATAGTCATTCTAGAGCAGGTTCAGGAGATGGTGTAGTATTATACTCTCCCTCCAATGAGATATATCCTTTTGCTTAAAAGCTGCAATTTGATAATATAAACAATACTACAAAGTATGAAGCACTACTCTTAAGCATGAATTGCAACAAGGCCAGGACATGGGAATCAAGAAACTTGATATGTAAAGATGATGCTAGAGATTGTGGTGAAGCAGGTCTGCCAACAATATCAGGTGAAAAATTTCCAAGGCTTAGGCACTATAGAAATAGAGTGTGGGACTGCATTGAATTCTTTGATGCATTCTCCATTGAAGCTATCCCTAGGGAGTAGAATAAAAAGGTTGATTCTCTAGCAGTGTCAGCTTCCTTAGTAACACCTCATACTTCTTTTGGAAAAGATAAAGTGACCATTGAGATGGTGTTCAGACCCAAAATACCAGACAATGCAAATTAATGGTAAGTCTTCAATGATGATAATCAGATCCTAGCTTTCTTAGAACAAAGGGATAAATTCAATAATTTGTTCTTTGAAGGAAGTGAAAATCCACACCGTGAATCAATCTCCAAAGAAGAGAAGGAAGGGATTGAGGGAATTGATGAAGAGAGAGTAATCAAACTAAAAGGAAACAAAATCCCTAAAGGCCTAGTTTCTTTGGAATACCTCTTTTACAAGCATGATAGGTTCATCCAAGAGAAAGAAAAAAAGTCTTCTTGGTGCCCATCTGATTTTGATCAAGAAAAAATTGGCACTTCAGAGAATCCAAGGATGGTTAACATTGGTAAATGACTGCTCACTAGAAGAGAAGAGAAAGTTTGTCGCTCTACTAAGAAAGTACTCAGATGTCCTAGCCTACTCCTATGATGAACTCAAATCTTTTTAGCCAAAGGAAATGCATCACTCTATTCCTTTGAAGCAAGGAGCCAAGCCCTTCAGGGAAAAACAAAGGCCCTACAATCCAAATATTACTGATGTTGTCAAAGAAGAGGTGATAAAGATTCTCAATGCTAGAATCATTTTCCCCATCCGCCATTCAACATGGGTGGCAAACATTGTTCCAGCAAGGAAGAATAACGGGGAAATAAGGATTTGTCTAGACTTTCGAAATTTTAATTAGGCATCTCTCAAGGACATATCACCCTCTTCCAATCATGGATCATATTTTGCAAGTAGTCACTGGATCTGAGATGCTCTCTTTGCTTGATGGATTCTCAGGGTACAACCAAATCAAGGTGGCAGAAGAGGATTGCAACAAAACATTCTTCACAACACCTTGGGGCACTTTTCCCTACAACAAAATGCCTTTTGGCTTGATCAATGTTGGAGCCACTTTCCAGAGAGCAATGGACTTGGCCTTTATAGATTTGAACCACTGCATTTTCATTTACCTTGATGACCTCACAGTTTTTTCAAAGAGGAGGAGAGATCATATCAGCAATCATTTAGAGAAAGTCCTTGCAAGGTGTAGGAAACATGACATTTCTCTAAATCCAAAGAAGTGCATCTTTGGAGTCACAGAAGGCAAGTTACTGGGACACATTGTGAATGAACATGGAGCACACATTGATCCTGAGAGGGTCAGAGCTATCCAAGCACTAGCCTTATCAACCAGCAAGAAGGGAGTTCATTCATTATTTGGAAAGGTAAACTTCCTTCTAATCATTTTTTTCTTGAGTTCTCTAAACTGACTAAGCAAGGGGGGGTAACTTCCATGATGAAACCTCAAGAAAGTTTTTTAAGTGGAATAAGGGGGTAAGTGCACGAAGTTGGTGGACAATTTCATGGACATAAAAACCTAAAATTTAGGAACTGCAATCGTGGTTCCTAAATTTTAGGATTCAGCAATTACCGAACCTAAAACCATGAGCGTGGTTATAAACCACAATCGCGGAACTCTAAGACAAAAATTAGCAGTCCCGCAACTACTTATTTTCCACATTTTTCATTTAAACTGCAATTTTTTCCTAGATTTTTTTCACTCGAGCTTTGAATACCACCTCAAAATTGCTCATTCAAACTTCTGGATAGCAGATATATTCAACCATGCTACTAAGACAAGGAGGTAAGCCCCCGATTTTCAATCATTTTTTTGGCATTTTAGGTTTTTTTTTTTGCATTTTCATGGGTTTTTTGAAATGTTTGTTTATGTATACAATTTTCTTGTTTTATCAATTGGTCGGCAAGCTCGAAATCATGAAAACCATCAAAAAATTCCTCAAAACCCACCGAACATTCCTCAAAACCCTCTGAACATTCCTTAAAACCCTCCTCCAAACATAGGTCCACCTCCTGTGGCTCCTTCTATGCCCACTGAGCCAGCAGGAACACAAGATAATATCATTGGAAGAATCTGAGAAAATAAAATTGTCATTGAGAACCTAATTCAGACTATAAGACAAAATCATGCTACAAATTGTGATCCCACATGACTTTAGCCAATACATTGCAAACATTGATTGGCGAAATCGAGTCCGTACCAACCAAATGCATAGATGGAATACCTTTAGAGGTGACTATAGGTGGTGGTATACAGATAAACTATCCCATGCGGCTGTAAAAGACAAAAAAATTGGAAAAGACCTCATTTGTGCATTATTTACTGACCCTAGAACCAATGCCCCCCCCGCAGTTACTTGCAAACGGTTCCCAATCCATTGGTGCCATGATGACCGAATCAAAAACAATTTTTGGGATCGATGGTGGATGGTTTTTGATTATCCACCATGCAACAACAATGAGGTTCCTCTTTATTTTTTGAATAAATTATATTGCGAGTTCATGCTCAATGAGGTCCCAAATTATTTTGACTTTTCTGAACTTTTTTGGTCAAGGAGGTGGCTCTGCATAGAGTAGACCTAGTGCACGCATAGGTCCAACCTAGGATCCCCCATGCCCTAAAACCCCCACTACCTTCAATTGTCCCTCTTACAGTGAAGGAGGTTGTGGAGATTGATACATTACATGCATTGAGGGAGCTCACTAACACTCTGACCCAACATAGTGACCAGATTGCATCTGGTGATGTTGGTGGAGGCGCCAGTTCTAGTGCACCACACCACTTTGGATCATGTGGTGCCATATGCACTGCGGGTGAGACATCATTTGCTGGTTCACAGGATTTCTTTTCTATGGATGAGATACTGGGGATTGTTTTTGGGAACTGGTGCCACTAATATTGGTCTTTCACGGGGAAATTTCAAATAAATATAAATATATATATATATATATATAGTATATATATATATATATGATACAATTATATATATATATATATATATATATATATATATATATATGATTGTACGTCATGTACATACATGTAAAAAACTAATTTTTTATTTTATTTTAAATAGCAAGAGCCGGTGAAGGAAACATTCGGCGTCGACATGCTAGCTACTACAGCTAGGCCTATTTCAAACGTAAGTTTCAAGTTGTACAAACTTACATTTTTAATTCCATTTGATTGCACTAGATTATTATTATAATGTTTCATGTGTATGTTATACATATTAATATGTTTCTATTTTATACACAGGGGCCTGGAAGATCATCATCTGCTCTGGGAACTGAGGCTACTGGCACGCCTCACATGAGTTTAACATAGGTTAGTAAATCTCTTTACACTTTGTTGCTAATTACTGGAATTTCACGTGGATTACATGCTTTGGACCTCTGTTATGTGGTGCACAGTCATGTAGATTTTAATATTGATTTGTACATGTTTTTTGTATAGCTTATAATTGTTAGAGAGATTCCTCTATATATGCAAATTGTGGAGGTTGCTATAGATACTACCATAGCATCTACAGATCCACTAACTGAGGTACAATTTTTCAAATTTGTTAAATGTTGAGAGGTTCATTATTTCTTATTACTTAAATATACAATATCAAATTTTGTATGTATATGTGAAATATTTAATTTGAAAATTAATTATTTGTATGTAGCTTACCCCTCGTGAATCTATTGTTTTCCCTGCGATGTATCAACAACAAATTGATAGGGATCATGACATTGCGGTAAGATTTCACATGCATTTTAACTAAATTTTACAAGTTTCTAAATTTTGAATGTATTTTAAAATTTAGGGTGTTAAAAACTTGTTGTTTATGAATGTGCAAGTTAGGTTGGAGGCATGCTTAGAGACACCTAGGACCACATGGATGAAATCCATAGTGGCATCTCCCTCCAATACATCCCCAGGTCGTGGACGTGCTACTTCTAGCAGGGCGAAGAGATGGAAGATGTTTCATGAGTAGATTCATAGTCCACCTGGATGTACATAGATATATATATATATATATATATATATATATATATATATATATATATATATATATGGGCCATCTAGTCCTAGTAAACATGTTTCTTCATATAGTCCATTGTATATATATCAGCCTTTTGTCACCGCATGTGGTCCCATATGTACATTATGACACACTTAGTTCAAGATGTACACATACATTATGAACTTATGTATATATGTCTTCATAGACATGTGTCTGGAGCACACTTTTATTTGATTCTTATATATATCCATGTGTGTTGGTTTTTCATAACGATAAATCTGAACTATATATGTTTGATTTGATTTCATTGCATGTATGATATCCTTCTATGTATGTCATTATAGAATAACCATGGTTGGACATTGAAGAAAGATAATAAGAGTACTGTACACTAAACAATTGATTTAAATATTTAATCATGTCTTCTTGTATAAATTGTGATTTTGAGATGACACATTATTTCATTAGATTAGACGTAAGGAGCATATGGTTTCCTACTCCTCTCCGATGTGAATGGAAGTGTTATTCGATCTCTAGAATTGCAAGGATTCTAAAAAGGAAAGTTTTTTGCTTCTAAAATTTTAAATGTGAATTCTATAAAAAAATTAGGGTACCAATGGAAAATATTTTTAGATCATGTATGTCAAGGATTTCATGATCATAGAAGTTACGAAGTAAAATGTACCCAGTTCTTAATGGAGCTTAAATAAATGAAGGAAATATGAGCCTTTAATCATGGAAGTATTGTTATTTCTAGTTTGCAATAGGGTTTACATTCTGAAAATGTTCCAAATCAGCTCTTCACTGCAAATAGGCTAGGACAGCAACATTGATATTGACAAAGGATTAATATTATTAAAGTGTGAGTATGATCCAAAAAATGGATCTAGAAGTACGTAGTTATATGTATACTCACCTCTTGAAACATTGGAACCTAGCTAACTCACCTTCTAACTCATCCTTGACCATTCTAGATTAACCTGGGTTACATGGCGTGACAAGGTAGGGTTGACAATGATTCTTAAGTGACAAAGGGACTTAAAGGGGTGATACTGTGAGAATCGCGGTTACAGTATTACATGAGATGGTTGTGGAACCACTTCTCTTCATAGAGTAGCAAGTTGCGGGACTGCTATCTATAGGCACCACCAGTTACGCAATTACCGCAGTGAGAATGTTAACAAGCCTCCTAAGTGACGAAAGGGAGAGATTTTTTCATGTGGTGGTGCCATTCTGATGAATCCCAATAGTTGAAAAGGGTAAAAATTTTCAAACCAGTAAGTTTCTCATCTCCTTAGTCATTCTTAGTATATAACACCCATCACATGCAAGCACATTTAATCCTCTAAGTGAAGAATCAACTGGAGTGTCTTCAAGTCCGTGAGAAAAGGGGGAAATCTTGAATCATGTTCTGGCTTTGTCCATAGACCATCTAAGTTGAATTCTCATTGAAACTTACAAATGAAACTGATCTCATCTTCCAGAGATGTTCACATGCTCCAATGTGTTGAAGGACATATTCTGGTAGTGATCTGGCATTGATATTGTAGTGGACATTGATATAGTGAAGTGGATAAATTTCATACCTAGCTAGACTCTTTCGCACATTGGATTTCTCTAGAGATATAATTCTATGATCTCTACAAGGGCTTGCATATCTAAAGTATTAACTATTGAAGGAAAGGGTCGCAAATATTTTCCTGAACCAATTCTGGATAATAATTTGAACTCCTGGGTAGATTCTTCATGTGGAATTATTCATCCCTGAGAGGAGTACCAGAGCTCATGCATTCTTGTGCCAAGATGCAGTTCCATGGATCATATATTTTAAGATCAAGTATTCTCCTCATGTGGATTCAAAATCAGAAATGGCTTCTTTTAGTTAGCATCAAACCTCACCAGGTGATGGTATGGGACAAACTGTCATACAAGGTATCTCTGAGTCAAATTGAAAACACACCTGAGCTCCACCAAGGAAGTGAGAATCAAGGAATTATTCATCTCATGGCTCGCAAATTGGAGATGCATCTTCCAAACTGAAGAATTTCTCTTTCTTGATCTCAGACTCTATTCCTATTGATTTTAAAAGTCTATGACCAACAACAATCTAAACAAAGAGATAATCTTGTCTATGGGAAATAGATCATGTTCCCTTTTTCATGAGATCATGCTCAACCCAATGGTCAAACTTACTCCTTCTCCATTCAAAGCAGTAGGTGAATGCTATGAATCTTAGCTTGTATGGATTAGGGGACATGAATGCCAATAGATGGGAGACCATTGGCTAACTCAATTTGAGGTAGAGATGATTCAATCTGCATGCAAATCAATGATGACACTTATGAATAAAATGTCCTTTTCACATGTGTTAAAATTAATTGTTTGATGATTTAACTTCATACTCCTGAAAGTTATGTGTCATACCTTGATTTGTGATGAAGAATCTTCCACCTATTACTAAGTGCAATAAATTTATGAGGACAATGTAAAAGCACATAGCTGGGGCAACAGTTAGGATGGATAGAGAGTCACCATCTATTGACAACATATCTCAAGGCAGAAAAGCAAGGGCAGTGATGAATGCAAGAGTACTACCGAGGAGTTTTGGCAAGTCCAAAGTAGAACAAGAGAGATGGAAAGTATCTCCAAGTGACATTGAATGTTTGAGTCTAGGAAATGAACGAAGGTGAGGAGTGAGAAGTCATGCCTCGTGGACAAGGTCGTGGCACTGTAGACCATACTTGTACTCAAGTCCACGTATCTAGAGAACGTCTAGGTGAATGCTAGAGGAGGTGGTGTTTCGGTCCGCGACAAGGTCATGATGCTTCCGGGCTACTTCGTTCGAGCATAGTCCTTTAATATCCTTGAGACCAAAATATCATTCAACTTCAATGGGTGACTACTCAGACTCCATGGCACCTAGAGATGACTTTTCTAATCTAACAACCTTAGCGCAGGGATCCTCTACAAAATCCTCTCTCAGTTTTTTCCTTCTCATTTCGGTGCTCTCGCTGCCCTATTGTTTGCAAACGCACGAAATAGTGTAGTTGGAGCTTGTGTATTGGTTATCAAACACTATATTTTGCAAATGGTGGGTCGTGGCACACTGATTACCGACTATGCTAGCATGTCTCAGGTGGCAAGGTGAACACTAGAGGAGGTGGTGTTTCTGGTGCACGTGACAAGGGTCGTTGCTTCTGGGCTACTTCGTTCGAGTGTAGTCCCTTAAGATCCCTGAGACCAAAAATATCGTTCAACATTCAATAGGTGACTACTCAGACTCCGATGGCACCTAGAGATATCTCATCCAATCCAACACCTCAGTGTAGGGACCCTCTGACAAAATCCTCTATCGGTTTGTTTCCTTCTCATTTTAGTTCTCTCGCTACCCTATTGTTTACAAACGTGTGAAATAGTGCAGTTGGAGCCAGTGTATTGGTTGTCAACTGCTATATTTTGCAAACACTGGGTCATGGCACCAAATTGACTATGCTAGCACATGTCTGGGTGGCTAGGTGAACACTAGAGGAGGTGGTGTTTTCGGTGCGTGACAAGGGTCGTTGCTTTCTGAGCTACTTTGTTCGGTCGTAGTCCCTTAATAGCCCTGAGACAAAAATATCGTTCAACTTCAACGAGTGACTACTCGGACTCCGTGGACACCTAGAGATGGCTCGTCTAATTCTGAAACCTCAGCGTAGGGACCCTCTACAAAATTCTCTCTTTGTTTTTTCCTTCTTATTTCGGTGCTCTTGCTGCCCTATTGTTTGCAAACACACAAAATAGTGCAGTTAGAGGCAAGTGATTAGGTTGTCAAATGCTATATTTTGTAAATCAGTGGGTCATGGCACTGAACCGACTATGATGGAACATGTCTAGGTGGCTAGGAGAATGCTATAGGAGGTGGTGTTTCGGAGCATGAAAAGGTCGTTGCTTCCAAGCTACTTCGTTCGGGTGTAGTCCCTTAAGATCCCTGAGACCAAAATACCGTTCAACTTTAACAGGTGACTACTCAGACTCCGTGGCACCTAGAGATGACTAGTCTCATCCAAAACCTTAGTGTAGGGACCCTCTAAAAAATCCTCTCTCGATTTTTTCCTTCTCATTTCGGTGCTCTCGCTGCCCTATTGTTTGAAAACGCACAAAATAGTGCAGTTGGAGCCAGTGTAAGGTTGTCAAACGCTATATTTTGCAAACGGTGGGTCGTGGCACCAAACCAACTATGCCGGAAAATCCGAGTGGTTAGGTGAATGCTAAAGGAGGTGGTGTTTTGGTGTGCAAAAGTGTCGTTGCTTCTGGGATACTTCGTTTGGGCGTAGTCCCTTAAGGGCCCTGAGACCAAAATATCGTTCAACTTCGATGGGTGACTACGCAGACTCTGTGGCACCTAGAGAGGCCTCGTCTAATCCAAAACCTCAGTGTAGGGACCCTCTACAATATCCTCTATCAGTTTTTTCATTCTCATTTAAGTGCTCTCACTGTCCTATTGTTTACAAACGCGTGAAATAGTGCAGTTGGAGCCAGTGTAAAGGTTGTCAAACACTATATTTTGCAAACGGTGGGTTGTGGCACCAAACCAACTGCACCAGCACATCTGGTTGGCTAGGTGAACACTAAAAGAGGTGTTGTTTTAGTGTGTGATAAGGTCGTTGCTTCCGGGCTACTTCGTTCGGGCATAGACCCTTAAGAGCCCTGAGACCAAAATATTGTTCAAATTCGACGGGTGACTACTCAAACTCCATGGCACCTAGAGATAGCCTCGTCTGATCTGACACCTTGGTGTACGGACCCTCTAAAAAAGCCTCTCTCGATTTTTTTCCTTCTCATTTCAGTGCTCTCACTGTCCTTAATGTTTGCAAATGCGCAAAATAGTGCAGTTGGAGCTAGGTGTAAGGTTGTCAAACGTTGTATTTTACAAACGGTGGGCCGTGGCACTGAACCGCCTACGCCGACATGTCTGGGTGGCCAGGTGAATGCTAGAGGAGGTGGTGTTTCGGTGCGCGACCAAACCGGGTCGTTGATTCTGGGCTACTTCGTTCGGGCTTAGTCCCTTAAGAGCCCTGAGGACCAAAATATCGTTCAAATTCGACGGGTGACTACTCGGACTCCATGGCACCTAGAGAGGCCTCATCTGATCCGACACCTCGGCATACGGACCCTCTACAATAGCCTCTCTCATTTTTTCCTTCTCATTTCAATGCTCTCGCTGTCCTAATGTTTACAAACGCGCGAAATAGTGCAGTTGGAGCTATTGTAAGGTTGTCAAACGCTGTATTTTGCAAACGGTGGGCCGTGGCACCAAACCACCTGCACTGGCACGTCCGGGTGGCTAGGTGAACACTAGAGGAGGTGGTGTTTCGGTGCGTGAAAGGGTCGTTGATTCCAGGCTACTTCGTTAGGGCTTAGTCCCCTTAAGAGCCCTAAGACCAAAATATCGTTCAAATTCGACGAGTGACTACTCGGACTCTGTGGCACCTAGAGGAGTCGTTTTCAAAATTTAGAACTTTTTCAAAATTTACAACTTTTTCAAAATTTACAACATTTTCAAAAGTTACAATATTTTCAAAATTTACAAACTTGACTTTTCAAAATTTACAAATTTTTCTAACAATGTTCGAGCTTCTCTTAGCTTCGAGAATTTAAAATTCTCTACTAACGATACCAACCACGTGAAGGTGGAAGCTTTTCTGGCACCACTAACCTAAACATAAAATTGTTAGTCAAAGAAATCTAAGTTTCAAATCAAAACCATATACTAGATCTATATACATGACATAAAAAAATACACAAATTTAAAATAAAATATATTCAAACTTAAATCTAGATCTTTAAACTAAAAAAATTATATATATATATATACGCTATATAAATTGAAACTTGAAATTAAATATATACCAGACATGAGCATTGTAAATTCATTCCAATGAACCATCAGGATCGGATCTACTCTGAATAGCAGGACAAGATTGCTTCATGATCAGACTCTCGAACCTTCCAAAGAATCTTGTTATTAGGTCTTCCTCGATATCTATACAACTGAATATTTGTCGCTAGAACTAGATGTGAATATAAGAGTATTTTCCTGTGTGTCTCAAAGTCTTCAAACACCCAAACAGAGGAGTTTTTTAATGGATACCGTCGAAGCCAAGTTCCAGTAACTACCACTGACCCTGTAGGATACTCAATCTCTTCGCCATCTATAATAGGAGAAGTCAACTTCTTTCTTTCCTCGATGCAACGACATAAGAAATAGTCTGTTCCTTCTTCATTGTCTTCTGTCGCAATTACTACAAACACATGTCCTACAAAAAAATAACCAAGGTTGAAAAACTCAAATTTAAATTACATATTAAAATTTCAATGGACATAACTCAATACAAAAATTAAATAAATAACTGGATAAATACCTTGTCGCACCAAAATCGAAATTTCGTCAAAGTCCTTAGATGTTGTAACTTCATCTGCAGAAACAAGTTGTAATGCTTGTGGAGGTTGATAACTAGGAAGCAGAGTTAGAGGCCTACAAATCCATCCTTCCACCCATTCTTGTGAATCACACTCAGTAGTGACAAATTCGATACAAGATGCACAAAAACATGTCAACTTTCTTGTCCATACGGCCCACGAAGTAGCGTCTGAGCTACAAAATGAGTGCATATCACTGGACCCAGTGAGTGTCATACAATCCTCGTAGTTAGCAATATGTTTTTCCTCTATCAACTAAAAAAATCTGCAAACTGTGGAATTTTCTTGAGAACCTCGGGCCATGTTGTTAGTACACCATTCCACTATGCTTTTTGCATCTTTTAATTCAGCACCATCTTTGTACTTCAACTCTTCTCTTGCAACAGCTCTTTTCACACATGCCCCTGCACCGTCATGCTCTCCTTTTCCATGTCCAACCTCAGTGAAACTCCAAATATGTTACACACCCATCTTGACATGCATTCTGCTCATCTAATAAAACATTCGTGCATTCTTAAAATGAGACATGCAATTATCTGACCATATATAATGTTGTTTGAAGTGGATGTCCCTTATCACACAAGTTTCCATAAAATAACTGGAAACACCCTTGCACAAATTCAGTAGAATGAGTACGATCATCACTGATATAAAAGTGGTACTCTCTTAAAATTTTTCGATCATTCTCTGTACTATCAGGAGAATGTAGAAATGCTATATGCACAAAAATGGCAACTTGTACTGAGTTGTAATATTGCGATTGAACCTCCATTTGTGGTTGCAATGTGTAATTCTCTGCAAAATCGACCACTGAAACAATAGTACCAATAGGAAATGTGTCTTTGCATAGCTTGAATTGTTCATCCAACCATCGAGCTCTATGTGTATGCCTCGCATACTCATAAACAATTTCATCCTTAAATTTTGTCATAAATTGAAAAATGGGCATTTATTCTGTAACTAGCTTACACCGTTTCGACTCTTTTCCATCTTTCAACTGGTATGCAACTGATTTATATTTATCAAATTCAACTAAATTATGTCCTATTGTACCTTCAATTTTTTCATGGATGTAACTTTCCAATTTAGGTAATCCGCCGCATGTACTACAACTTCCATCTAAACAATCCTGACTATAAAAAAATTGTCCAACTTCTTTTTCACAAAATATAGTAGGAATGAAATCCCTAGAAGATTTTGGTGGAACTTGAACACCACATTCAGATAACATAGTTTCAGAATGAAAAATAGAACGAATACGTAAAAATTTAGCATAATGCATCGCAAATTCAACATGTTGCCCTACAACAACAAGTGGTGCGAGCATGGTTGATTTTTCACATAGAATGGTTTCAACATTTCAAAAAAACGTTGACTAATTTTAATTTCCATATTCTCTTGTTCAAACTTACGAAAAAATTGAGTTTGAGTCATATCTAAGAAATGCTTTGGATGTGGTTCACGATTAGTAGAACCAACTCTCCGTTTTATAACATCTCTTGTATTAGGTGAAACTCTAGTGTTATCATGCCAAAATTTAATAACAACTTCTCTTATAGCATCAGAATTATTTTTTTCCTTACGCGGTGCTCTAGCAGAAAATGCCCAAAAATCGACATTATTGAGTGATTGAAGGATATTACGTCTTTCAATTGCTTTCATTAGAGTTTTTCGATTAACTTGCAACATTCGACTTGTTTGCATAATCAAACGTCGTTTTTTTATTGATTCACTTACAACACTAGTAGCAAGTACACGACACACAATATTACTATCCCTAGTGCGTCTCTTGACACCAACAGTGTGATATGCATCATGAAGGTTTTCAACAATTGTAGAGGTTTGACCACGTATGTTAGATGTTGTCAATCCTAAGGTGTTTAATGTAGGTCTCATTTTAATCAATTTCATCAAACTAACCAACAACTGACATCTTTGGGAATCATTTAAAATTTCAAAATGATTATCCCAAATTTCAGTGGCTTTTCTTCTGATTTGTCGTTCAGAAAGTTTGTCAGACATTGGTTTCAAAATGTTTTCATCAATTTCAATCAAAAAATTAGGTTTCTTATGTAAAATCCTAGGAGGTGTTTTTGTCAAATTTCGCTTGTCTATAGTTTCAACATGAATTTCCTTATTCACATTTTCATTGTCTCCTTCAATTTCAACATTTGCTACACCATGAGTATTTAATTCTTCTTCAACATTGACAGTAAAAACTTCTTCATCACGAGTATTTAATTCAACTTCAACATTGACAGTAGAAACATTACCTAGTTCTTCATTGCTTACAGTAGTTGGGATTGAAGATGAACCTCTTCTAGATTCATGAATTTTCCGCATTCGCTCAGCATTTTCAATTTTGTTGGCCTCTAATTCGTCTGGTGTTTTTTTACTTAATGACTTCCTTTTTTGACTTCGTTTTTTGTCTCCCATGATGTTTTTACTTTCGGTGATAAAAAACGTGCCTGGAAAAAGACAGAATTTCGCAATAATTCATACGGTAAGGTCAGAGAGTAAAAATCACATGGTAATTCAGACATTGGGATGTGTGTAAATATGATTTTTAAAGCACGCTTGCGGTTTATAAACCGCGAACACGCTTTATAAACCGTGAGAGCGCTTTATAAACCGCGAGCGCGCTTTATAAATCGCGTTCACGGTATTTTTACAAAAAACCATGATCACAAAGCTATTTTCCGAACCTTATCCTCGGAAAATCTTTGTTTTTCCCCAACCAAAGCTATGGAAGGTCATTATGAAGTGCAAAAGGTCAAAAAACCTCAAATCTACTCTTCCAAAGACTTGAACCATGCTAAAAAACTGAAAAAATTTCACAAAAATGGTGCCATCACGTAGGGTAGACTCTTAGCTTTGTAAAAATATTGTTTTTAAAGTGAATAGAATAAGATAAATATCATTTTATAATTTATTACTAACAATAGGTCCTTAAGACATTTTTTCCCGTGAATGTTCATGTCTACGTTTAAGATTGTAACTTTTGTTTCGCTTATCAAAATATGATAAAAATTATACCATCCCAAGCGTGGACAAATTCTATACACCTTAAAAAAAATAAAAAAAATGATTTCGATATTTTTTGATATAGTTATGGCGGGCAAACGGAAAGCACTCCATTTTCTAAATATTTTCAGACCACTTTCACGGAAAAAATCATAAAAAAAATATTGCTAAAAAAAAAACAAAATAAAATCCATCCCAAGATAGACAACTACATCTAACGTTTCACCAAAGGAAAAAAAAAAATAACAAGATTTGGTCATCCAAAATGAGGGCAAACGGACTACAATCTTATAAGTTTTTTCGAAAAAAAAAAGTAAGTCATATAATTTTAAGTGTTTAATATATCTAAACTTGTCCGTTTTTTACAAAAATTAGTATTTTAGAAACTAGATTCTGAATTCTAAGATTCATATTTATATAATTTTTTCTAATTTAGAGTGCATGTATAGCTAATAATCCCTACAAGTTGAGATTTCACTATTTTTTGCAATATGACGTCCACGGATGACCCTATATTTGTCCATCAACTTGGTGCACTTACCCATTTGTATTGCTGAGAGTTCATTTTTAAGCTACAAGTATTTTCAATTTGGTCATTTCCTATGATTAAGTGTTATTAAGTACGTACTGGGTTGTTTAATTCATTGTAAAATCATTGCATAACGTAAAAGATGAAATTAAAAGGAAGTACACAACCTAATTAAAAAAAATATCATTTATTCATCAAGGAAATTCAATGTTTCCCACACAAGCCATGGGATGTAACTTGTAACTTACAACTATTGAAATAAGAGATACATGTGTATAAATCTAGAAGAAAAGGAATGAAGAGGCAATCCATCATTGCCTTGGGTTTTCTGTTTGGTCTTTATTGTTTCAACTCTAGCTTTTGAGCCTCATCTTCTCGGCATCACTCCATTGTAGCAACACAAATAAAAAGAGAAACAAAAAATTTCATATTTGATGCTCAAGATTCATTCTACATGCCAGTGTTTCCAGTTTATGGAAAATGGACCTCTTAAGATCAAAATTATAAGGTACATCAAGGTAACATATGCAAATTTGAGAAAGCAGTATCTTATAGTAGCACATAATATTCCCATAATCATGTAGAAAAGGAAGCAAAAATAAAATAAATTATGGAACATAAGAGAGGCCAAAAATCATAATTATTTTCTAACAATTTTCTTATGAATGTAGGTACAGGTTGTAGTAGAAGAAAAAATGCATGTTGTAAAATTTTGTAATAATTAATAATCAAGTACAAATTACATTTTAATGACATAATCAAAATTCAAGGGCTCCAAAAGAAGATTCTTGAATTAATTTCATAATGTTCAAGATACAAAAGTACAAGTACATCTTGGGAATAAAACATGTATGTATTCATATACAACAACTAAGGAATACACTCTTCTAAGTATGGAATGAAGAAAATACAACAAAGCACAAAAATGAATACAAAAGTTCAAATACAATATTCTTCAACTCCTAAATTTTAAGTACATATTGTAGTGAAATAATCAAGTAAAAATTAGTTTACAAAATTTCATCTACATGATACAATTATTCAAGATCTATGTTAAGTAGAATAATAAGTAACTTGTTCAAAATCACAAGAGTTGCAGATGTAGATTCAATAAGTTTGAACAAGGAGGGATAACTTCGTGAATCTTATAGATCATGGTATTTAGTATTATTTTATTTATTATGAAAGATAAATAAGATATACAACAAAGATTCAAAAGTCCCAAGATTATACAAGAGCTAATATCCAACTTTCCAGCTTTGCAAAGAGTATAAAAGACTAATTATCAAACTTCAAATCTTCAAGAGAAGAAATGATGAATGTAAAGTAAACAATGATCACATAGGTTCAAGTTTCAACTTGAAGATTATAAAAATAGGTGTTACAATTATTTATTCATATCTAGGTGTATAGAGATCAAAATAACAGAGATACCAAAGATCATATAAAGGAGAATGAATTTTGAAGGGTTACAATTTCATTATGTTTTCACATTTCATATTGATTCAATTAAGTACTGTAAATCTGATTGATCAAAAATAAATGCAAATCACAATTATCCAGTAAAGATGAGAGTATGCATTGCATAAAATCAATAAATGCAAACAAGGATTCTTTACATCATACTCAATATGAAACTACATGTTACATCCTTCATCATTATCAAATTTTAGGTATAGTATAAAAATGTGCCATTATGGAGAAAATATTGGAGGAATATACATTCAGGAGGAATATATATGTTAGAGAGAGTCAAGATATGGTCACAATAATGAATTTTAGGTTTCATTACAATTTCTACCAAAATCACAAAAAATTGGAGCCAAATAATAAGTTCAAGTACTTGAAAAGAATAATGGAGCTCACCCTTTCTAGGAGTTTTTGTAAAACAATGCAGAAGAGACTGAATCAAGAAAACATAAACAAATTTTTGAATTAACATTTAGTGTCAGCTAATACAAGCCTAAATTTGATTAAAAAAATTGGAGCTTTTGATTCACAATAGAATACAAATAAAGTAAGCTTAAGTGTTCATTATCAACTAAAAAGAGTTCATTCACTCCAACAACTTTCAATATGTACAACAAACCAGTGTTATGGAAAAACACCCATCTAAAAAAGGAGAAATCTATAGAACAAGTCTCTATAGTCGACATACAAGCTGAGAATGAAAATCAAGGGGATAGGTTTTCATAGCCTTCCAACCAAAAGTGAAAACCATAAAAATAAAATGGAAAACCGTCATTGTCAACAAAGATGTTTAACAATAGTGGTTCAACTAAATGCAAAGTAAGCTCCATCATAGCAAAAATGAAGAAGAGGCATTTTACATCTAAAATTAGAGTAACTTTAAGCTCCAAAAGCTCATACGTGGTGGCCATAGTGAGAAGGGAAATATGAGATAAGAACTCTAAAATGAAAAACACAAAAAATTTCAAAGATACAACTCAAATCCCTCAAGGATTAGAATAATGGTGCATAGGCTGTTTTAACCAAGCTAAAGTTTTCATACAATACACACTGCATGTTGAGAGAAATAGCAGACAAGCCTGAAAATGAACCCAAATGAGAGTATGCAGTAGAAAAAATACTCAAACCAACTCCAATGGTGGCTAACAAGTAGCTTGAAGCAAAAAAATCAAAATGATGGCACCCCCGAAACCTATTTTCATAGAATACTCACAAAGAAAATTTCCATATCTACTTTTCAAGTAGGGATTTGAAAATTAAACTAGATCAAATGACTTAACGAACTTACCAATTTTAGAGAAAATTAGATGAAACTCTTGAAATACAAGGAATAAGTTGAATTTGCAAGCACACAAAACTGATTTAAGCTCAAAATTATCATCATAGAGCAAGAAAACAACAAGGTTTTACCCAGAAGAAAGTACCAAAGAAATGCTCAAAACTTCTTCAATTAGATGTCAGAGAAATCAAATGAGATAAAATCTCATAGCTAGTTACAAAAAAATGAACTTGCTCAATCTTCAATATTAAAAAGAAGGAATTAGTTCATCATTTAGTCAAGAATTGATTGGTAGCATTTGTGACCAGACGGGTGGCCATATAGATTACATAATCGTACTAAAACTTCTCCCGTGGATTTGTTTTTCTTCTAATTATAAATGCATGTAGATGAAATTTCTAATTAATGTGTGTAGGCATCTCATATTCTAGTCACAAAATTAGTTTCTCATTGATCTCCATTTTCACTCAAAGTTCCCAGATCTTCAAGGATCAGAATTAATGGTGTCTACGATGAGAAATTGGCCAGGGCTTCGCCCTACAAGGTCAGTGTAAAATGACAAAATGATGGGATCGATGAGTTTTTATTCAACCATTGAAATCCACAAGATTAATTATCGACGACCAATACCACATATGTACAGTTGCACCGTTCAATGATCAAGGGACTTAGATTCCAATAGCGTTGGCTTGAAATCCACCAATTTGTCCACAAGACAGATTTTCTGGCTGATAAGTATACAGGCATAAATATCAAAGATACGACAGTTGGAATCAAACCACCCATTCTCAATGTAAACTCAGTGGTCTATGTTATGATTACTCTACCAAGGGGTCAAAAACTTATGATGACATGTTTTAGCTTATTTTCACAAGTTGTGATAACCCTAGCTAACCCGGTGTTAGGGTCCCCAAGTCCGAACTCTACCAATTTACCTATATGGAAGGGATACAAAGCATCATGACAGAGGGGGTGCGAAGGTTCATTTTAATTATGCATTGCATTGACCTTAGTTAAGGTCTATAAAACTAGTACTCGATGCCTCAAAAAATAAAAAGGTCCCAACCACCTTATAATGCCAATGATTAGTTTCTAATTACTACAGTTATGCACAAGTGATCTCAGTCGAAGGAGACTGATACTAGATGTCATACACATGGATAGGTAGTCCGCACATGTTTCAATAATCAATTATTAGTGACCAATAATGAGATAAAGGCATTGGTTTTTTGTTGCAAATGGGTATCTTTGAGACATCCCATGCAATATCCATGATAGAATAACAGAAGAATACAAAAAAATGTCAACATCAAAGCATGCAGATGGTCCCCACATATTGGATGAAGTTATTTTTGTTAAGTATTGGAGCTTAAAGTAATTGTTTTTTCTTACATACGGAGGTTAATGTATTTACATGTGCATCTCCACAAGAGGACAAATTCTAAGAGATAAAGATAGAATGTCATGCAAGAAGATAGGAACACATGTGTCACATCATGAAGAAGAAGAAAAATACTATGCATGCACGGTGGATGAGACTTGGAGGAGACTTGAACAAAAATCAAGCGGATAATATTAGCCAAAAATATTTACCCAAGTATTTTAATTATATTAAAAATAGAACATTCAACTATACTTTGACTAGAGTGTATTTTTGTAATCAAGGCTATTAATGGCTCATTGTAATCAACATGTATTTTTTTATTTCTATATTTACTCATGATAAAAGGGGTAAAATTAGCATGCATCGGTGCGAGTAACAGACTGTGGTCTATTTTTAGGAGGGGATGGGTGCAGTATTTTTGCTCTTTATATTGTGTGCACTAGCAAGGCACAGGGATGACGTTTTGGACACAGGAAGTGTTGAAGTATATTTTTGCCAGTTTTTCCCCCCGAATAGAGAATTGATTTATGTACGTTTCCAATCATTTACAGTGGTGTGTATATCCTTCAATTAATTCTCATGAATTTTAAATTCCCTGATTAATCATCTAATCTTTCTGAAAATTTGGTAATTTCTATATCAGTCTTAGTGTGCATGTTAGCTTATGTGTTGTTGTGATTTATCCCTCAACGTACAAGTCTTTGCCTTAGGACTCAAACTGAAACCCATTAGTTCGTGCTTTCATAATTTTTTCTCAATTTTATTGTGCATGTACTCAGTCAAAGGCCTTAATCAGTTTGGTTTATCACCCCATTTCGATTCAATTACAACAATTTTTTTTACCCTTAAAACCCTAAAAAATTAATTTACGATACATCAATAAGGAACCGCCCTTGATACTGGATACTGACCTCATGAATAGGTATACCCATGTGCATTCAAAATCCATTCCAGAATTAATTGTACATGTACTCAGTCAAATCCCTCAATAAGTTTTGTTTATCACCTCAGTTTTCAATTCAGTTACACTCATATTTTTACCTTGAAAACCCCTAAAAATTAGTTTAGGATACATAAAAAAAGGAACCGACCTTGATACCAAAAAATCACCTCAACAATAGGTATACCCACAAACTTGAGGTGTTTTCATTGGGATTCATTGTATCTATGAAAGAGAGAGATCTAGAGAAATCTTAGAACACCTGTAATCATCTCTCTACAGGGTGCACTTTTGAGATATAACTATTTTTGGCATGCCTGGTGGGAGGCTCATAGAGCTTAAAGTGTTACTAAATTTCAAAGGTTTCTCATCATTCAAGAATATCAGATACCATGTATACAAATTTTGTATAGAACTTCCATTGATGAATTCAAACAATTGAAGATTCAAAGAGCAGAATTCATCTAGCCACTCCGTAAATCTTCCCCTGCTGTGTTTTCTTGCATTATTCTTGCCCCTTTATTTCAGATTAGTAAAACACTTTTCAACTTCACCAATTTTAAGTTGCAGTTTTCAGGTATTTTTAAAGAAAATCAGATGTGTTTATTAGTTTTTATCATCTATTTTTGTGAGTAGCATACCTATTTTTCATAGGTTAAATATTTTATTAGGTCCCACAGCCATGTTCAACTTCACCAATTTTAGTTGCAGTTTTCAGGTATTTTTTAAAGAAAATCACCCTCATTTCTAGCAGTATTATCATCCAACCCAATAGTATTTTTATCCACCTTCCCCTTTACATCATTTCTATAGCCCCTATCAGAATGAATATCCTTATAACCTAAACCATACCAATCAATAGGATTATTAATATGAGGGTTATGTTGTTCAAAACCAAGTTTATACAGAGTGTTTTGTTGATTATGCACAACAAGAAGATCTTAGAATCGAGTTTAATAGCTTTAAGTACCAATATTTAGCTAACAAGGAAAAATTAAGAAATCAAATATATTAGAGAATGATATGCATCAGGTTAAGAAACCCTGTCAATGGGTTTTTCCAACTTACCTTCCATATCAAGGACCTATGCCCATAGATCCTCTTTGTCAGCCAATGCATCTTAATCCTCACTTTCTAAATTATTAGGTTACTGCAATTCCTACTTTTTCTACCCCATAACCAGATACTGAAATCCAAATTAAGTGCCCAAGATAGCGTTAAGATGATATTATAACTGGATAACTTATACCTCAAACTCTTGTTCAAATTTTTTCAATTAAGGCTGAAATTATGACCACTTCTCCTCCTTTACCTATACTTATAGTCTAGCAAAGATAAAATGAGAAGATATTTCATGGATGTATGTCAAAGTTTTAATTTTCTTTCATTCTAGAGTTGGAGAAAGAAACCATGCAAAAGATACAATCTATTTTTCCAACAGATCAAAATCAGTTGGAAGATGATCAACAATCTGCATATTCTGAGTGCAGTGTAAACGAGGGCACCTTACTCATGAATTTTACAATCTTATCGAAAGACTATGGCTCAATTTCAAATAGAAAGTAGGTTAAAATACAATGAAAGTGTGTTATAGATTTACAGCTTGAAGTGGTTTATTTCTTGTTAGATTTGGAAAACTACATAGGTGAAGAAAAACCTATAGAACTCACTAATTTTGCAGTTTCGTCATTCCAAGTGCCTCTTGTTGTTAAGGTTCCTATTATACTTTTAAAAAATAAAGAAGTGTTACTAGATGCAGATATTTATTATCTCCTCCTAGAAGAACCATTTTTGGAGGAGAATATCTAAGAACATCATGCTGCTAAGATTAGATGTTGTGCAAAAAAATGAGACAAATTTGATCTTGCATATTTTGTGTCAAATAAAAATTATCAAGAGGAAAGATCAGTTGTGGTATATTAATTTGAAACAGCTAAAGTGTCTTCATATCAGATTCAAAATTCCCTAAAAGATGATTAAAAAACAATAGTTTCACATAAATGTTGAAAAAGAAGAAGAAGATAATCTTGATTTTTTTAGACTGCACCATGTATCTGGATAGTGCATATGAATAAGAAAATGATGATCTTGAGTTTTTAGACTGCATGAAGGATCTGAGAAATGAAGAATCATTTGATAGTGCTTCTGAACAATCATCCACAACAGTCATAAAACATCAACCTTGTAGAGTAAAACCAACCCTCAAATTAGTTTTAGGATTAGTTACAACAATTAGAAGACACAAAACAACATCCAGAACAACTTCAAAAAATTATCATTTTTGTAAATGATGTTCATGATTCAGATCAGATCAAAACAATCAACTTATTTGCTGGGAGGAGGCCTTTTCCTATTCAGTATTTGGTTGATTCACACCTAGCTACAACATTTCCATATTTCATGTTGTCTTAGACAACAAAAGTGAGTTCCATGTTCTCAACAACAAGACTCAAATCATGACAAAAAAAATTATAGATTGGATAGAGGTGTTTCCCATTTCTTGGATAGATCCAATAAATCAAATAAAGGTACATATATTGTTTTGAACTTTGTCAATTTTCCATTTTTTAAAGCTAAATTCATGGGCTCGGTTTTATAGAAAGGGAAACTACTTTTATCTGCCTCTTTTAGGTTTCATTTAGTTTCAACTTGCTACTGGTTAGATTAGGTAAGATTAGGATTTCCCCTTCAATAAAGTGCATTTCATGCACATCGCAATGCTTATCAATTCAATAAAGTGCACTCGTGCATGTGATCAGTTTTTTTTAACAAGGCATATTTTTGTTTTATGCTTTGACTCCATGTCCAATGTAAAAGAGAAAGGCATTGGTATATAAGATAATAGGAACATTTCCCTGCTATATTGCTAGAAATGTTGACATTTTTCATACATTGTGCAAAAATGGTCAACTCAAACTTTTAAGTTTCTCAGATTGGTCGTGTTACAGGTTTTAGATATGTTTTGATTAGCCATACTGGAAAGGGATACAAGTTTAATTGTTTTATTTTGGACAAGATTATAATGTCATGCATCAAATTATCAGATGGAAGTGTTTCCCCTAAAGGAAACACTTTGCGTATACCACCTTTCTGATGTATTGTCTACAGCAAGAGAGTGCAAGTATCCTAGGATGGCATATGCAGAGTTTTACGTTCTGAAGCAAAAGTCTCAGTTATAGTTTTGAAGCATGGAAAAGGTATTTTTACAAATAGTTTGCATTTTCAATGTGTATAAAAAAGGTACACTTGATTTAAATATACTTCCATGATTAAGTGAATTATTTAAGTGTTCTAAGTTGTATAAGTTCATTTATTATCCATACAAATGAAGAAGGCATAGAAAATAAAATACATACATCTCATTACACAAAAAAAATTCATTTATTCATCAAGGATAATGTACATTAAACCCACAAAAGCCATCGGATGTAACTTATATATACTGGAAATAAAAGATGCATATATTTAAAAATATAAGAAAATGGAGAGAGAAGCAAACCATCATTGCGAGATTAGGTAGGTTCTCTCGTGTTCCTTGTATTACTTCAACTTTAGCTACTTCATCATCATCTCTAGTTCCCAACAACAAGTACTTTTGGACATACAATACATATTGTTACAACTTGGGGTTTGATTTATATCCATGTGTTTACATTTTTTAGTAACTGAATCTTTTAAAGAAATTTTAAATAAGATACATGAAGGACAAAATCAGAAATTATATACTATTAGAGCTCCAGGGGTCTCCAACTACTATTTTCAAAAACCAAGAATGAAAATGAGAATAAATTAAAAGATGCAAGAGAGGCTGCAAGCCATATTTTGCAATAATTTTCTAAGATGGTTACAGGTACAATAATGGAAATGTCATTTCAGCCCTTTAAATATCTAGTACAAGTGAAGGAAGTTTAATAACCTGAAGTAAAAAGGATATATTGCTTCATTCATATGAAAGAGTTCAAGTTTCATATAAATATAATACCTCAAATATGCAAAATCATGATTAGATTTTTCTTGTCAAAGAGTTCAAACATAATATACTTGAAGATACATCCACTTTTTCAGGAAATTTTCTTAACTTCTTCTCATTTTAGGCTACATAAAGAAGGATGATCAAAGAAATTGTTATAACATGGAATCATTGCATCATGGTCTACAAAAAAATCATAACTTATATCAAGGATTAGGATGAATGATCAATTGTAATAGTATTTATTTTAGGTTTCCATCACAATTCTTAAAAGTATCTCACAACAAAATGAAAGATTACCATATACAACATTGAAACAGTTTTAGTTATCCAATAGAAACTAGACTTTCAGTCACCAAGGTGAAGGAATTTTATCGTATTCACTATAGCTTAACAACTAAATAAAAATAAAATTTTAAGGTAATATTACAAAGTATAGAAAAAGGAGCTAGATTATTCATGTTTCATGTTTCCAAAGGAGAATTGTTGTAGTTTTAGAAAGCATCACTAAAAATTTAGTTTCAATTTCAATCAATTAGAACAACTTGAAATTATTATATCAACTAACTCCAAACAACAGTGGAAGATCATGAATTACAGTGACATAAAACATGCAAGGAAATGATACACTGAATTGTTTCTTAATACTTATTTCATGTAACCATCGTAAAAATTGATCAATTACATTCCATGAATAGTCAAGAAGGCCCCAACAAATGAATCAACAAGTATAATTTATTTTCAAGAACATAATCAAAATACCATAAAGTGAAATCCAATTTTTCATCAGAGAGTAGTTATCAATGTTGTATATATAAGGGCTACTAAATGCCCAAGCAAAATGAATCATAACAGTCATGAACAATGAGTCATACAACAACAATTACAATACTTGTTCACATTTGAAAATAAACCCAACAATCTCATATAATTTCTTAGGATATAATCTAAGCACTTCAGTAGGAAAAGATTTAGATGCTAAGTTCATCATACAAGTTAGACTAACAAAGGAAGTTCTTAGCTCAAGATAAATTCTAGAAAGTGCTCATAAAGACAAGGTTAGATATGTAAGTCATTGTGCTTCAGTATGGATATACAAGCCGAAAGGGAATAAACATCACACTCATGTGTAAGGTTTTAGTTTTCATTAGTTTCAGTAATCTTTCAAATTGGAAAATAAATTCAAGAGTTATAAGGGAAAAGAAACTATCATCTTCCTTTTGTTGAGATACAACATGACAAGGTATTGAGATGCTAGATATAATTTTATAAAAACAACTATCATTACCCAAGTCATGCATAGTACAAGTTTAACAAGGGAATAAGGGATTGAGCTTCAGACTCAAGCTAGCAAAACAATATCAGGAAGTGAATATGGCTTCAAAACTAAATGAACAGAATATGCAAACCCATATATATGAATGGAAAACCATTTCAATTTTTCACATTGCATAGCATACACAAAGACTAATCATTTTCTAGGTCAAAGAGAAGATGAAAAAACGTTCCCTATTATGAGATCAAACCAAAGTTTCAATTCCAAAATGGCGACCCAGTTCTCCTAGGCACAAGTCTATAAATGCACAAAGTTCTAGCTCAAAGACCTCAATAGAGGCTTCAATATAAATGGAAGACATACAAAGTAGACACCCAACACCAAAAAAACTCAAGATTTGAGTTTGAGAAAGAAGTTTTAGTTTTAAGAAAATACCCAATAGGAGAAAATGCAATACAGTAACATCCTTGAAAGTTGGGTGCCTAGATAAAGGCGAATGAAGAGAACATATGAACGAACTTACCAGAGAGTTTGGAATTTTTGTAACTGAATCTAAAATTAATTACATATACGATCTAATAAACACGAGTACACATAATAAATCAAAATCCCAAATATAGAGTTAGACGTCAGAATTGACAGTGGTTTAGGACACAAATCACCAAACCCGCCAATATAAAATCTTAGCAATGCAAATTCATGTCTTGGATAAACAGAGAAACTCATGAGATTTGCAAAAAAATCAAAAACTAAAGGAGAAAGTTCAACAATAACCGTATTACTTATCTTCACTTGATTAAAACAGATAACTCTCCAGTTTGAAACAATAACCTGATGCGGAGAAAGAATATTATTCCTCAAAAGAATAATGATGAAAATAAAAAAACAAGGCTCTGAAATAGGGATGGAGACTCAACTCAAAAAATATGAAGCTCTCAAATAATATTAACTTTATAAATCATGGACATCTACGACATGATCATAAGGTGAACAATCCAGACTAGATTTGTGTGATTCCATCTCAACCCATAAGGGGAAAGTTGAATGATAAGATTTAGTGAAAGGAAAAAAAGCACAGAGATAGATCATCAGCAATGGAAGTAAGAGAATAAATTTCCCCTCTAAATAATTAACAAAACTAGATATAAGATCAAAAAACCATATCCATGGTGGCCACAATGAAAACTTTACCAGAGTTACCTTAGAGCTCAAAACTTCCACAGTGAACAATGAAAAATGAATAGGGTTTGATCTATTTTTCCCATCTAACTCATCGAGTTAGCTCAACTTAACTTGGGTTAAGAAATAATGTCTACGTGTCCTCACAACATAAAACCCTAGTGTAATTCTATTTAATACCTCTCACTAACAATGCCAATGAGGGTCTATCAATCGTCAAAGGGGACTAAATGATGAAATCTTGTCATTTGTGTTAATCAGTGTTTTGAGTATACATATAAATATCAAAGGTACCAAATAATAAAAAATGATTATGCCTTAAAACAATGGTCTATGCTATGATTAAACCAAAAGGGGGAAAACCTTATGATTAGGGGTTTGACCTTATTTTCAAAAGTTGTTATAATTAACCGAGAGGGTCCCCAAAACCGACAAGATAATTTTCCAAGGTACAAGTGATACATGATCAAGATAGATCTAATGCTAAGGTTAGAAGTATATACCTTAAACTTTCCAAAGTATACCTCAAACTCTACTAAGAAGATCCCGAATAAAGGGAGAAATTTTTATTACTACATATGGACAAGTGACTTCAAAAGGATACAAAGACAAGATTCATACATATGGAAAAGTGGTCCTCACATGGTAAACATGAATTATTATGCCAACGATGGGATAAAGGAATTAGTTTTTCTTGCATAAGCATATATTTGGCATGCCATGCACTAGAAGAAACAATAACAAAGAACACAAACAAATGTCAACATCAGAGCTTGCAGATGGTCCCCAAATGTTGGATGAAATTTTGCTAAGTGTTGAAAATATAAGAATTATTTTTGCTCACACAGGGAGGTTAATTTTTACATATGCATCCAAGGGGTCAAAATTATAAAGGTGCTAAATTTATCAAGTTATAAGTGTCACATCAACATAAGAAGACAAAGATTCCATGCACAGAGGAGGAAAATTACACAACAAGAAATGGCTATTATTAGCCAAATTAGTCATCTTACTTTGTTAAAAATAGATCAGTCAACTGCAGTTTGACTAAATGTATTTTTGTAATCAAGGCTATTAATTCCTCATTGTATTAGCATGTCTAATTTTATTCCTTTATTTATTCGTGATAAATGGGTAAAATTAGCATGCATGGGCGAGTACAATTTTAGCCTATTTTTAGGATGGGATGGGTGAATAATTTTGCTATAAATTGTGTGCTGCAAAGCACAAGGAGGAAGTTTTGGACATATGAGTGCTGAAGTGGATTTTTCCAGTTTTTCCCCATTTAATGGGAATTGATTTCTGCCTTTTGTATTATTTTCACTGGTTTTTATATCTCATTAATTCTTATGAATGTTAAATTCCTTGATTAATCATCTTGCCTTTCTACAAATTTAGTAATTTCTGCATAATATTATTGTGCATGTTATCTTATTGTATTGTTGTGACTCATTCCCTCAATACACCAATTATTTTTCCTTGATATTCTGCTAAAAACTATTGGTTTTTTCATTCAAAAGCCATTCCCAAATTAGTTGTTCATGTACTCAGTCAAAGACGTCAATACGTTTGGTGTATCACCTCAATTTTCAATTATGTTACAACCATATTTTTACCTTGAAAACACCTAAAAAAAATTAGGATACATCAAAAAGGAACTGGACTTGATACACCTATGTTTTATTTGCTGACAAAATATTATGTTTTTGAATGGTCTCCTCACTGTAAGCAGGGTTTTGAGAATATCAAGGAGAAATTAACCAATGCTCTAGTTTTGTTAGAAGTCAACTAGGGGAAGCCTTTCCATATTCACACTGATGCTTCTAACATAGCCATGGGGGTGTTATTGGACAAAAGGATGAGAACAATTAGATGTATGAAATATTTTTCATCAGCAAGAATCTGAATCATAGAGAAAATAATTACACCACCATGGAAAAAGAATTTATAGCTATTGTTTATTCTTTGAATAAATTCATAGATTACATTATGGGATAAAAAATATTTTTTTATACTAACCACTCAACCATAATATATTTGATGAATAAACCAGTAGTCAGGGGCTGGATTATTAGATGGTTACTCTTGTTGGAGGAATTTAATTTGACTGTTATTGATAAGCTAGGAAAAGCTAATGTTGTTGTTGATTTTCTTTCAAGACTGAAAGTTTCAGGTGATGAAGAGTCAGTCTAGGATCACTTTATGAATGAACATTTTTTTTGGAGTATCAACTCAACCTCCATGGTTTGTTGATCTTAAAAATTACCTAACTATAGGGAAGTTTTTTTCCTATTTTACTAGTAAAGAGCGATAAATATCAGTTAAACATAGTGCAACATATAAGTGGTGCAATGGAATTCTATTTAAATGTTGTCCTGATATGGTTATTCATAAATGTGGTTGGGAAGATGAAGTGTATGATAGAGTGAGAGATTTTCATGATGATCCTAGAGGAGGACATTACTCAGTGAAGAGGACAATTCACAAATTCATTGGAGTTGGATATTACTAGCCTTCTCTTCACAATTCTATCAAAAAGTATGTGTGGAAGTGGGATTCATGTCAAACAATGGGGAAGCTCACACTATCCACGGAAATACCTCTCAACCCTCAAATTTTCTTAGACCATTTGAGAAATGGGGAATTTATTTCATTGGACCTTTTCATCCCCCATCATTTGGAAAATAATACCTATCGTTCCACACTGAAAATGTCATGAAATCAATAGAGGTTAAAGAATTGAAATATGCCAATGCGGATGTTGTTGATGACTTTCTCTACAATTGTATATTGCTAATATTTGGCACCCCTAGATTCATTGTGTTTGATCAAGGTCCTTAATTTGTATCTAATATGATTGAGGATTTTCTAGAAATATACTGAATCAAGCATCAGAAATCATCACCATATCACCCTTAATCTAAAGAGAGGGTGGAGATTGTAAACAGATAATTTGACAATATTTTGACCAAAGTGGTCAATACAGACATAAGGAACTGGGTACAAAAACTCTCAGTAGCAATATGGGCCTATAACACAACCTGGAAGACTACTACTAATTTATTCCATTATGAATCGGTATATGGGAAAAAATCCAATGTTACCCATGGAATTCAAGTTATGAACATGTAGAACAATAATTGAAATCAAAATCAAATTGGATGAGGCACAACGTGAAAGAGTGATGCAGCTGAATGAATTGGATGAAATGCGGATGGAAGCACTAAAAAAACAAAAAATTCTCCAACATCAAAGGAAAACATGGCATGATTTTCATATCAAATACATGATGTTTAACGAGGGAGAATGGATCTTAATTTTTTATTCAAAATATCAACAGTGTAGAGGAAAGATACAAACATAATGGTTTGGACCATACCAAATTGAAAAAGTGTTTAATAACAGATCTATGCAATTATTTCAAATTAATGGAGATAGAATAACTCTTTTTGTGAATGGAAACATAATACATATGTATCAGCATCATCTGGATAAGGAAACCCAAAAATATATGCTGTTGTGAAAGGAAATGGATTAAGTGGAGGTGATCAGCTCCTCCTCTCAGGAGTGATTATTTTGTTTGAATTTGAATAAAGGAAGATGGTCATGATTTCAATCTTAGTCCCTTAGTTATATATTTTTTTTTCAAAAAAGGTGGAAATATTCATTGTTTGATTAAAAAATAATCACATTTTATCTATGAGTTCAGGATGTGGAAATATACGGCTATCGAGAAGCTGAACTTGAAAGGGTAAGTGCATTTTACTTCACTACAAATTTTATCTTTTGAAGAAATTCCCCATTACATGTACCTAGCATGATTAAATCAATACACAATGTTCAGTGCATTTATTAGGAATATCATTCCAAATCCTAAGATATGAAGTAGGGTGTAATGATTCATAATTACTGAGGATACTGCATGTGTCAAGTTTCTAATCAGAGGAAGAACTATTTTATAGGAAGGACATGTCGCATTACTATTCAAAATGATAAGAAATGTGTCATACCACGCATTCAAAATTCTCATGGATACCTGGTCTTATCAAATTTTCATGCCACCAATTTTGCATTAAAATATTATGGTGTATTTCAAATAATGACTTGATAATCACTTCCTGTCATTGCTTTGTGGATTCGAACACAATATTATCACCTCTTGTTGTTACTCTTTAGGTTCATACAAAACATTGTTTTTTTTTTCTACTGTCTACATTCGTCTAAACTATGGGGAAAAATAAAAAATCTTAACCAGACTCTATGGACCCACTACTCCAGAATTCTGTAATTTCCTAGGTATTTTATGATGTTGATTGGCTAGAACTCATTACGAAATTCAAATGATTCGATGAAAATTTGGTTGATTAGGTTCTGATAAATTTTGAAGCATGTTGTATATGCATTGGGGGAAAAATAGTAGAAATAAATACTCAGGTTATTTCTGAAATGTTTGGTTTACCGTATTTTGGTCTCAAGGTTATGAAAAATGCTCCTCTTAAGGATCTATTTCATGAGGATGGTGAAGCTTTTATAGAGGTAATCCTCACTCTAATGGTTCTCATAAGGGTATTAAGAGGGAAAGTATTCTTAGTATTTTGAAAAAATTTACTAAATGGGTCAATAGGTACTTCATCTATGATGGAAAACCATCGGTGTTTGGCAGGGATTCAGTAAATTTTTTTAATTCATTTGAAGAAAGGTTGCATAAATCCTACACTCAAGGTAAATTTACTTGAATAGTTAGCTAATGCAATCATCAAAGTGGGATAGAAATATAAGAATGGAAGTGGTAAGGAAGCATTAAAACATTGAGAGCTTATTCAATTATTCTTCTCACATCAAGTTTTCTACAAACCTAAGAGAAGGATCGAACATATAAGTGCGGGGGATGGTTCCAAACCTAGGAAACTCAAAAGGTTCCCATCTTCCATTATTTGACACAAGATCGATTCTTCCTCTCACCCTTCATAGGAGAATGTGGAGGAACCTAGTAGTCGGGGGAGCCCATCTTCTACACCTCACAATTCTAAGGGTAAGAGCACCTTGCCACTTTATTCTTCTATTTCTCAACCGAAAGTTTTGGATGAGGATTTTTCTCCCATTCAAGAAGACAAGGAATAGGTTGGTACCTCGACTGTACCTACTGACCAATCTTAGGATGTTGCATTCACCATAGCCATCCCTAAAAAACAGAGCTCAGATATCCCTACATATACCAAAATCAACTAAGTAGCTTCGGAAGTACCCTCAATACCTGAAACAAAAATCCTAACTCCAGAACCTATTGCGATGGAGATTTATAGCCATGGGATATGTGAAGATGATTTAGCAAGGTGTTATTTCGAAGAAATTGCCTCCATTAAGGAAAAATTGAAAGGTATGAAAGAAACAAATTTATCCTTGTAAACTGCATTCATACTGAGAATGATAGAAAAAGGTAGAGAAACTACTACTTTACAGGTAGAAATTATCAGCCTAAAGAGACAAAAATATAAAGGACTTAGAGTTTTGGATGATTTCAATCAAATATGTCTTTAGAATAAAGAGTTAAAAATGAGAACAAAAAATAAAAGGAAGAGATTGAGGCCGTTACAAATGAGAAGAGAAAGTTACAATCACTTTTACACTTTACTTTTCCTTTGGCTTATAAGCTACTGCCCTGTAGAAAACCTTCTTCTACCTATAGTATATTTATTAAAGAAAAATTATATTCTTGGTAGTTACTGAGACTATGTAGTCAAGATTCTTATTAAGCTTCTGATGGTAACACCTTTCTATGAATTTATCAAGGCAGTACCCCTGAAATACAAAACCAATTGTGTGAATTCTACCTCCATAACATGCTAGTCACCAATGTTCCTGAATTTTTCATTAAACTATTTGTGGGATATTTTCAGTTAAAGGATTTCAATTCACCTCTTAGGAATCAAATTGTGTGGGGGTGAAAAAATGGACATTTTCAATCAAATAGCTCACACCATAGGGTTATACATTAGGCCTACCAATCACAATGTTGTGCCCATGACAAAAAAAAAATCATATCTCTTTACTATTAGGCTAGTATTGGGGAAAATACATCAAATATCCTACTAAAATGTGTATAGGAATTTGAAACCTATAGTTAGCAGAATTTTACAGCAGCAAGGAAGGCTTGTGATAAAAGAAGGGATATCTTAAGTTTACCAGTGAAAAGGAGAGAGGTTATCTCCCCTAAGAATTTAAGATGAATTATAAGGTGAAGTGATAGACTTATAACAATAATTCAGTAGTTGTCATAATAGAATGAAAACAATATAGTGATGAATGGGTAGGACTACAGGTGAGGCCACATCTTATCCTATGTCCAACTAATACCTAAAAAAAATAATGTTTCCGAATCACATGATAGTTTCACAGCTTAGGTAGAAGTGATTTCAAACACTTAGGGGTGCAAGGGAACCAGAAAAAAATATGCCCATTAATTTGAGGAGTATGACATGGCTAAAAAAATTGGCCTAAGGGAAGGAAAAAATATGAGTTGCATTAGGAGATGCGACATGTAAAGTGCAGGGGAAATGATGAGTACATTATTTGAATTATTTGTATCATCTATGTGATTGATAATTTTTCATTTAACATGATTTAATAGTGTATGGGGATGCTTTATATGGTTATATATTAGTGAGTTGAATACATTTTCATTGCTCTTGTTCATGAAATTTGTTAACCGTATAACTTCCCACTAATTTATTTTTTTGAGTGAAATGTGGTAACATGTGTAGGATAATAATGAATATTTACTACCAGTTTTGGAAGTGAAATCAAGGAGCCCGAGTTTGAATTGGGTATGCAGTTGTGGAGGATTTTTTCCATTAATGGCCTATAAACATGGGTCTTGTTTTTAGCAGTACCGTAGGATTTTACAAACATTAATCAATGTTTTTAGTTGAAGAATTTAGTGCCTACAAGTTTGGCATGATATGTAACCGAATGTGTCTATATAAGACATCTCCATGAAGGACAATTTAGTAGTTAGATAATATTGATAATCTGATGTATTGTTCATAACAGTTAGTATTTACTTTCCAGATACACTGAATATGTCATATAACTTATTTGAATCGATATAAGTGGATATTTTTTTGAGTATCTCATTTTTTTAATATTACCTCTGTCCCAAGGAAGAGCAAGGTCCGAATTGACCATGGTGACTAAAGGTTGTTAATGTTTACGCATGAATGTGATTTTATGATAAGTCATAATTTTCTCATATCCTTTACTATGATTTCAATTTTGAGTGTGCAATAATTTTCCATTCAGTGTGTTATTTATTTTATGGAATTTACATTTAGAGTGTGTATTTCCTTTACTTGCAAATTCCATTTAAATGTGTTATTTATTTTAATGCAATTTGAATTTAGAGTATGCAATTTCCACTCTATTACTTTAGTTTTGTGTGCCCATTTTCATTTTAGTTAAGAGTATCGCTTTCAAAACTCATTTATATCACAGTAACGTAATTTCCACAGCTTAGCAATAAGTTTCAATAGATTAGTAGAAAACACAGGAAGATCTAATAGAAAATCCCCCAAAGAAAGACCTCAACAAGATAACTAGATGTATAGGGATTCATTGCATATCGCCATAGGAAAAAATCCCTTATTTTATAATGAAACTAGTAGAAGAATCTATTAGTTAAATTGTTTGGAGAATACAATGATTCTATCGTAGATCATGTCTTGAAAAGTTATGGATTCCTAGCCCCTCGGGCCCACATATAGTTCAAACAGGTAAATAATCAGTGAAAAAACATGACATTTTCCAAAACACTTTGCATTTAGTCTTCGTTAAGCCTACAACACGAGAAAAAATCAAAAAAGTTCTATGAATAGGACTAAGGAGATAAAAATTGCATTTTGGCCATCAAGGGGCTATGAAGCAAGTAAAATAGCTCGATGAGAATCTCGGTGAGTAGCTCATTGAGCAAGTCTAGTGAGAAGCTTGGTGAGCTAAGACTTGTATTAGATAGGACAAGTTGGGTTCGAATGATGCAAAGGTTTTAGTAGATAACTCGGGGATTCAATGATCTTGATCGCATGTGTGTTGGGTTGGATGGGCTAGTTTGGTGATAGGAGCAGGTGAGTATATAAAATGGTGGGGGTCACAGACCTGGAACTAAGGCCATCGATGCCAATGTAAGCATGGTTCAGGTGAGGAAATGAACGGGCTTCAATCAGTGAGTCAGGGAACCTAGTATCGAGTTTGTGGCTCATGGAAAGGAATGTTCGGGTTTGAGCCAAAGAAAGTCACAACCAGAAGGTGGAAGGTTGAGCTCTTCGAGCTCGGCCAAAGAAAATGCATCGTGAGGGAGTGATGCTCAGTTCATATTTTGTGGAAATAAGGAAAGATTAAAACAAGAAGGTTGACCAAGTCAATCCTAGGGATTATGAAGCTAAGGGAAACTCAGGAGTATAGATAAGTGGAATAGAGGGCTCGAAGTTTGAAGAAAATTCAGAATTTGGGTGTTGGAGTTTGTGGGGATTTTTGGTGAGGTGCTTCGGGCTTGAGGTGAAAAAAAGTTGAAAAAGGTGATGAAGAGCTGTCAAAAAATGAGGAACCCCGAACCCTTAAGAGGTGGGGCACGTGGCGAGTCGGGGTGGTTTCAGGGTTTTGGCTAGTTCGGGATTCGAATTTCGAAGCCATTAAAGGGTTTGTTTGGGGGTTTGTAAGCACCCAATGTTTGTTATAAGGGAGGATAGATCTCCAGAAGGATGAGGCCTAAAATCCCAAATTGTTTAATCTCATGCCCAATGTTATCAAACAAGGATGCCAAGTCATCCACCTTGGTTTCTAAGTTATAAAGTTGCATTGGGCACTTAATGGGCACTAAGTTGGCATGAGAGAGAGAGCTCCATGGTAAAGAAGAAGTTCGCATACAAGAAAAGGGATCCACATTGAATGTAATGCTCTGTCAGTGTAGAAAAATGAAGCTTGGTAGGTGGTGGTAAACAGCTCGGTGGAGCCTAAGAAGATAAAAAATCATGCCCAAAATTTCAAAATGCCATAAACTCTTACATTTTTAACCAATTTCAGTAAAATTTGTAGTTTTTGAAAAGATGATTTCAGGCTCTACAAAATAGAGTAGTTAGTAAGCCAGAAATTAGTGGCTTTGGTGGCTAAAAAATTAATCATGAATATACATGAAATAGGAACTATACCCAGGTGCAAATCGAGGGAAATTTATTCCTTGTGTAAGGTAATACTGTTAATGTAGGATAATTTTGAAGAGTTGTTTAAAACACCCGTTACAAATTAAACAATGAATTTTTATGTGTTTTTGGAGCAATTTCGGGACTTATTTTGTCTCTATCCTATCATAAAGATTTCCTCTATAAATTTTAAGGAGGGTCACATTTCAAAAGGTTGGATTTTTTCCTTTTCCCCTCCCTTCTTTCCTTGTCTAAGAGAAAATATGTGGAGCTCAAGCCTCCCATTGAAATTGTAATGCAGTTTTTATGGCTCTTATCCCCCTTATAATACATTGTATCAACTTGTGAAACAATAGAAAAAATTTGTGTATTATTCTAAACCCTCTTTTTTCTTATTTTATTTTATCTGATCTCTCATTAGATCTTAGTTTATCTCGATATGTTTTAGTTGAATTACAGATATCAATGGACTGTGTTTACTAGTTGGATGGATTTGGTAATAATTAATTGATCTATGTTGTCTACTCATCCTCTTCAATCTTGTTTTTTTTTCATTCCCATGAAATTTTATATTATCTAACATTCCTTACTTGTGCATCACCTCTAGTTATATTAGGTTTAATTTTCATGCATCCTCTATCCCTGTCTTCTTTTTAAAAATTAGGCTAGGATTAGAATAGTTCTTTATAAATTTTTCATTTGGTGTCTAGATTTAGGAATATGAACCAACCTTTCTCTAGAGATATTTCTCGATTTCAAAGTCCAACACTTTGGGAGAATCTCCATGCTTTGAAATCACATAGAATTCCCCATCTAAAACTCAAAAAGTTAGGGGGTGTTGTGATTTTGCATGAACAATTTTGGTACACCTGGTGGGAAAACTCTAGAAGTCAAAGTTCTTTACTTTTAACAATTTGTTCTATTGTAGACCTAATTCACTTTGAAACCAAGTTCAAGACAAGGCATTTTCAATGTTTCCCTCACACTTCAGACTTCAGAGGATACAAATTTTAGATTTCAGGGGTTTTTGCAACAGGGTTAAATTATGAAATGAATTTTGTAGGGTATAACATGTGAAAAACGGGCTCCACATATGATAGATCGGGAATGAAGTTGAAAAGGTTATTCTAATATTTTAAAATTTATGATTTTTAGAATTTTGGGTTTTGGGATTTCAAGATTTCAGAACTTTTGAAGTTTCAGACATTTCAAAATTTCAGGTTTTGATATTTCAGTATTTTTGAACTTATGGAATTTGTGGTTTCGAATAATTTTGGGTTTCATAATTCAGACCTTGTGAAGTTCAAACTTTGGAGGTTTCTTGTTTTTTTTTATTTAAGAGGTTTTCTACTTCGGATTTAGGGACTGTGGCATTTTGAGATTTTAGAGATCAGTTGTACCAATATCAATCCAACCCACATCCCTTTTTGAGCCTTTCAAGGTTTGTATTTTGGTATTGATATTCATCTTATAAGGTTATTATAAAATCATTAGAATTTCAGTCTCCTATGACACACATGTAAAGCACAACTAGTGACTCTATTTGGATAACAAACCCATATCTCTGAGTAGATGAATCTCTCTCTCTTTTCACCCATTTCCATCTCTTCCATTTTATTTCATTTCATTAGGTCATGCAATAATGAATCCATTTGCATCATGGGATTCACATTTAAGGAAACAACCATATCAATAAAACCCTCCTTTAGAGCTGCAAAATTCATTTCTAGGGTGTTATCAACCATCCCTGCATCCATTATATGATGGAAATCAGCATTGAGCATATCCCAACAAGAAAGACATAAATTAGTTTGGTTATATGCTAGACTATCCATCTATTGGAGAGCAATGGTATGTAGATTTAAGAGAATTCTCTTCATCTGAAGATGTTGATTTACAAATGAAGATCCTAAAGATGATGGCAATTAGGTGTACTCTAGGGATTCAGCCCAAATGAAGGAATTCTAGATTGGATTCAGGTCCCCTTTTCCATGGGAAGCCCCCTTTCCATATCATTACATCTAATAGAAGAAAGTTGGGTTCATATTTGAGATGTTACCCCATCTATAAGAATGGATTAAAGAGATTAAACATCATGTAGGTCAACCTTATCTACAGGAGCCCCCTGCATTAGCATCTCATACTCAATTTAATTTTCCCTAATAATTATCATTTCAACTGGAAGAGAAACGTTTCCATGTTTCTTCTTTGTCTTCCACTCATCTAGCTCATCTCAGTTTCTTTGCAATTTTCCTTTCCAAGAAACCATCTCCTCCATGGGAACACAATATAGAACCATACCCTCTCCCACCAAAAATGAAAGAAAACTCAGTGGATATCCTTGTTATCCATGTTTCCCCCCATGCAAAATATTGGATTAGCCACGACCCCACATAGAAGGAACCTAAGAAAAGTCATTCAAATCCTGTAAATTAGTTGTGGAAGGACTCAACCATGGAGTGATAGAGGCCAAGCGAGATTAAAGGACCATGTACAAAAGAAATGACTTTGTCAGGAATTTTCCACGTCTTAAATCCATCCTCTAAGTTATAGGTGGACTCAACTATGAGATAGCAGGGTTAGATAAAAAGGGGAAGTTCTGTAGAGGAACCAGAGACAAGAAGGGGAAGAAACCGTGAAGATTTGAAGTCCTCAGGCTCGAAACGGTTCAAGAAAAGGTCCCAAATTGACTAAGTATTGAGGAGGAAATGAAAGGAGCCATGTGTCCTAACGATGCTTCTCCAAAGGTCAAAATGAAAATGGAATCCCAAAGTTACGCCAGGATTCCATGTATCTAAAATCCCAAGACATTGTGGGGTGTTGAAAAGTCTTCAACTAAAAGGAAGGTGTCAGGTTTCAACTCGGCACAAAACTGGAAAGGAAGCCTAGGACAGAGACTCAAACTTGTGCCATCCCTCCATGTAGACAATGGTCAAATAGAGTCAAAAGGCGGGCTTCAAAATTGGATAAGTATAAGAGTGTAAGCGGAGAATGTCAAGTGTAAGTGTCATACATATTTAAGAGTTGGTCGTAAGGTAGATACCCAAATGAGCGCTAGCTCACCACATATCCTAAATTCTAATAGGTAAGATGGACCATTGAAAAGTCCACAGATCAACAGAGGCCAAAAAGTGTCAACGGGATGCTCCTCCAAAGGCAAACTTATGGTCAGGTTTTCAAGAAAACGTGGTGCCTTCACATGTTATTCCAACAGGTTTGGAGTCAGTTGAATAGTCAATACATAAACATGCTGGCAGACGCTGTCAAGTGTCTTAATGGCGCTAATTGAAGGGTTAAATAGATAAAATGTTTCCCAACGAGCTCCAAGCTGCCACATGTCCTAGGGGAAAGTGGGTTGTCGGGAGAAAAGTTGGCTCTTTGCCCCTTGTTATCTCAAAAGGGTTAAAAGTTGAAAAATGGCCCGTAACTCTATCCAAGGAAAAATTCAGTGTGTGAACCCAAGTCAAAGCCAGAGCGGGCCATCGGAGGAAAAGGTGAAAGTTTTCCTTTCATTCAAAAGGTACCAAGATAAAACTAGAATCACATTCCCTAGCCAACCAAAATTAGCCACGTGCCCAGGCAGAGCTTTGGGGTTGCGGGAGTTTATTGAGTTTTGTGTTTTTGTGCAAAAGGGGAAAAAAAAAATTGTGGACCTGTAAGCCTGATTTTTTTTCCAATCTGGCTGCCATGTGTCCCATTACGAAAGGGGGAACCATTTTTGAAATTGTTTTCCCGCGCATTTATACGAACTCGATACAAACTTCGAAGGGGCATATCTTTTGACTCAGGGCTCGAAATATTACGAATCTGACACCATTGGAAGGATCTCGACCTCACCCATGCCATGGAGGACTAAAATTTTAATTTTGAGGAGGTTAGGTGAAGGAAAATGGAGGAAATGTCTTTGAGATTTCAATGCAAGATCTTCTTACCTCAACAACTAGATCATATTTGATTTGTTTCCATTATTTCCTCTTCCTTCAAGGCGCTGAACCAAGGAATGATGCAGTAAAGATAGATTTGGGGGAATATTTTATGAGGGGAATTAATAATGGTGATTGAGCTTCAACCTATTTTTCCCATTTCCCTTTCTCTTTCTTATCAGGGGCAGGATTCATTGTAAAGGGTTGGACACTCTTTGTTTTGCAGGCTCCCTTTTTCTTCTAGCAAAGGAATTTGTGGAATTTCAGGCCTTCCATTAAAATTGAAATAAATTTCTACCTCTTGGCTACTTTGTAGTGGGCTGTATCAATTTACAGAGCAATAAAACACGTCTGTGATCAATTTTAGATCCTTTCTTATCTCTTTTTCTTTCATCTGGTCTTCCATTACATATTTGGCTATCTATGTTTGATTATTGCATGTATTTTTTGGTTTGTGTCTATCAATATAACTAGTGTTCATCATTCCTTTGGTGCATCACCTTGTAGTTTAGTTTTTTTAATTTCTTATACCCCTTTCTTATGCCAGTCTCCTTAGCAAGTTTTTGATTAGGTATAGACATATATCCTCTGCAAGTTTCCACGTATGCATCTAAACAAAGGAATAAGGAACCAACCTTTAATCTGGACAGCTTTCCCATTTTTCAAGGTCTCACACCTTAGGGAAAGTTCAATGTTATTCAATCACACAAAATGACTCTACCTTAGAAAAGCAGACCTGTGGAACTCATTTGGGAGTGTTGTGATTTCACAGTAACAATTTTGGCATGCCCGGTGAGACTAAGAAGTCTACATCTTATTACAGTAGGAACTGATATACACTTGATGTGATTCTGGATTTTAAGAAGCCTTAATATCGTACCTCTAGCGACATCCAAAGAAAAAAATCTACGGGTTTCAGAAGTCCAAGAAATTTCATGAGAAGAATACAAACATGGTCAAGAATTAGAGAAGAGGGACTATTTGTCTATTTAGACTTATCCCCAAATAGAGGGAGAAGAGGAAGAAGAGCCTAGAGGTCGCTATCTCCACCAAGTAGAGCTTTATCAACACCTCCTCCTTCAATCAAGAGGGGTTGTAAGGCCAATCAGAATGGCTCAGCCAAACTCTTATGTGAACTTCAGAGGCAGTAGTCCACTCGCCTTGAATGCAAAAAATCTAGTTCCAATTTCAGCATTAAAGACCATCCCATATTTCATTGGGGAAAACCAAACTTCTCCTAGTGATCATGTCCAAGATATTGCAAATGTCTGTACAATCCATGAGATTCATGAGATGGACATTGCAGTCAAGCTACTCACCTCTTAACTCAAAGGGAAAGCTTCAAAATGGTTCACGAGTCTTGAGGAAGGCTCTATCCAGAATTGGAATTAGCTATGCACAGCTCTTCATAACCATTTTGGATAGAAGGGTGATAACTTGTCCCTATTTGAGCAACTAACAATGATCAAGATAGCCCAAAATGAATAGCTAACAGACTTCAACCTCATATTCTAGAGGACCTGGGATAGAATTCCAATAGCAGTGAAGCCCACTAATGAAGGTTTCTTCTTATACATTCTTAGGGCTTCAAATTATGATATTTATTTGATGATTCATTCAATGGGAGGAAACACCTTACATGCAACCTATAGCCACTCCATAGGGGCTGACAACTATTTTATTTAAGCTAGAAACATCACTCCTAGGTCATCCATTCCTCTATACCCTGATTTAGGAAACCCATATACTAGACAAATTCCTACATTAGCTCATATACCTACCCACAAGAGTCAAATCTCAGTTGAAGCTTCCACTTCATCATCTAACACCTCTAAGAAGATTTAAGAAGTGATGAAGAAACTGCAAAACCTTAAAAATGAGTTAGTGACTATCAAAAGATAACAAGCTTAGATTTTTAGGTCGTATCAGCCTCAAGCTCAGTCTCAGGTTCAATATCAAGTTAGACCCCAGTATCAGTAGATTAGGCCACCACCTCAAACTGTAAATTAGAGCCAGAACCAAGGACAGCCCCAGGTTGCTAGATATTTCAGTTATTATGACCCAAATGTAACTTCAACATCAAGGGAATGGGTTCCTACATAGAACAATATGGCAAAAGAATATGATTGGTGTTTTCCATGGAGTCAACCACACAACCAATATATGTGCTTTAATGGTGCTCTAAATCAATCCTTGATGGTGTAAAGTAGTATGGTGTCACAAGAACCTAGCCAAGAGGGAGATCAACAACAAGGAACTCAACAAGGTGTACCCTCAAACGAACCTATGCTAGTAAATTGGTAGGCTAAAGACTTCAGTGGGATGAATCCGTTACCTTCTCAAAGTGTGGCTGCCAACACACAGTCCAAAAGGAGAAATATTGGGGAAGTCTAACCATTGAACTCAGGTGACCCTCAACCTTCCATCACTCCATAAGGTCCCTATTTTCCAAGTGTAACTCCCAACATGGAGAGTCAATCCAAGCCACCTTCCAAATCTAGCCAGGTACCAGTTTTAGTAAACCATGTGCAAGAAAGAAATGTTTCTGGGAAGGGGTAGAAAAAGGATAGCACATTCAATATTATTGAGAAAATGAAGAAGATAAGTGCAAACATTTGACTATGGGAGTCACTAGCCATTCCAAGGCAGAGGGACATATTGTAGACTGCCATGTAGAATTGTTCAAGTTCAAATAAACCCCCTAACCAGCAAGAGAGATTGCTTGCAAATGCAGTTCAACTGGGGAGAAATCATGGAGAACAATAATGTAAGAGCCTGAGACCTCCTCCATTCTATTTATCATTGATTATCAGAGACAAATTAGTGCACAATTTTATAATTGATTCTGGGGCTAGTATTTCTTTGATGCCCAAACAAATAGCCGATCAGTTCGGTCTCCAATATGAAGTCATCTCTAGAAGAGTAGTCCAATTAGACGGGACAAAAGTGACCATTGTGGGAATCATCAAGAATCTGAGCCTCACTCTGCATGCCTACCCCAATGTCATTGTTTTGTAAAATGTGTCAATCATAGATTTTCCATCACATTTTGCTTTGTGTCTTTCCAGGGACTTCACTGCCAAAATTGGAGGCTACATGTCTGCTGATTGGTCACATATGCTCTTTAGGAAAAGTTATGGGGTAAAGGGCATCATTATATCTGAACCTATTGCTGATTATCATATTGAATCCTATGTGCCTAGCATAATCAATGCCAATTGATCAGCTTTTGATCAAGAAGACTTCCTAAGCACTTCTGAAGCAAATACCAAGGTGGGATGTATCCCATAGTTGACTCTCAATGATTGGGCTGACAAAATTCATGGTTTTGACTCCTATAGAGAGATGGAAGAATATGATCTAGGTGTCTACTGCCTACATGAAGAGAAGCATCTTCTTCCTGACCTAATTAATCTAGAATACAAGGATGACAATGAGGTATGGCAATTATTCTTTGATGGCTCAAGGAGTAGATAAGGAGCTGGACGAGGATCTATGATTGTGTCCCCCAAAGGTGTGAAATATTATCTATCTTTAAGATTCAAGTTTTCTTGTTTAAATAATACTGATGAATATGAGGCTTTGGTCCAAGGTCTTCATTCGGAAAGGAAGCTAGGAATTAAGAACTTACAAGTGTTTGGTGATAGTGAACTGCTTGCCAATTAAGTCAGAGGACTTAATGCTGTCAAAAATGACCTACTCAAGAACTATAAGAGTAGGGTATGGGATGTCATGGAGGATTTTGAGGCATTCAATATTGTGTCCATACCTATGAAGGAGAATGAAGCTTCTGATATACTTATAGCAGTTGGAGCAACATTTTATGTGGTTGAAAGCATCAAGAGAGACAAAGAACAGTCACGTATCTATATAGTTTTGAGGTTGGAAGTCCCAGTTAAAAACACATGTTGGCAGGTGTTTGAGAATTATCAGCAAATAATTAAATTTTTGCAAGAGGAAGCTTAATTCTCAGCTAGAAACAAGAGCAAACTAGAGTAGCAATATGGGAATCAGATAGTACAGCTACATACAAATAAGCTTCCTAAAGGCTTAGTGACATTGGAATCTATTTTCAATCCTAAGGATCAGTTTAGAAAAGAGAAGGCTAACATGTAGATCAAAGGAGAAGATTCAAAGTCAATCCCAGTTGGAGAAGACAAAACACTTCAAATTGGCAAAGTTTCCACCAAGCAAGAAAGGTATGAACTCATACAACTTTGTCAAGAATTTACTGATGTTCTTGCTTGGATTTATGAATACCTAAGAGTATTCAATCCAAGGCTGGCACAACACACAATTGAGCTAGATCCAGCTACTCAGCCCATCAGGTAGAAGAAGATACCAGTCAACCCACATATTGAGCCTCTAATGAAGAAGGAGTTGAACAAGATGATAGAGGAAAGCATCATATTTACAATCAAACACTCAAGCTGGGTTGTAAATTTGGTCCCAATCAGGAAAAAAAATGGAGAAATCAGGTTGTGTGTTGACTTCAGGGATCTGAACAGAGTCTCCCTCAAAGATCACTACCCACTCCCTTCAATGGATCAAATCTTGCAAGTAGTGTCTGGGTCAGAAAGGTTCTCCCTCCTAGATGGCTACTCAGGGTACAACTAGATCATGGTGAAAGAAGATGATCAATTCAAAACATATTTCACCACCAAATTGGGCACGTATGCCTATAGGAAAATTCCATTTGGATTATCCAATGTTGAAGCCAATTTTCAAAGGGAAATTGATATGGAATTCAAGGGACTGATCAATAAAATAGTGTTGATCTATCTAGATGACATTACAGTGTTTTCCAAGAATGCAGCAGACCACCTTTTCCATCTAAGGAATGTGTTCTAACGATACAGGAGTTTTGGGGTGTCACTAAACCCCAAAAAATGCATATTTTTGGCCCATGAAGGGAAGATTCTAGGCCATATTGTATCAAAGGAAGGATTGGAAATTGACCCAGAGAGAGTTCAAACAATAATAGCATTTCCATTGCCAAGTCACAAGAAGGATCTTCAAAGCTTCGTGGGAAAAATCAATTTTGTCTGCAGGTTTGTTCCAAAATTTACTTCCCTTGTTAAGCCAATAACGTTGATGCTGAAGAAGAGCCTAACATTTACGTGGATAGTTGAAGGAAGGGAAATTTTTGAGGCTATAAAAGAAGCCATATCATAAGACCCAACTCTTACGAATCCAGATTTCTCTAAGGACTTCATACTGTATGCCTTTGGTGGCAATGACACAATTTCTACAATCTTAGTTCAATAGAACATAGAAGGTGAAAAACAACCAATTACTTTCTTCAGCCAGAGTCTAGAAGACTATGAGGTGAGGTACTCCTTTATTGAGAAACAGGTCCTGGTAGTGATAAGAGGATTAAAGAAGTTTAATCATTTTGTTTCAAACAAAAAGATCCACCTATTGGTCTCCCATGCAGGAGTTAAATAATTCCTTCTCAGTAAGGACTTGAATGAGAAGCATGCAGGATGGATCACTTGTGTCATGGAATATGACATTGAGATCAAGGTCACCAAGCCGGTCGATGGGAAGTGGTTATGTGAACAACTAGCCTCATGTCAACAAGATGAAACAAACAACGAAAAGGAGGTTATTCTTGTTTTACAAGATGATCGAGAAGAAGGGAGAAATGATGTATGTGCTCCTTGTTGGACCAAATACATGGTGCAATTCCTTCAAATAGGCATGTGCCCTCTTGGGATGAGTAAATAAAAAAGGAGGCATTTCAGGATATAGGCCATCCCATATGTTCTTATTGATGGTGTCTTCTTTAAAAGAGACATCAATGACATTCTACTAAGATGCATTGGAATAGATCTGTTGGAGAGGGTGCTACAAGAATTACATGTTGAAGCAGTTGGAGGCCATTTTTCTCTAATAGTGACAACACTCAAAATCATGAAAGTAGGATATTATTAGCCTAGAATGTTTAGTGACTGTTACACATGGATCAAAAGGTGTAAGAATTGTGCATTCTTTAAGGGCAAAGAGAGACTAGCATCACTTCCATTGCACCCAATCTCAGTCGACCAACCTTTCATGCAATGGAGATTGGACTTCATTAGAGTCATCAATCCAAATTCAAGCCAAGGTCACAAATAGATCTTGATAGTAATATATTATTTCACCAAGTGGACCGAGGCAGTGGCACTCAAGGAAGCCAATGAGTCTAGTATCCTAGATTTCTATGAAGGGATAATATCCACCATCATATCAAACAATGCATTAACATTCATAGGTTCCAAGATCACTGGATGGGATGTTAAGAATGGGACTTATTTCAGTACTTCATCAAACTATTACCCTCAAGGTAATGGCAAGGATGAGTCCACAAAAAAAACCTGCTAAAGATCATCAGAAGAACTCTTGATGAGAATCAGAGGACCTGGAACACAAAGCTCAAAATGGCCTTATGGGATGATAGAATAACACCCAAGAGATCTAAAGGCGTCTCTCCATTCAATCTTGTCTATGGGAAAGAGGTAGTGTTTCCTATATCACTTGAGTTACCAGCATTCAAGCTCATGAAGTAACTAGAGATGTCTGAACTTGGACCAATGGAGGCCAGATATGTGGAGATGATAGAATTAGAAGAAACCAGAGAGCGTGTTGTCCAAGTAATAGAGAAGAATTAGGATTTAATAAAGAAATTATTTGACAAGAAGGAAAAAGTAAGGACCTTCCAGGAAGGAGACCTGGTTTTGAAATGGAATGGAGATTAAGCGAAACCAGGAAGGCATTCCAAATTTGACACCATCTAGAGTGGCCCCTATATGATCACAGGATGTAGAAGTAGAAATGCTCTCTAATTGTCCACATTGGAGGGTGAAGAGTTGCAGATTCTAGTAAATGGGATCTATCTTAAGCATTTCTACTAAAAGGGTAGTTCTCACCCTAAACATATTAGTTTATTTTTCTCGTTCCTCTAAGTGCTTATGCATATTGTCTTGTTGTAGTGTAGATTGCTTTTCTCCTAAGTGCTTTTCACACTCTGCATGTTCCATTTGAAGGATATATGATTTCAAATTTTGTATATAGTGTGGTGTTGTTTTGTGGCTCTTATGCAGTCCATTCAAAAAAATAGATGAATACCTGGATCAAAACAATTTTCTACACTCAGAAACCTTCATTTCGAGACTTCTTATGAAAATTGAGAGTGCAAGCGGCTAGGCTCATGAATCAGAGGAATAATTAGTATCAGATCATCTTTCTCGATTGCATACCCAATCGATGCAACAAGGTAATTGCTCTTTTCATCTAGCAGGCAGATACCCCTGTGAGTCGTGAAATTGTTATCCATATTTCCATCCCATGCCAAATATTGGAGCATCCACGACCCCGCATAGAAATAACTTGAGAAAACTCATTCAAATCCTAAAATTTTGTCATGGTAGGACTCAACCATGGAGTGGCGGAGGCCAAGAGATATTAAAGGACCCTGTACAAAAGAAACGACTCTATCGGGCCTTTTAAACATCTTAAATCTATCCTCCAAGTTACATGTAGACTCAACTATTAGATAGTAGGGTCGGACAAGAAGGGGCAATGTCGTAAAGGAAACAAAGATAAGAAGAGGAAGAAACGGTGAAGATCCAAAGTCCTCAGGCTCGAAACGGTTCAGAAAAGGTCTAAAATCAACTAAGTATGGAGGAGGCAGTGGAAGGAGCCATGTGTCCTAATGTTGCTTCTCCAAAGGTGAAAATGAAAAGGGAAGCCCAAACTTGCACCAGGATTCCATGTGTCCAAATTCCCAAGAAGTTATGGGGCATTGAAAACTATTCAACTAAAAGGAAGGTGTCAGGTGTTAGTTTGGCACAAAATTGAAAATGAAGCCTAGGGAAGAGACTTAAACTTACGCCAGCCCTCCATGTAGCAAATGGTCAAACAGAGTCAAAAGGTAGGATTCAAAATTGGCTAAGTATAAGAGTGTAAGTGGAGAATTCCAAGAGTCAGTGTGCCGCATCTCTAAGAGTTGGTCCCAAGGTGGACACCCAAATGAGCGCGAGATCACCACATAGCCCAAACCATTGAAAAGGTAAGAGGGACCATTGAAAATTCCATAGATCAGCGAAGGCCAACAAGTGTCAACTCGACGATCCTCCAAAGCAAAAATTTTGGCCAGGTTTTCAAGCAAGCACAGTGCCTCCATGTGTTATTCCAATAGGGGAGGAGTCAGTTGAACAGTCAATACATAAAAAGGTTGGTGGAGGCTGTCAAGTGTCTTAATGGCGTTGATTCAAGGGTTGAATAGAGTAAAGGTTTCCAAATGAGCACCGAGATGCTTCGTTTGCTAGGGGAAAGTGAGTCGTCAGGAGAAAATTTGGTTCTTTTCCCCTTGTTATCTCAAAAGGGGTAAAAGTTGCAAAATGGCCTGTAACTCCGCCCAAGAAAAAAGTCAGCATGTGAACCCGAGTCAAAGCCAAAGCGGGCCGTCTAAGGAAAAATTGAAAGTTTTCCTTTCATTTAAAAGGCACCAAGATAAAAATGGAAGTGCATTCCCCAGCAAACCAAATGTAGCCACGTGCCTAGGTGGAGTTTCAAGGCTGTGGGATTATTTTGAGTTTTTCATATTTTACATAAAAGGGGCAAAAAGATAAATCGTGGACCCATAAGCCTGATTTTTGTTCCAATCTGGCTACCATGTGTCCCATTCCAAAAGGGGGACCCATTTTTCAAAAAAATTTCCCACCCATTTTTACGGACTCGATACAAACTTTGAAGGTGCATATCTTTCAAATCAAGTCTTGAAATATTGTACATCTAACACCATTGGAAAGATCTCGGCCTCATCCACTCCATGGAGGTCTTAAAGTTTAATTTTCAGGATGTTAGTTGAAGGAAAATGGAGGAAACATCTCAAGGATTTCAATGCAGGATCTTCTTACCTCAATAAGAAGATTATATTTTATTTGTTTCCATCATTTCTTGTTCCTTTAAGGCACCGAACCAAGGATTGATGTAGTAAAGATGGATTTGGGGGCATATTTTATCAGGGGCATTAACAGCAGTGGTTGAGCTTCAATTTTTTTTCCCGCTTCTCTCTTTGTTTCTTCTCTCAAGATGAATCTATAAAGTTATGGACAAGATTCATTGTAATGGGTTGGACACTCTTTGTTTTACAGGCTCCCTTTTTCTTCTAGCAAAAGAATTTATGCAATTTCAAGCCTTCCATTAAAACTTCAATACGTTTTGCCTCATGGATAATTTGTAATGGGATGTATCAATCTATAGAGAAATAAAACACGTATGTGATATATTTTAGATCCTTTCTTATCTCTTTTTCTTTCATATGATCTTACATTACATATCTAGCTATATGTGTTTGATTATTGCATGTATTTGTTGGTTTGTTTATATCAGTAGAACTAGTGTTCATCATTCCTTTGGTGCATCACCTTGTAGTTTATTTATTGTTTATTTCTTGTACCCCTTTCTTATCCCTGTCTCCTTGACGAGTTTTAGATAAGGTATAGAGATATATCCTCTACAAGTTTCCATGTATGCATCTAAACAGAGGAATAAGGAACCAACCTTTAATCTGTAGAGCTTTCCCATTTTGTAAGGTCCCACACCTCGGGGAAAGTTCAATGTTATGAAATCACACCAAATGACTCTTCTTTAGAAAAGAAGACCTATGGAACTCATTTGGGGGTGATGTGATTTCACACTTACAATCCCACCCACCTCTCCTCTCACAATCCTGAACCCATGTCGGGAAGAAAATAAAGGAACCAGTCAAGAGAAGCAAAAAGGAGAACAGCCGAGAAAAGAAGAAATAATGATTTTTTTTGTAAACTTGGCCATAAAATTTGGAATAGAAAAAATTACCTTGCTAGTCAAGCATTCATAAGAGGCTAAGGTGGAAAAATAGGTTGAGGAAGACGATCAACAACGAGTATGTTCAGAGTATAGTGTCCATGATAACACTCTATTTGTAGGAATTGTTGGTTAGCCATTTGTTGTAAATCAGAGGAAGAAGATTGAACAAATCCAAATAGAAAAGGAGGGGAGCCCATTTCAAGGAGAAGAATATAATAGTCTTAAGTTATTCTAACACAAGGAAAATCATGAAATAAATAGTGAATATATTATTTTTGAAATGAAACAAGAATGAAAAAAGGGATAGTTTGAAGTCCCACCAAGAATACCAGAATGTCGAGCATGATTTTACCTTAGGGTTTTACTTGATCTTTGAAGGGGTAAAAGTTAACTCAACCTCATTATGGCGGGGTTGTAAGATACCCACGAGACGTCATGTGTGAATGATGTTTTTCACTCTATGAAGAATGTACTCGATCTCTTTCCCTCCAAGTACACTGATAAATCAAAAATATTATATGAAAAATAATTAGTGAAATTTTTTTTCAAGGTTGCCTGGTAAATTCCATTTCCAAGAAGCAAAGAGACTCCCTTATGCAGATGTCAAAATGCTTACAAAAAAAAAACTCTTTTATTGGTAATAATATTGTGGTTCAAAAGGATTAGTGGAAAATATTATCAGCTAATATCACTTATTTAGGTGATTACATACATAAGAGAATAATGATAAGCCTGAGATCAAAGGTAATATTTTCGATCAGTGTATAATGTTTTAGATAAATTTTATGTTATAGAACTATCTAGGTCCTTTTCTTCAGTGAAGTAGGATTTAGGCTCAAAGATATAATCCTCAATGAAATAAATCAGATACTTCTTCTTGAGCATCATAGAAATGTGCAAGATTGGTGTCAGTGTTGGGAATGTTGATGTTGTTATCAGGCTCAAACTGGGATGCAATGTGGTAGTCGTTTGGTATGTCTAAGCTAGCTTCATAGTTACATTCAAATTGTGCAATGTCAACATGGATCCTTTGAACTTCGTTATATGCCTCCCAAAAATCTTCAGTTGCTTCATGAATATGTTGAGTTGATGTAAAATTGGCCTTATAATGATCAAGGGGTGTAGCGTCGATGGCACATAGTTCTAGGTCATGAAGTAGATCATATTTCTCACAATACAAAGGATGATTAATGATGGGTAACGAATCCATGCTGGTAATGGGATAGTTTTCACCTCCTATGGCCATCTGACATCATCATACTTGAAAACATGTTAGAAATGATGCGAAACTAAAAAATATTGTTAGGAAGACTATAGGAAAATGTATGATAGAAAAATATTACACAGGAATCATAGGTGATTGACCCAATCATAAGTGATTGCTAATAATTCTAATAGGATACAAAAACATGGATTAAAACTCGATCAAACTATGATTTTGATGGATTTTTAAATTACAAATGATATGAATCTTAAAAGAAAACCAATATTACCTGCTAATGGAGGCAAATAAAAATGAAAAAAATGATTACCTTGTATGAATAATTGAATTGAATGGAAAACAAATGAAGGTGGCTTCGCAATAACAATGGGCGATACGACAATCAAGTTAACTATTTTGATGGAGCGTAACGACAGTAGATATTTTTTTAAGGTGTCTGATATATAAAATGGATGTGAATGAACGTAATTTCCCTGCAAAACATGAAAACTTATCTCCTAAAGAGCCTATAAAACCTGCTTATATAGATTTTCGGTGATCGAGATAATCTCCGACGATTTCAGAAAATATGTGTTAGGGAAAGAAATGAAGTGATTTTCCTACTATTTTTATCTTGATTTTAGAATATTTTGAAGGAGGTTACGATGTAAATTTGGAGAGAATAGAACTCAGACTAAGTTAGATAGGGTGAGAATAGGGGCCATTTTTAGAATGTTTCTAAATTTTTCTTAGTTATAACTAGTTAAGTGTGAAGAGGTGGTTAGGGATAGGTTAGAGGTAGTTGAGTGATATTTATAGAAAATTTCTAAACTATCTAGTTATAACCAATGAATGTATCCAAGTTATCATGGTGAGGTGTGAGTGTATATATAATTTTAATTTAACCTAACTAATTAATTAAATAGTCCTAGGGATGTGGTGGCATGGAGATTAAATTAATTTAATTAAAGGGGACCAATGGGTGACCTAATGTCGTGGAGTATCATGAGTGGGTTATTTTTATCGTGAATAGGTTTGGGGAAAATGATAATGAGGGAGTGTAGATTTTTAGTGTTTACATTTTCCCCTTTTTGTTTGATGGTTTCTTGAAAATCATTAGATAAAAATGATGAGAAGGTTGTGTTAGTATGGGTGATTCTATTATGATGCAATATAGTTAAAAGTGATGTGTTTTCTTTCAAAAGGAATCCCCAACCAAAGGGAGTATAGTGCAGTGTACTGGAGAATCAATTGGAAGGGTGGCCAAGGGGCTTGATGCATGTGGAGGTATGAATATTACCAGGTAAAATTGATGAACAGGAAAACCATGTGATGGGGGCTTAAGGGCTCGTCTCCTATAGAAAAATGATAAATCTTGATATTTGAATATCTTGGGTTGGTCAAATATTTTGAGGCCTCAGATCCATTGAAAATATGATACATCTTTGTAAATGGTGAAAACAACAATGTTTAAGGTAATATAGGCATGAACGGCCAAAAATGGTAAATCACCGATGATTAGTGCAATCTATGACAATTGCATTGTGTGAAAAAGGGGGTTATAAATAACCCAAAGGTATTATTATTTTATCTTGTTTGTGACTTTGGATGACACCAAACTGTCAGAATGACTATCTAGTGTGGAAAACATGTTTTTGAAGAGAAAAATTATTGGAATAACATCCTGTACTTGAAAATGCAAACCTATGAAGGCTGAGGTAAGCTCTAAATCCATTTTTGTTTTTTTCTATTTTGTGTTTTTTGTGAATTTTTTGGTTTTGAAATTTTATTGGAGCACGTGGATGCCCTAGTTTGGATTTGTAGAAATAATTGGTGATTCCTCCAATCTCTAGTGATTGAGATGAATCAACAATGATTCACTTGTGACAAAATAGTTTTACATTTTGAAGGGAAAGTTAAGGTTTTTTATGAATGTTTTTTATTTTTCTGGAATGTTTAAGGTTGCATGATGTGTTTTTGAATGTTAGGGTTAATGTTATAAGGTTATTTTTAAGGATATTTTTTCATTTTGATTTATTTTTGGAAAGGAATGTTTGTTTTTCAATACCAGTGTGATAGTATTAATGCTTGTTTTGTTTTGTTTGTGTTTTATAGGTGGATGCACAGTTGACCATATGTGACTGCATACCTTTGATGTTAGAGGAGGTGAGGGAGGATTTATCTGATGAGTATTAGAGGAAATTGGAGGTAGTGGGGTTTAGTAGTATGAGATTCTATCCATGAGTTCACATATGCCATGGTCCAATAGTGGCATTATTAAAGAGGTGGAATCCTTCCACATATGCTTTCTAGCTTCGTACAGGGGAGATGGACATAACTTTTGAGGATGTTCATCAGATTACTAGACTTCCAGTTCGTGGATAGGCCATTTACTATATTAGGAAGGATACGATGGAAGACACTATTCAGAGGTTATATGGAGGGGATGCTCAATATGTGAGATACTCATCCATGGCCTTTGATTACCAGGAATTATATGAGCCTGGGAGAGTTTGTTTTCCGCAAATGACTATAATGATGATAGTCAATTCATGTTTTTCATTTCCAAATTCAGGAGGTGGATGCTTCCCTTGGGTGATGACTTGTGTGGTCGCTAAGATGATGGAGCACCACAATTTTTTTGGGTGGGATCATACTCTATTAGTGTAGAAAATTATAGAGCTGTGGGATTCAACTGCTCACAAGTGTTATGTCATCGATGTCAGATTTTTATTACAGTGAAGGGCACATGATAACATTGTGATTTCTTGTCCATTGGGGATACCATGTGACATTGATGTGAGGACCCTAGTTTCATTCAATGGAGTCAGATTCTTGGTTGGGAAGGGAAGTAAAAGGGTCATATTTGTTATATATATTTTATATAAGGGGTATAGGTGGGTGATGTAGCATGGAGAACATATCTAGGATGTCATGATTGGCCTAAGTTCCCTTACGACTTGTTGAGTTTACAATAGGAAACCTAGATTCAAGCTTGTAAAACAAGGGCATATGAGCTGTTACATTTTATGTGAGTGAGGAGATAGTTTATTTTGGTTCCGGGTATACCCAAAAATCTGGTACAATAAAAATGACAGGATGGGGACACTGAGACACCAAAGTCTGTAGTAGTGAAGCATGTAGTTATTGATGCACTTTTGGGTGCTATGGGTCTTGATGGTGATGGGAAGATGGTTTTGAATGTTGATGCAGGGGTGACTCAATATTTTTTTACATTGTGGGATAGATATTTGAGGACATTTAAGAGGGCTTGGTCAGTAGAGAGGGCTACACCGATAGCTAGATGAGTACTTTGTAAGGAGGTAGTAGGAGCACAAGAGCAAGAGGAAGAGAGAGGTGAGGGTGATGATGTTGTAGCTGCAACTATTGTGGTAGTGATGGATGAGAAGGCCATAGTGGAGAAAAACATAGATACTTCTCGGAGAGATCAAGATGATCTAGTGGGAGTTTGTGATACTCTCATTACAGAGAGGGATACTTTGATTGTTGATCGTAATGGCATTTAGGTGCAGCTTGTATGGGTATATTTTGATAGAGAAAATTACAAGGGATAGAGGGAAAAATTGAGGAAGGCCTTGGGGATCACATACCATTCAATTTCTAGTGTATATTTATTAGGAATGGCTCAACATAGGGGGGAATCTAAAACACCTCTTTCTAGCATGATTTTAGTGTCACATTACAAGGTCGTGTACGCATAGAAATATTATTACATGGACATGATTATCAAGAACTATCCTAATTCCAATTTGTATGTTGATCATATAGCCACCTAAGGGGAAAAAACAATAGTAGTGAGGCCTAGTGATAGTGTGGTGAGCATGGGACATCCACCTCAAAGGCCAGAGAGGGTGATAATTGTGAGGGTGGAGCTATTATGATGGTGCTTGTAGAGGTGGTGGAGACACAAGTGCACATGGAGGTACTCCTGATCCTAGAGGAGAGGGTGGTTCTAGCACAATGTTAGGAGATGTTGATTTTACCACATGATTATATGATGTTATAGGCTTGTTGAAACCCAATTATTAACATGATGATATATTGATTGTTCATAGATTTATTATGTATTATAGACTTTGATGTGTGTGTCTGTGTGTGTATTTATGGGACGATGATGATGCTTTGAGATTTATTCATGTGATTTGATTTATATATGTTATATGTTGATAATTAATATTAATTTAGAATGTTTGGATTGAATGTGTTTTGATTATGGTTAATTTTTGGAGCTAGAAAATGTGACCAATAAAAATGTGTTAAATGAAAAAATGTTACTAAATTAAATGACGTAAAGTTGGAAATAACACCCCACTATAAAATTTTACATGTATACACAATGGGTTTAAAATAAAACTTGCACTTGTAGCCTTTCAAAATGTTGAATAAGACCATCAAGAGATAGTTCATGTAAATCATGGTGGATTAAGGTGAAATGTATTTTTTCTAGGATAAATGAAAAACAGGGGGCTTTGTGGGTGTATGCCATTATGGTGGAAAAACACTCTCCTTTTTTATGGGTTTATTGAGAATTGATGTCTGATATTTTATAATATTTCAAAGAAAAATGATCAATGTGAGAAGCTTGCGTACGATGGGAAATATGATGGACACAGGAAGGTTTCCTGGGTTCTTTGTATTTTAAAGGCTTAATTGAAGTGGGAAGCCTTACATATGAGTAGTCATCCTTCAATGGTATGGTCTACATTTTTTATTTTTTGAATTGAATGATTGCAATTTATGGGATCAATCCATGTCATTAAATGGTGGCTTCCTTTTGAGGGAACAATCTACTTTTGATAATTTATATTTTGTGAATAACTTTCCTTTGAGGGATCTGTCTATTATAAAGAGATATCAAGATAAGCATCCAATGAAATTATACTATTTAGATGAGGGTAGAAAATCCTGATAAAACATTTTAAAGGATTTGATATATGTATATGTATTGCACACCCACATGCCCCATGTCATGATACTAGTAGATAGGTGGAGTGATTTAGAGGAATTTTAATAAAGGAAGTTGTTATTTGTAACGATGGAATGATAGGATTTGATAAAAACCTGACGTCATTAAAATAAACCATTTAATAGTATATTGTCCATAAGTATGAAGCATTCAAGGGTTCTACTTCAGATTCCTCTTCAAGAAAAGCAAGATGATACACTTTTGACCCATACTTGCGTGTGATAATATATGGACCAATCCAATTGGGGGAAAATTTTCTATGTTTACTCCCTTCCATTGTAGTGCTATTTTGATTCTATTTTAGTACAAGATCACCAATTTTTAAATCATATTCTCTGACATGTTTTTTGTATGCTCTATTGATTCATTGTTGATAAACTTGATGATGTTATAAGTTTGCTAGATGTTTTTCATCTAACAATTTGAATTATGCTAGACGGTCTTGGCGATATTCTTCATCACGGATGAAAATTTTCATGGATACATGTAGTGATGGAATTTGAATTTCAAGAGGTACAATGGATTTAGATCCATAGACAAGTGAGTAGGTTGTTTCACATATAGGTGTATGGATGCTAGTTTGATAATCCTAGAGAGTGAATGAGATTTGAAGATGCTAGTTCCTAGCCACATCATCCACTGTCTTCATGAGGATTTTGTTAAGTGTTTTGTTAGAGGCCTTAACCTACTGATTTTATTAAGGATAGTATGGTGATGGAAAAATATGTTTGTTGTTGAATGTGTCATAGAGTTTTTTGGCTAACTTGTTTTTGAAGGATATTTTGTTATCTGTGGCAAGCTTGTGTGGGATGGAAAAACAACATATGATGTTCTGATATATGAAGTTGATGATGCATACGGACTTTGTTGAGGTTAAGGGGATGATGGCTTCAACACATTTACTAAAATATTAATTTAATGTGATTATGAAATGATGTTACTTAGATTATTATGGATTTATTGTTCCAATGAGGTCTAGCCCCCATTGAGAGAAAGGTCATAGGTCTTGAACCGGTTGTATTACTTGACTAGCGACATGTATAACATATGAATGGAATTAGCATTTGATGCACTTATTTATGCATGAAAAAAATATTTAGTGATAGTAGGCCAAGAATACCCTATTTGTATGACTTGTTTAGCAATGACATTTCCACTAAAGTTACCCAAAAAATTCCATCATAGATCTATTCGATTATTCTAATTGATCTATGTGGTTTAAGACACCATAATAATATCTTGTCAAAATTGTGTTTGTAAAGGATTCCCCTTATGATAACAAAGTGGGTGACATGTTGAAGGAATGATCGTTTAGCAGATTGTGATAGATCTGAGAAAATTTTTCATTCGGTGAGATAGTAAAATATCTGTGTGTATCATAGATCGGGTGGGTTGTTATTAATATTATCAATGGAAGGTGGATAATTTTTATGTGAAAGATGATCCAAGTGTTGAACAATAAAAAACATCTTGGTTTTTATCCCTTGAATTTTTTATTTCAAAATGGAATGATGGATCCAAGGGAATTCATAGTGTACGCAAACCTATTTGAAGATCCTGGGATGGCTTGAATTTTGTAATGATCAAAGGCATCTGAGGAGAAATTGAATGATAGATTTAGATTTTTGTAGGATTTCATTATTACATTGCTATTCTACTTTGAATTTTACTAACGACAAGTTGTGAATCTCCTTAGATTTCGTAGGATGTGGGAGCCTAGGAGAATAGTGGTGTGTAGACCCATAATTAAGGCTTCATATTCTTCCATATTAGTAGTACATTTGAAGTTAATTTTAAATGACAACAGAAGTGGAATGTTTATGATGACGAAATTGACTCCTCCTCCTTCTTGGCACTTAGCATTATCAAAGAAGAGAGTCATTTTGATGAGGATGAAATCAGATTCATCATTATCAGATTCGTTAATCCTGTTGATGGATTTGTCAAGAAAATTTTCATGATGTATTCAATTATCCATAAGGGTTGCATTGGCGATACAATCAGTGATAGATTGGTATTTAATAGACTTATGACATATTATTTTGACGTAAAATTTAGTCATGAGCATGATCCATCGGGTTATGTGATCATTATGGCATGGTTTACCATACAATGCATTAAACAAGTTAAAATTGGTGACCACATATGGCTTGTGATTAAGAAGATAATGTCAAAGTTTTGAAGTTGGAAAGTATAATGCACAAAACAATTTTGCAGCTTCAATGTAGCGTGTCTCATATTTGTGGAGTATGCGGCTGATGTAATATACAGCTTGTTCACGACCTTGATTATCATGATAGACAAGCATAAATCCTAGAGCATGTTTTGAAATGGATATGTATAGATAAAATGTTTCTGCTTCACGAGGTGGAGTAAATATTGGTGGTGATAATAGATACTTAATTTTTTCAAAGTCTTTGTGGTAATTTGAATCTGAATAAAACTCTACGTCCTTGGAGAGAAAGTGGTGAAATGGTTGACAACGGTCAGAGAGATGTGACATGAGACGTCAAATGGACTGTAATTTAGCTTGAAGGCTACATAATTTCTTAAGATTGGATGGAGGAGGCATTTCAATGATTGGTCTAACTTTTTTCAGGTCAAATTCAATGCCTCGCATGGATATTTTAAACCCAAAATTTTTTCCACTGAGGACACCAGAGACACACTTTGCAAGATTAAGATAAAGATAGAATTGGATGAGATGAGTGAATATTGACTCAAGGATATATGGATAGTTTTTACATGATTTAGAATTCCCTATGAGGTCATCAACATAATCTTCAATGATTTTGTGGATAAGGTCATGAAAAATGTATGTCATAACACATTGGTAAGTAGATCATACATTTTTAAGACCAAATGGAATGACACGGTAACAGAAGGTCCCCAAAGCTGTGATGAAAGTAGTTTTATGCTGATCTTCATACATGATGGGGATTTCATTATAACCAGAAAATTCATCTATGAGGGAAAGAATTTCATGGCCTGTTGTTAAGTCTGTGAGCTGATCTATATTTGGGAGAGGGAAATCATCCTTTGGATAAGAAATATTGAGATCCTTGAAGTCTATGCAGATGCATAATTTTCTTGAGGATTTTCTTACGGAGATGATATTTGAAACCCATTGTGGGTAGTCAATGGTTATGAAGAATTTAGAGGATAAGAGGAATTACAACTCTTCCTTAACAAGGAGATCTATATGAGGATGCATTTTATGAAGTTTTTGTTTGACCAACATGGAATTGGGATACATGAATATGTTGTGTATGACAATGTTAGGATTTATTATGGTCATATCACTATATGACTAGGTGATGGCTTGGTGATACTTTTTCAAGAATGAGGTAAAATCATTTAATTATTGTGGATCCAGAGATTGACTAACCTTAACTATGTGAGGATCAGGAGGAGATCCTAAGTTAATGTCGAGAGTTGATTCATTAATGATATTTGGTTTTCTGGATGGTATGTATTTCTAAATGAAACAATCTTCAGTTCCCATATGACAATGGATATATTTGTCAGCATGACACTTGAGGATATCTAAGGTAGGTGAATATTCTTCAACAATATCTGGCCAAAAAATGGGTAATGATTTAGAGGAGTGATAAGTAAGTGGCCCTAAGGATATAACATTGATTAAAAAAAGTTAGATGGGATAGGTACAATGTCTTCTAGATCCTTGGGATCTTTAGTTTCTGTAGATGATGGTAGTTCTAGTTTATAAATATTTAAGGATGTAGCAAGCTTAGACGTAGTGGCCTCATACATGTCGTAGGTCAATATTTTATATCCTAATCAAATTTTCTCATGAGATTTAAGGGAACGTAAGATGGGTTGATCCTGGGTTCCTTGTTCATAGTGTCTGAGGCCAAAACCTCTCTATGCACTCATTGATGAAGACACATACAATTAAAGTTTGGATTATCAAGGGATTTAAATTTTAATGCAAATGAGACATAACATGGTGTTGATTGATAGTTTGGGATGGAGGGTTATTGATTACCCATAAATGAGATTTGTTTTAGGTTAGTAGGACTTTAGAAGATGAAATTTCCTACATTCAGATCATACATGGGTTGCTTATCAGGGTGATCATATGCTTTGGGTGAAGGAATGAAGTTGACCATGAGTAGATAATATTCCTAGAGCATCAGGCATTTTATAGCCTCACTAAGAGTGGAATCATCTGGTACTAGTGGGTGCTTCATTAGATGACCCAAGTGTTGATATATGTACAAGGACGTCATTTGGGTGGTACATCATGTAGCAGTCAGTGAATGGATTTGGATCAGTAGGAATAATGAAATTCCATACTTCATGTTTGTATTTTAGACAATGGTGGAGGGTGGAAGGAAAAAAGGGCATGGTACGTATCTAAGGGCGTCCTAATAACATATTGTATTGGAATTATGCTTCGATAATTAGAAGAGTTCAGGAAAGGTTTTGACACCAATTTTAAGTGGAAGCATGACTGTGCCTAATGTGGGTGTGATAGTGTTGGTAAATGATTGTAAAAGAACTAGTGTTTGAGTGGTGAAAATATTAGGTAAATTGAGTTGGTTGAAAGTGAGGGATGATATGATGTTGATGGAAAATCAACTATCAATCGTGACCCCACTTGATATAAATGTCATTGATCTGAGTGGTGATGAGGAGTGGTTGTTCGTGGTCTTCTAGTTTGAGAGATGTAATTTCAAATGGTTTGAAAGATATAAAGTTGGATGCTTTGAGGGAACCCACAAATTTTTTGAATGAATTCAGATCATTAGTTTTTATGGTTATAGATTCAAGTGCTTCCACCATATCTTCTTTGTGGAGTAGTGATGTTTTGAATTAGTTCATAAATCAACATTCTGATAGGGGATTGGTGTAATTTTTGATAACAATTTTTTGTATTGTGTTAAAAGGGGGTGTTACTGCTTGTATTGAAATTTTGGATTTTTAAGGGATGTTTGATTATGCTCTTTAGGAGAAAAGGAAATGGAAACCTTAGGCATACGAGTTTGAGTTTATAGTTTAGGAGGTGGAGATATAATAGTAGATATTTTAATTTTCTTAGGCTCAAATGTTTATTTATCCTAATTTTGTGAACGTGTAGTGATGTGGAAAATGTTAACTTAATGATAAGGAGTTTTAGACATGGGTTCATTAGTCATTGATGATAATGATGATATTGATGTTGATGTTAATGTTGTGTTATATTGAGATGAAAGGAAGAGGAAGACTGCCAATCTTTAGAAATTTTAAGTGAAAGGCTCTACATTCTTCTATAGAATGTCCTTGTACTCTATGGTAATCATAGAATACATTAAATTTATACCAAGAAGGCTTCCATCCATGATTATTAGAATTTTTAGGTGGTAGTGTAATTATTTATTGTTACAAGAGGTCATCTAAGATGGTGGCATAACATCCCTCAGGTATAGACGTATAAGGTGACAAGGTTGCATCTGTATTCCTGACAAGAGGAAGTAAGATGGGATATTTAGAAGTGGGTTTTTTATTTAACATTTGTGGAGGATTTCTAGCTATTATATCAGATGGAGGATGGGAATCCTATATGGGTGGCTACTGCAGAGTGATGGAAGTAGAATATAGAATTAATGTGGGAGCTTGGTTGATGGGATTTTCCCCTGTAATAATCAGGTTATTAACTGGTATAATGGAGTGAGGACTGTGAACAAGATTATAATCTAGAGGGACATAGTAAGGTTCCTTCAAATCTTGAATGCTATCTTTTTAGAGGGTCTTGTAGCCCTTGGCCTTGACATGAAAAGATGGTCTCCTAGAATAGGAATATCCCTCACAGGAGGAGGTGGATGAAAAAGTGAAGTGCCACGTAAATTTTATGTTTCATCATAATAAGGACTTGTAAAGACGTAAATGACATCCTGTTTGTTAGGCCCCTTCGAGATTTATGATGAACTAGGTGTATTTTTTGAATTTTATACTAATGAAGGAAGAGGATTTTAGATGACACAATTAATGTTGTCTAAATGATTTGTAGGTTTCAGATATTTTGTTTTTGTGTGTTGAGGATGAATACAACCCATGGTTGGCTTGGGCGGAGTTGATTTTTCTAAAAATGTTCCAAGAGGAATCATAGTTATATTTACAAATCCATATGTAGGAACATGTATTGTTACATTAGAGGATGTGCGTATGGAATCATTATGGTTGTATTAGAGGATGTAATAATAGTCTTAGTAATATGCTCAACATGTAGTGGTTCAACCACTTTATGATTTTTGAATTAAGATGTTGATTCTGTATGTTTTGATTCAATAAGTAACAAGGATGTTGGATGCAATTTATTGGTGATGTCAATAGAGGGAGGCTATGTAGTCATAATTTTAGGCTCATTAGATGTTGGTGTTTTTTGGTATCCAAATTGATTCACCTACTAAGGCTGAGAAGCATCACAAAACTGGAAGGATTGTTAAGATAGACAAATCAAGATATAAGTTTTTTTGTAGCCGAGGATGGGATTCATCTGAATCTTTGTCACTCAGGCATTGGAGAAATGGATAGCACCTTACTAAGGGTTTGAGCTACCCTCACTACTTTAGGTTGTTCCTTCAAGTAGGGTAAGAGGACCCATTCTGCAAGTCGTGTTGGTGAAGGATATCAAGAGATACTTCTTTGCACAATTTTCATGAAAACCTTGAGAAAATATGATCAATACAACACAATATAACTCTCATGTGTTGTCACACTAGATAGTGGAGATGTTTCGTAGACAAGGTTCGGGTTACTAAATACAATAATTGAATCTTGATTGTTTCTACATATTTTGGCAATGGAAATTGTTAAACCTTTGTGAATACACAGTACGAACAAGGTTAGTTCATGTAGGATTCATTGTTTGAGAATTTTTTAGTGGGAAGTTAAGCAAGATAAATTTGATTATACCAGATCTTTGAGAGCCTTTACAAATATTGGAACACTCACAGCAAAAATGCTTCAAAATATCCAAAATATTCCTTCAACTAGAAGATGTGAATCAATGGAAGGTTACACACATTCTTCAAGAATTCAACACAAAGGATAATGTTAAAGACTCAATTAAATGTTATAAATACCTGGTTATTCATGCCTTAGATACACTCATATACTTAAAAATAATCTTTATCAACATAATGAAAGTAAAGTGATTTTAAATTGTTTTTTTTTTCACAAGATGAAATCTCTTCTCATAATGAATTTTCAAATGCCACAATACTAACAAATGGACATGATATTGAGTGAATCAGAGGGATACCAACATAATATTTCAATGGGAACATAGAAATCTATTTGAAAAAATTATGAAATAAAAGAAAACACAATTATGCTCATGATCAACACAAATTCATTCAAGGTTCACTAGATTCATCAGCATGGGAGAGTTTATTCAACAATCTCAGAGCTTGTCAATGGTTTTACACTTGCAACCATCTTGACATGAAAAAATCTACAAACACAGGGAAATAAATAGGTTTCTCAGGAAAAATGGTTTCTCTCAAATGTTTTTAGCAAAATTAACCACCGACCCCATTGCAAGAGTATTCTCCTTGCATTTATACAATTTCAATAGCTAAATCACCCCAAAAATTTCCCCCCAAAATAATAATATTTAAGGAATCCTTTGTTTGTTACAGATTTTTTCCAGAAAGTGATATTTAACAAATTTACACCGAAGAGTTGCTAGGTGTACAAAAGATAAGATTTTTCAATTATCTCCACTGGTTGTTTCAACTAGGGTGTTTGGTCATCTCCTCTGGTAGCATGTCCATCCTCTTTCGAGCCTATAGCTTCCTTATCTTCATTCTTTTCCTCTTCATCTTGCTCTACTGATAATTCATTTTCTGTAGGTGTCCGAGAAACTCTGTTTTAAAACTTAAACTTTTGCACTTCTCAGACTTACAAATCAAGGTCAACAATCAATTTGATTCCACTTCAGTAAGAAAATTGATGAGAGACCATGGAATTAAACCAAAAAAGATGAATGCAATCAAATCCCTTAAGGTCCCTTATTTGCATAAGAGCAATAATGGCGGAAAAAATAGATGCATTATATCAGAGTCATTAACTCTGTCTTTCACAAACTTCAAATTTGAGTCATCCATGTGGAAAATATTTCAGTTAGAGTGGGTCTAGGGATGCTTTTCACATTTTGCATCACTTAAATAAAATGATACTTTTAGAAAATTTGGCCTTTCCACTCACTTTTTATGTAGGCCCTACACATGGCTTTCATTGGCGTCGACGGGGTTGCAGCTTGATTTATGAGTTTTATTCTTTTTCAAAACAAATTTGATAATCTCAAAATGTCCCAGCGACCTGCTTCTCTGCTTTTAACTTTTGATGTGGGCCTTAGCGGAGTCGTGACTCATTTTTATACTTTATTCCTTTTTCGTAACAAAGCTAAAAGTTGTAAAAACCTCCAGCGACCTACCTTCCCACTTTGAATTTTCAATGCTGACTCAAACATGTGAGATTAATTGGTCCCCTGTGGAATCATAGATCATTTTATAACTTTACTCCTTTTCACAAAACAAATCCAAAAAAAATTCAAAGTGCTTTGATAGCCTTTCTTCCCTCTTTTGACTTAAAAGCAGCCGTGTGTCCTCTTTCGGGTCTTAGGAATTTATTTTACATTTTTATGCTTTTTACCATAACACCTTAAAACATAGAAAAGGCCTTCTTTCCTGCAACTACTCAACTTAGGACATGTGTACACTTCGGGGAAAAAATAAGAAATTTTATCTGCCACTTCATAATTTTGACTAGCCAATTAGAAATCAACAGAGCCACGAGACCAATTTGAAATTTTTTGCAAAAGTGAAAAATGTGACAAGTTCACCAAATAAACCCACCATGCCTTGTCCAATTAGAGATGAGTAGGTATCTACAGATGTTTGACATAAAATTTGACAGGGAAAACACAACCGTGGAAAAATAAAATGTAGGGGAAACTTCACCATTCACGCCCATAATTCAAAATGTTCCTCATGGAAAGAGAAATTGCAAATAATACATGGCTAAACATGATCCACAACCATAGAGAAGCATTAACAACAACATACAAATGAAGTATAAAGTTTTAATGCATCCATATAGGGAGACAAAAAATACTTCAAAACAAGCGGACTAAGAAACCTTTTTGAACAAACAGGGTGAGATTAAATCGAGCACAAACAATGTCGATTATATGGATTTTTTTTTGTTAGGTGAGAAGGTGGATTAAGGGATAGGCTTGATTTTTATTATTGTATTGATGGTGTGGAAAACATTTTGATCAAAAATTCGAAGGGTTATTTTGAAAAGGTTTCTTTTATATGTCAACATTTTTACTAGAAGGTACATTTGGATTATCTAGGTGAAGCTCACCTTTGTCAATCAAATATTGAAGTAAATTGCGGAATGTACAAAATATTTTGATTTCATGTCCATTGACCATATAGTATTTACAATAGTCATTATCTCAGTACCAAATGGGATTGGATGATGATATTTTGATAGGTGGGATGGGAGGGAGAGATATCATTTTGGAGGCAAGAAATTTATCAAAAATTGAGCTATAAGTCTCTCCTATAGTTGTGTAGTTACATTGTTGATGGGGACGCTGGATGATAGGTTTTTCCATGGGAGTGGATATGACTACGATGGCATTAGCGGTCATTTTTTACTTGTCATTGTTTGATGGCGATTTAGATGGGAATTTAACTTTTTGTTTCTTAGGACGAAGCATTACTCATCCATCATCTAGAGCTCGTAATTCTAGTTTTTTATTTGGGCCATGGTGCGCACATCAAAAGCCTCATCAAAAGTAGACGAAATTACCTTGGCCTTACATTGCATTACTCATAGCAATCCAAATGCGTTTAGCAACATGATCTGGGTACCCAACACCTGCTCCTTTAACTTAGTTCCATTGGAATATCAGAAGATAATTTGTGAGTCACACCAACACTCCATGGAGGAATGAATTTGACGATATATTCATCTTTAAAAATCACCTATCACAATGCCATATTCCAGGTCTTTGTTCCCATAATGAATCTTAAGAAAGGAGGATAGTTGGAGGACTATCTCTGATACTACATGTGGATGCATTAAGATAGTTAGTCTTACATAGGATATGGTAGATCAAGCTATATTGTTTAGATCCACAACAAGATGCATTTTGTTGATAATGGGTGTTATTCTATCAAGGACTGTCAGTATAATCAAATTTAGTTTTGTAGCCTAACCCAAATAGGGAATATGGCATATTGTTGATGGGAAGGGGTATTGAGATGTGATTTGCTACCTATATGATTGTTAACATTAAGTTTTCTCATAAAACAATCCCCCCTATAAAAATTTCAATGATGGGTGATGTTTTGTTGTGGGATATTTTAATGGGATGCGAAACAATGTTGAAAGAGATATTAGAGGATGTGCCATAATTTGAAGGTATACTCATATTACAACCTCAATTTTCTATTGAGGTATAAGTGAGTGGATGTGAATATATAGGTGTTTAGTAGGAGTGTATGGCATAGGCATCTTAGGACAATGCCTGTTGTGGAACACCTTGTTCTTGGGATAATGTATTGTGGGATGTTTTGAAGAGGAGTGGATTATGGCATGCGAGATCAAGGGTTGTGAAGGTTGTGGAATATATTTTGAAACAAGGAGAGTGCTAGCTATGAAACTGATATTAATCATTGATTCTAGTAGTAGGAATGGACATGGTGATGTTATGGAAGGAACTAGTAACCTGTTTGGAAGGTACAATAGTACAAAAAGTCAAGATAAACCTAGTGGAGATGTTTGTATTTGTGAGGAAGCTGGAGGGGTAATGAGGAAGTGGCAACACTACTTAGAGGAGGCTTAGATACTATCGAAGTAATTGGTGAAGATAGTGGATTGTTTATTAAATGTGTTATGTCATCAAATACAACTAATGGATGTCAATAAATGGGGCTATGAGGAGACAAATAAATACTTTGCATTGATTAGTATACAGGTTTATAATTTGACACTTTAAAAGGGGTTAGTAGATTTAGGGTAAAAGAGGGTCTAAGGGGGCCCTTCCCCATACGGTATTTAAATGAGATTTGAAGATATGTCGATGAGGAACAAATGAATCTGCCTAGATCCAATGGCACCATAAAGTAAAGAATAATACTTGTAACAAACAAAGGAGAAATTATCCCTGGTGTGTCGCATGGGATCTAAGATGCATCTTGAAATGGATTCATTATTACCATTTCTTCCTTCTAGGTCAGGAGTAGACCATCCATCACTGATGTTCATATTTACCTTTTCATTTGTGTCAAAAACATGGAATGCCCTATTTTAAAATGGATTGTTTTCCCCCTTGTAACCAAGATTAAAGGGAAAAAGTCACAATTCTCAAAAATGAGGGGATTTTAGCCATGATCTCTGATGTGGGGTAGATGAAGGGGATTATCCTTATATCATCCTCTAAAACCTCAACACCCTCATTCACATATCTATCCTCAGACCTAGAATCAGATTGACTGTCAACAACCAAAAGGCTAGGATGTAGCATTCTTCCACCAAGAATTGTGTCTACTTTCCTATTTTTTCCTGAACTTGCATATCCACAGCTGGGTGTCCAAGACAGAAGCATAGTTCTCCATATGAAATGTGGATGATGGAGACCTTCAAAGTTTTCTAAAGTTCTTGAGTCCATAGCTCTGTCTTCAACCACAAATCAATAGAATGTAGGAAATTCCATTGAAGTGTTCACTGTCAACTAGAAAATGCGGGAATACATAGTATACTCATACAAGGACATGTATTTGACATATATTTCAATAAGGTTTTTCCCAAGAGCAGTGTCCCAATGGAGATTAAACATTTATCATCCAAAAATTGAAGAGGGTGTTATGTGAAAGATGAATCCAATGACAAGTCCTAGGATTTGGAAAGTTATGCATGGTATACGGGTATGTAAAAAGGTGGAAACCATGGATATTCATGAGCAAGGTATAGTGAGGCATTTAAAATCCCACTAATTATAGAAAGGGCGTGCCTAAATCTGTAACAGACCCCCTAACTATCAAAAACAAAAATGAAATAAGGGACCTTTGGTGTTGAGGGGTAAATAGTCTACCTATACCATCCATTATAGTCGGCTTCCAAGAAGACTAGAGTCATCTTCAGTCATTGAAGAGCTGATGTAGGCCAGGGAATCAGTTTCACCTAGGTAGGAATCTATAAATAATGCCCTTATCCTTGATTTAATAGTGCCTCTAGTTTTGTAGGGAAGACATAGTGGATGCCAAAAACGCATAGTGTAGAGGGGGAAGAGTTGGCATGATCCATGTGCCTACAAGAAGGAGGACAAATAGAGTATTTTAGTCACCATCAATGCAAAACTGTTTAACTTTCCCATGAGAACCCCCAAATTCACAGCCTCCAAACATGCTTCAAAACCGCCTGAAGGTAAAGAGGATAGGCACTTCAACGAATTACCATGAGAGATGTTCCTTTTTTATAGGGTATTTCAACCTTTAGTATTTTTCCAACTCGAACAACTAGCAAATCTAGAATACAACCATCCAGCAATCAGTGCCCTACAAGAAGATTATGGGAGATTACACAGACTACATAGATCCTTAAGAAACAAAAACACATTATTAATTGTGATAATGTTTATATTTATACTTTTAAAGGAATCGTAGGTATTGGGGACAATTTGCACCAAGTGCAAAAAGCTTCATCACTTTGAAGATTATCAGATAATTTCTTCAAAATACAATCATATATTATTGACAAAATGCAACAACTTCAAAATACAAGGGATTTTCTTTGTGGTCCCACAAAAAATACTCAGAATTTCTAGTATGGATTTATCTTGGGGGTTATACAAAATCTTGATGTCTCATAGGGGGTATTTCCTTAAGCTCACTTCTCCATATTACAACACTGACATTAACAATTTACCCACGAGATCCCATGGTGTGTATGATGTTTTGTGAAACATAGATAATGTAATGGATCTCATTTCCCTGCATAGTAACCCCTACAAATGAACTTAGGAAAAATATGTAAAGCCTAACATCAAAACATAGATAACTTTATTTATCATGAATATTTCTTTTTAACATAAAATTAATGATAAAATTAATCCTCTACTCAAAATATAATTGAACTATCTATATTATTATGTTAAGTGAAGTTTGTCTCCTTATATGATTGAATGAAACTTGATACTTTATATCTCACGAAGCAAACAAATTATGATTATATACAAAACTACGAAAAATATCTAGTACATTAAACTATGAAAAGAGAAATGTTGTTGCATAAAGAGCATTCACATACCTAATTCCCACAATGAACTAATTCTCACCACATACAATCTTGCACCAAGACCAGTATATAAATTCTTCCAGGGCTATCCCATAAAGTCTGTGAAGGAGTAAAGGGTTTAGTGTAAGGGTATCTTGATGTTGCTACCAAAATAGAAACTCGAGATTTGGTGTTAGTCCTAACAGAAATAGACTAAGTTGGTTTGATGGTTACCATTAAAAAATTTAAAGGTTCATTTTAATTCCTTTAAACCTCATAATACATTTACCAAGAAATATTCAAAAACAAAATTGATAGAGTTTAATTTGATGCCATAAATTGCCATTAAGTGTTCAAGTGGTGTAGCCATAAATATAATGAAGAAATCTACTTACCAAAAGGCATAATCAAGGGTCCTTTTTTACCAATAATCAAGGACTAGGAACGATGGGCAATTTAACAAAATGTCGGTAATATGAGATCAGTTTTCACCCTCCTGAAAGAAAATACTATCATCATTATGTACTTGACAAAATGTTAGAAATGAAGGATTCATTTTACCAATACATAGAACAAGGGAGATTGTACTGTTAGCATAAAAACTAGTACACGTGAGGATTTGGTGATTCAGCCAATAAAAGGCAATTACTAAAAATCTATAAATAGATACAAGGAATCATTTATTATAGATTCAATCAAACTATGAGGGTTCAATGGATTTTCCAGAAACATAAACAAGGATGACATATTACTAGAAGATAGAACAAGGCTACCTGTTAATTGAAATAGAGACAAATGAAAAGAAAATATTAGTTTGTACTAGAAATGAGTCTGAAGGGTTTGATTTTATAAAGAACATAAAAAGTATGGATTGGTGATAATTAATATAAAAGGGATCATTTTTCCATAAAAAGAATAGGGTTCACTATTTTCCATATAACAAAAACAAAACAAAAGCTAATGTTCAAAGTGATTTAATTTATAACAAATAAACCCCACATGAATCTCACAAAATCCTTGCTAAATCGACGAAGCTTCCTCCCAATCCACAAACCCCACCCACAGATAAATATTCTAAAAAAGATAACTAGTTCCTTTTACCAAAAAAAAGAAAAATGTTAGGGGATTGTTAGTGCAAAATCATAGCACCCCCCTAAGTCTCCTCAGGTGTGAAGTGGGGCATTCAGTGTGATTGCACAACATGGGACCATCTCTCAAGCTGTGGGACTTGCAAAACTTGAGATGGACCTCCAGAGAAAGTCAGTTCTTACTTCCTAATCTACCTGCCACAAACTACTCCAGTGCAGAAAGAATCTATTCTATCCTAATCTAACAATTCCAAGGGGACAAGGAGAGAGAGAGAGAGAGGGTGAAAGATCCTACACTAAGTGGTTATACACCAGAAAAGGAAGTGGTTGAATCACAGATCTAACCACCTGAAGTGGAGAGAGGTGAGCAGAGGAGAGGGTGGACAGAATGCACCACAGACTAGAGATAGATTTCACACAGAACACCACTTCAAAACCCATTAAACATATCTCCCAGGACCTAAAACAAACATCAGAATATGCACAATATACCTTGCAATGATGAGAGGTAAGAAGATATAACAAAATAAGCCAAGGATGGACAAATGCATCATGAAATGGATTTTATTGCTCCAAAATGTTACACAGTACATCATCAGTGGGCAAGAGGCAAGAAAATGCCATTACAGAGCCATGGGAGGAGGCTTAGACTACGCATTCTACCCTAAGGAATAGAAAGAGAGAGGGGGGCATGAGAGAAACAATGACCAACCCTTTGAATATGCCCCTTCACTACAATATATAGGAAGAATAAGAGAGAGAAGAGGTAAAAATTTGAATCCTACTTCAACCACCTCAAGACACATTGAATCCTGCATTGAAATCTTAACCACTATCAATTAATGCCTCTCTCAAATCCACCCCAAATATGTCATGTCTAGTTCCATGTCTACTTGGCTGTGTTGAAGAAGGAAGAACGACGGATCGAATCAAATCAGATCTGGTGGTTGAAGAAATATGATTCTACTTTAATGGCCTGATAGAATTTTTCCTATTTTTTACCCACCAAAGCTTGTTAAGAATGATATTTTATGTTTCCATGGCATGGAGGGTGTCAATATGTTTCCAAAAAGTCTTCTCCCACCCAAATCTGAGTTTCCAGTCAAAAGATATGGCCATTTGAATATTAGGGTCACATCTAGGTGCGCAATATTTAAAGATTCTGTCCATACATGGTCCACATGGTGGCCTCCCGCATGCTCCTTGCAGATTCTTTGTATTTTCCTAAGTCTCTTTTCTTGGCGGGGCCAAAATTTTGACCCTAGACAAGTGGCAGCTTGGCACTTATTTGGAAACCCACCCCAAATTTTGTCTTTGAAATAGCGCTATACTTACACTTGGTACTCTCCACTGGCCTGCCTCTGCTTTGACTATTCAACCCCCGACTCTATCCCTTTTGGAATCTGGGAAATGTCGAAGCCCTACACTCATTTGAAAACCCGTCTCAAAGTTTTACCTTTGAAGGAGTGTCGTTAAGACATGTGGCGCCTACCGCCTACACTCTATACTTAATCATTTTGGGCCCGCTCTCCTTTTTTACCTCTATTGACCATTTTCTATGTGGAGGGCTGGCACAAGTTTGAGTCTATCCCTTTCAGATTTAAATTTTGAAGGTGCATCGTTTGGACACTTGGTAGCTTCTGTTGTCTAATCCATACTTAGTCAATTTTAGGGCTCATTCTGAGTCATTTGTAGAGCCCGAAGACTTCGAGCCTTTGTTGTTTCTTCTCCTTTAAGCCTCTAGTTCTTTGACACTAGCAAAGCCTCCTTCCCTAACCCTACTTGTTCCATTTTAGAGCCCGCATGCAACATTGTTTGCTGGATTTGAAGCACAGGATTGTTCGACAGGGCCATTTAGTGAACTTCTTCTTGCATGGGGTCGTTTGATATTTTGCAAGCCCCCGCCACTCCATTGTAGAGTCCCTCTATTTCCTGATTGTAGGATTTGAACATTATTTCTCTGGTTTCTGTTGTGCAAGGTCATGACTGACAAATTTTACCCGAGGGGTAAAAGTATGGATAACAATTTAGGTGACTCACAGGGGCATCTACCTTCTAGATTAAGTGAATAGTAGCCTTGAAGCATCCATTAGGCATGGAGTCAAGAATAATAGCCTGATACTGATCCTTTTGCTTTGAAAATATGATCCCCGAGCCGTTGCAGAGCCCGACTGCTTGTTCTTAGTGACCCTGAACCTTCCTACATGTGTTTGCACTCTCAATTTTCATAAGAAATCTTGAAACAAGGCTTCTAAGAGTAGAAAATTGTTTCTGACCCAGGGATTTCATCTGTCCCTGAATGGACTGTTTTGAAGATGGATTTAGTTGCTCTACATTTTTTTATTTTGAAATCTGCAACTGTTACAGGTAACTATGATTTTTTTACCATGAATAGTGAAGGGCTTGGCCTCAGTAGCTCTAGAGCAATACGAACAAAACTTATATATAATAAATAAAATCATACATGCCCCAAATGAGACATACAGAGTGTGCACAGGCACTTCTTTTACTGAAAGAAAAATCTACTCCTACTCCTATACTAACCAGAGAGATAGAAAACTAAACAAATCCTGCTATAGATAGGGAGAAATAGCTTCCTTTTCTCAAAAGGGGAAGTCATGCAAATAATTTGACATTGAATATGTCTTCCTGTATTAATGAAAAACTAACTTTAAGCCTGTCTTCCACCCAAATTATCAAGGTATCAACATCAACCAAAAATACCTCATCAAGCTGATTGGCATTAGACTCCTAGAGGTGTTGATGATGACCCTTGGTACTTTAAAACTCATCATCATTCCCTAAAGTAGGCAAGACTGGTTTTGGCTTCTCCCTTGGCTCCAATGAAGCCAAGTACCTTATTGGGAACGGTCTAATCCTTTGGATGTGCCCATTGCTCTAAACTTCAACTCCAAGAATGGAGTCTTCTTTTGGACCTTCTTGGATGGATGGTGTGAGAGAGATGATGACATCCTCTTTCCTTTTCTCTTCTTTCTCTTGTGAAGAACATGGAAGAATTATATCTTCCAACCTTGGTTCCAGAGGGATGTTGTGAAGTATAGGATGTTGCACTTGAATGTTCTCCTCTATGGCAGCAGGCTCATATGCTTGGAAGATGGAGGATGGAGGAGAAAATGACATGTGATCTCCAGTGTGAGATTTTCTCTATGAAAGCAATCCTCCAAGTCAGATAGATAATCTACCTCCTTGTTGTCCTCTTGCATGTGCTCAAACTCCTCCATGGTGTCCTCCTGATCTGAAATTTTCTCACCATGATTCCCCTCATCTTCAAACATGAAGTTTGAAATATCAAACTCTTCTTCAACATTAGAGCTTAAAGGGGATGAAATGGGAGGAAGAACTGAAGGTTCTTCTATGGCCTGCTCTACACTTGGGGCCTCTAAAACTATATGTTCCTCCTCCTCTGCTGCAAATTTAGCCTCAGCAACCACTCGTTCCTCAACCCTAACCTCCTCTATCTACTTGACCATCAAGGGGATCTTTGTAAACCCAAATTTGGCAGCCTGGCTCTTCAGATTGTCTGTCATTTCTTCTTTGTTGGGCTCCTCTTCTTGCTATTTTCCTTGATTGGATTCTTGAGTCTCTTCCCAACATGGACTTGGGAAAGAAAGAGGAGTGAAAGGTTGGGGTTCAACCAGCCTTGCAATTTTTTTTGGTGGGGATGGAGGTGGAACTTCCTGTTTGTTTGGAGGGTGATGATTTTTTGGAAGGGAAAAGGGGAGAGGAACTGAGGTGAGGTAGAAGACTAGGAGATGTAGAAGAGAAATCAACACTTGGGGAAGAAACTGAAGGGGCTTGACTCTTGATCACGCTCAAAATGATAAAGTTTGAGAAAGAGAAAATGAAGGACATGGAGCTGGTGATTGACTTACCCATTGACAAGGTTGTCTCACACTTTGCTCATAAGCCTCAATGTCCTCAATCCACTTTGTAAACTAAGGTAGAACTTCAACCATGAAGTCAAGTTTCTCTTGAGGGATGTAATGTATTGGAAAAGGGTCTCCCCATGGACAAGGTGCTCTGTAACCAATCTTTAATGCCTTCATTTATGCTATGGCCCTTGACTGAACCATGACAACCTCCATTCTTTGGATCTTCTTCAGCAAACCAACATTCTTAATTTGACTATCACCATAATATGTGCCCCCTTGTTCTTGATAAGCTCCATGGCCAAACTGACTTTGACCTTACTCATATGGGTAAGCATAATGGTTCTAGATCTGATTATGATGTTGATTTAGAGGAGTTGGGAAGTGCATTGGAGGTGGGTTACACTATTTCAAGTGTGAATTCCATGAAGGGAATGAAGTCATGATTGCACAACTTCATGGAATGGGAGAAAATGAAAAATGTGGAAGAAGAAAATGGATGAAAATGAGTGGAAATGGATGCAAAAGGTCTACAACTCAGAGGATGGGTTATTGACCAAATAGAATCATCAGATGTGCTTGCATGTGCCTCAAAAGGCTGAACCTTAACAAGAACACACCAACCTACTAAGATGAAGTGGTAAGGTTCTTCAAACCTATCCCAAAGGGTGTGCCAAAACTATTAGTGTAGAATCACAGCACCCCCGAATGGCCTGGGTGTGAAGTGGGGAATTCGGTGTGATTGCACAACATGGGACCATCTCTCAAGCTATGGGACTTGTAAAAATTGAGATGGACCTCTGGAGAAAGTCGGTTCTTATTTCCTAATCTACTCTGCCACAAGCTACTCCAGTGCAGGAAAAACTTATTCCATCCTAATCTAACCATTCCAAAGGGACAAAGAGAGAGAGAGGGGTGAAAGAGCCTACACTGAACGGTGATACACCAGAAAAGGAAGTGGTTGAATCACAGACCCTACTGCTTGAAGTGGAGAGAGGTGAGTAGAGGAGAGGGTGGATAGAATGCACCATGGACCAAAGATAGATTTCACATAGACACCACTTCAAAACCCATTAAACATGGCTCCCAAGGACCTACAACAAACATTAGAATATGCACAGTATACCCTGCAATGATGAGAGGTAAGAAGAGACAACAAAATAAGCCAAGGATGGAAAGATGCATCATGAAATAGATTTTATTTCTCCAAAATGTTACATAGTACATCATTAGTGGGAAAGAGGTAATAAAATGCCATTACAAAGCCATGGGAGGAGTCTTAGAATCCACATTCTACCCTAAGGAAGAAAGAGAGAGGGGGGAAGGATAGAAATAATGACCAACCCTTTGAATATGCCCCTTCATTACAATATATAGGAAGAAGAAAAGAGAGAAGAGGGAAAATTTTGAATCCTACTTCAACCACATCGAGATGCATTGAATCCTACTTTGAAATCTCAACCACTATCAATCAATGCCTCTCTCAAAATTTCCCAAAATCTTTCATGTCTGGTTACCTTGTCTACTAGGTGTGTTGAAGAAGGAAGAACGAAAAATCAAATCAAATCAAATTTGGTGGTTAAAGAAATCTGATTCTGACTTTAATGGCCTAATAGACATGTTCCCATTTTTCACCCACAAAATCCTATTAAGAATGATATTTCATGTTTCCATGGTGTGAAGGGTGTCAAGATGTTTCCAAAAATTCTTCTCCCGCCCAAATCTGAGTTTCCAGTCAAAAGATATGGCCATTTGAATATTAGGGTCGCTGGCACACAATATTTAAAGAGTATATCCATATAAGGTCCACGTGGAAACCTCTGCGTGCTCCTTGGGATTCTTTGTATTTTCCAAATTCTCTTTGCTTTGTGGGGCCAAAAGTATGACCCTGGACACATGGTGGCTTGGTGCTTGTTTGGAAACCCGCCCCAAATTTTATCTTTGAAATAGTGTCACACTGACACTTGGCACTCTCCACTAGCCTGCCTCTACTTTGACTATTCAACTCCTGAATCTATCCCTTTTAAGACTCTGGGACACGTGGAAGGCCTGAGATCATTTTAAAACACTCAAGCCTTTAAATGAGCACCGTTCTGGTACCTTCTGCCTGCACTCTATACTTATTCGTTTTGGGCCCGCTCTCCTTTTTTACCTCTATTGACCATTTTCTACTTGGAGGGATATTGCAATTTTGAGTCTACCCCTTTGGATTTAACTTTTGGATGGTGCTTCATTTGGACACTTGGCAGCTTCCACTGTCTCCTCCATATTTAGTCAATTTTGGGGCTCATTCTAGTCATTTGTAGAGCCCAAAGACTTCAAGCCTTCGTTGCTTCTTCTCCTTTTAGCATCTTGGTTCTTTGACATTGCTCAACCTCCTTCCCCAACCATATTGTTCCATTTTAGATCCCGCCTACAACTTGTTTTCTATATTTGAAGCACGGGCTCATTTAATAAGGTTGTTTATTGAACTTCTTCTTGCACGGGGTCATTTGATCTTTCGTAGGCCACACCACTCCATTGTAGAGTCCCTCTGTTTCCTGATTGTAGGATTTGAACGTGATTTCTCTAGTTTCTGCTGTGCGGGGTCATGGCTAACCAATTTTACCAGGGGGAAAAATATGGATAACATGGATCAAATGAAGTGATTCTCCTACTATTTTTATCTTGATTTTGGAGGATTTCGAAGGAGGTTAGTATGTGTAGTGGAGAGAATCAAACTAAGACTAAGTTAGTTAGGAAGAGGACAAGGGTCATTTTTAGAAGGTCTCTAAAGTTTTCTTAGTTTTAACTAGTTAATTGTGAAGAGGTGGTTAGGGATAGGTTAGAGGTAATTGAGTGATGCTTATAGAATGTTTCTAAACTAACTAGTTATAACTAGTGAGTGTATCGAAGTTAGCATGGTGAGGTGTGAGGGTATATTTATTTTAATTTAACTTAACTAATTAATTAATTAGACCTAGGGATGTCATTGTGGTGACATTATATTAATTTAATTAAGGGGAGCAATAGGTGAATTAATGTCATGGCGTATCATGAGTGGGTTGTTTTGATCGTGAATAGGTTTAGGAACAATGATAATGAGGGAGTGTATATTTTTGGGGTCTACAAGAAAAACAACAATGATACCATCACAATTTCCATACCATACACCAAGGTGATACATGAGTTGTCTATACATGTGAAAGCATATGAAAATCAAGTCACAGACAATCACCTTCTCGATAAAAATCTGCGTGAAGGATTTCTTAGTAAAAAAAAATCAGTAGGAACTTTCAGCGATTTCGGCTATGCCCAATTAGTTACACAGCTTCCTTGGAGCTAGAGAGAAAGTTTCCAGAATAAGTCATATTAAAATTTGAACATGAGAATGATTCTCGTAGTGTTGAAGATCAACTTGATTTCATTCAGGATCATCATGTAAATATTTCAGGGAAGATATTTTTTTTTTCATCAGTTGATACCCTGATGATATGAGTGGAAAATTGTGTTCATACCATTTTTTTACTCACGAATACAACCATATTTAGAGACAAATCATCTGCATAGCTTCCTATTGTTAGAATCGAAAGCTACTTTACCATACCAGTGTCAAATTTCATCTAAATATTTCTCTTACTTCGGTTAGTATAGGATAGGAGTAGGAGTTGTTTTAAGCATCACAAGTGTTTAGGCAGACTCTACATGCCTACTTAGGCATGTATGATCTTATAATTTTTTACATAATTTTTTCTTGTCGCGTTAACTCCAGTACAATACATGGTGTTTTAATAGGCCTCTTACATGCAAGAAAGAAGTTCATCCTTAAAATTAAAAGTTACATATTTCAAGATAAAATAAATGTAGAGTAACTAAAATTGAGATTAAGGACATATTTTACTAAGTTCTCATTCTTTTTGTCCTTTAAGATCAATCACATGTTAACTTCTAAGTATCCTCGGGAAAGATAGAAAGAAAACAACCTATAACAGCGAATAAGATTGGAACATTAAGAATAAAGAGGAAGGATCAAGTTTATTTGAGTTACATGATGTAAAAACATGATAATTGTCTTATTTAACACTTTGTAGCGTTTTAGTGCATGCCAAGAAATCATCAAATGTTGTTTGCTTCATACTTGGGAGAATTGGGTTTAAGAATGGGTTCAAAATTCCATTGCAGTCTCGAAGTTCAAGGTTAGAGAGAGAAGTAGGTGAAAGACTGAGGTTTTGACAATTTTTTAATCTCACAAATTTCAACTTTGATATTTTCTTATGAAAATTGAAAGTGCAAGCAACAAGACAGGTCTAAGGCCAATAGATTTCGACATATGTTCAGTAGTGTACAAAGAGGTCTCCAAATTTCAATTGCCACAGGTTCGAGATTCATTTTTGGGTATACAATTATTTTGTGTTGAATGGAAAGATTTAGGTTACTGGTATAAAACATTTAGTAGGAAGACATCCCCATGAGTCACCAAATTGTTGACAATTTTTTCCCTCCAGGAAAAATTGGCTAACAAAAGGCCCTTAAGGATGAAAATAGGTCACAGTAGGTTCTCTGGGTCTCAGGAGTACATTAATTGAGTTCAATAGTGAAAATTATATCGATGATTTTTTTTATTCTTTTGGGTTTTCAACCTTGAGATCATCTTGAAAATGATGGATAGTGGGCCCCCAAGACCACATCTAGTGAAAGATGCAAACAATCATTAAAAAACACATGACAAATAAAAAAACACCTTGCATTTAGTCATTGTTAATCCTATGAGATGATAAAACTTGAAAACATCAATGAATAGGAATGAGGAGGTAAAAAATACATTTAGGCCATTTAGGGGTGCCATAAAAATAGCTTGCTAAGTAGTTCGTTGTGCTAGGAGTTACATTGGATAGGGTGAGCTAGGTCGAATGATGCAAGGGTTTCAGTAGATAGCTTAGGGATTCAATGACATGTGTGGTGGGTTACAGGGGACAAATCAGGAATAGGATATGGTGAATAGATAAAATGGCGGGGTCGCAGACCTCAAAATAGAGCCATACAAGATAATGTAAACATGGTTCGGGTGAGGAAGTGAATGGGGTTCACTGATGGGTTAAGGTTCCTAGCATTGATTTCATGGCTCATAGAAAGGAAGGTTTTGGTTGAAATGAACAAATTCAGAGGCAGAAGGTGGAAGTAATATCTCCCTAAGCCCAGTTAGAGAAAATGCATCATAGGGGAGCAATTTTAGTGGATAACTTACGTCAATAAGGAGAGCTCACACTGAGATGGTCAGCCGAGTCAACGCAGACAATGCAGGGAAATCAAACTTGGGATTTTAGCTAAGCGGAAAGGAGGGAAAAATGTCGAAAGACTTTGAACTTCAAATGTTGGAGTTGTTGGGGATCTTGAGCGATGAATTTCATGCTTGAGGTGAAAAAATGTCCAAAAAGGTGAGGATGAGATGTATGAAAATGAGGAACATTTAGCCACAAATATTTGGAAATGTGGCAAATCGGGGTGGTTTCGGGGGTCAACGAGTTCAGTATTTCAGGGTAGACACCTTTGAAGGTTTGTTTTGGGTTTACAAGCACCCAATGTATAAAATAAGGGAGGAAGGATCTATGAAAGGATGAGACCCAAAAGCCTGAAATATTTAATCTCCCACCCAATCTTCTACAATAAGCCCACCAATTCATCCACCTTGGTCACTGTACGTACCCAAAATTGGAGGGTACTGCACTGTCGGAAGAGTGTAACACGTGCCCCAATGATGATACAGGTCTCCTTGCAAGGTGTTCGGGATCCGGGAAATCCCTCTAAACATGCGTTAACATCCCGCATCCCCTGCTTAGCTCCTGCATGATTTGTTTTTCTCTTTTCCCCTTTTTTTTGGCATTTTTCTCTTCAGTTACGAAACCACAGCCCTACGTGGGTGGCGGTCTCAGGACTGCCAACCTAAACAGGGCGGCGGTCCTGTAACTGCCGCCCTGCTTAGGGCGGCGGTCCTTTACGCATTTTCCAGAATTATCTTTTAACATGACTCGTGTAAAAATCAATGGTTCACCAGCTTCTTTTCACTGCCTTGGGCTTGCATTAATGATTTTGGTTCCCTGGAATAGTGTTTTGCCTTTGTTTATAGTTTAAGAGATCAATTTGGTTTTTACCTTGGGTAAATGCAAATGCTATAAATAGATGGCTTGTGCTCAAGAAAATGGGACCTCAAATTTTCCTCTGAATTTCTCATTGCAATAGATTAGTCTTTCATTTTACTTAGAATTCTTAGTTTCTTTCATTGCATGCTTAGTTAGTGTTGTTTTGCTATTAGGAAGCCACATATCCATCTTGTGCAAAGTGTTGTTGATATTTTATCCAATCCATTGGAGTAGAATAGTTTGTTTTCAATAGGAGGCCATTAAATTTATAGGTTTTGTTCTTCAAGTAGGATAGTTTCAGGTTCTGGACGTTTTAGGTTACATGACTCGCAATAAATCCTGCTAGGAATTACATAAGCCAAGATCTGTACTCTTGCGCTATCTCTCTCCTAATCGCATTGTATTCAGTCTATATCTTAAGTTGCATTTTTCCCAATATCTACTTCTGTTGATGCTAGCATTACATGCTTTTCTGGATCCACGTGAACACGAAGAACGAGGAGATGACACTGAGGGGACAAGATCACACACACCATTGGATTCACCACTGTTCTGCAGAATACAGGTTCTAGCTTTCAAAGTTCTAGTTAGAAGCATATCAAATAGACTAGCTAATCATTTCATTTAAGTTAATTTTAATTTCAATATTACTGGGGAAGTTGTGGGGATTGATAGTTTCTAAGAAACTATGATTCATTCCTCACTTCTGAGGTAGGATTGATAGTCTTACAAATAGATTAGATCAGTTATTTCATTGTTTAGAGTAGATCTACAAATTGCATAGACGAGTAGCCACACTCGGTTAATTTGTTTGTTTTAGTCTGTTATTAGTGTCAATTTTTGATTTCTAGATGTATTAAAAGGTTACTCTTTCAATTTTGTTCAAAATGTTCATCAAGAAAACAAAAAATATAGAAGTTATATATGTTCTAGATATATTTCATATAGTTAATTTTGCTTTGCTGCATTTAGTTTATATTGTTTCTTTTGTATGACAATCACGGGCCCTAGAGAGCCCAGGGAATACGTATTCGAACCAATCATGCCCCAACCCAATCTCATCACAGTGATAAATGATATTGATCAAAATATTAGGATCTAAATCTTCCAAACAATGACAAACTTACAACAGATCAGCTCACAGTTGAGTGGGTTGAATATAGAGGACGACCAAGCATATACATTTTGGTCAAATCAACCAAACTACAGATTACTCTAGATTCATATCCGCATGACTATAGAAGGGTTTGAAAGAGAGCAGCCTTTGGTTGTGATCCTTTGGTCCCACAGCCAGACGCAGGAGACACTCTCACAGATATAGATATCAGCTTGAGAATTCAGGTTACACAAACGCCGGTAAGATATTCTGAGAAGATCGAACAATTATTAATTCTAAATATAGAGGTTGAAAAAGCATACGACCATTGGGAGACATACACGAAACTATCCCAGGTCATTTTCCACGTATTCCACAACGCATAGACCGAATCACGCCAGAGCTCGATATTGATTGGAGCCTTCGATCAGTCATCCTTGCTGATCGATCTATCATGCTAGTTCAAGTTAGGAGGGCCTTCTTTGCCTTAGATTCAAAAATTTCACTAGTGCGCGTCAAAGACATCAGATTGTTTAACTAGTTTGTATGCATCCCATGCATATTCAATCCCCACCGGCTGTCTCCGCACGACCTTGGGAGGTCTGGTGCGAGGAAAAGTTACTTGTATATTTCCATGCTCGCTTGTCACTTTCTCATCGTACAGTCACCGAGGTGAGTTGAGTGACATTGTCAAAGCGTAGCTGACAAAGTTGCATTTGGCAACGAATAGGTGCTGAGTTGGCATGAGAGAGAGAGAGATATAGATATTAATGGTAAAGATGGATTTTGGGTGCAAGAAAAGAAAACCACATTGAATGCATTACTCGCTAAATGTGAGAAAAATGAAGCTTGGTAGGTGGTGTAAATGGCTTGGTGGAGCCTAGGAAGACCAAAATCATTCCCAAAATTCAAAATTCCATAACTATTACATTTTAATACCAATTTTAGCAAAATTTTACTCGTTGTAAATATAATTTTTGGATCTAGAACATGGAGTAGCTAGAAATGGGAAATTATTGGGATTTTGTTGGTGAAAAATAATCATGGAGCTATAAGAGCTAGGAGCTATACCCAGGTGCAGTCAGGGTGAATTTCTTCTTGTGTATGGAAATGCCATTAGTGGAATAGGATTTATTAAATATTGAAGCACCCATTACATATTAAACAATGAATTTTTGAGGTTTTTGAGTAAATTTTGGGATTTATTTTCTCTCTCACCTCTCTTAAAAAATTCCTCTGTAAATTTTAAGGACGGGAAGATTTCAAAAGGTTTGATGTATTTTCCTTTGCCCCTCACTTAATTTCTTGTCTAAGAGAAAATATGTGGAGCTCAAGCCTCCCATTGAAATTGTAATGGTGTTTTAAGCCTCTTAGCACCCTTGTAATGCACTATTTCAACTTGTGAAGCAATAGAATAACTCTATGGATTACTCTAAACCTTATTTTGGGTTATTTTCTTTTATCTGATTTTTCATTACAACTTAGGCTATCTGTGTATCTTTTAATTATATTATGGATATTAATGGATTGTGTTCATTAGTGGATGGATTTGTAAAAAATAAGTGATATGTGGTGTGTATTCATCCTCTTCAATATTATTTGTTATTGTTCCTATGTAAGTGTAAATTATCCAACATTCCTTACTGGTACATCACCTCTTGTTAGATTAGATTTACTTTTCATGCATCCTCTAACCTTGTCTCCTTTGAAAAATTAGGGTAGGATTAGAATATTTCTCTCTAAATTGGGCAGTGTGGTGTCTAGACTTAGTAATAGAAACCGACATTTCTCCAGAGATCTTTCCTGATTACAAAGTACCACACTTTGGGAGAAACTCCATGTTGTGTAATGACACTGAATTCCCCATCTCAAACTCAAGAAATTCGAGAGTTTTGTGATTCTGCATGAACAATTTCTTCCCACCTTCCCATATCACTTCCCTAGGAAACCCTAACCCACATAAATTATTTAAAGAACTTATCCCAATCCATTAAATCCCCATCTATCAAATAAATCATCCTTCTACCACCAAAATGGATGCTTTCCCACAGTTGGAAGTGAGCCACTTGGGTCATCATTAACCTTATAAGGCCCCATTTACCTCTCCGCCTTAAGGGAAGCATAATCATAATTATATTTCTTTTTTTAAGACCTGATCTTTTAGTATGAGATTTTTTTGTAGCTATTGTACTATTCTTGGAGTCCCTTGGAGCTTATTTGCATCACTATTTGAGACTTTGGTAGTTTATCTTAACTTGTATTGGTTTATGCTATCGTTGCTATTAATTTTTCAGTCACTAACATTTTGTAGGTCCATCTTCCTTTAAAATTTTAGATCCTGATTCTTATGTGAACCATTTTTATTGCAGGTTGTCCATTCAATCCATCCACCTTCAGCCATGTTTATAGCTCCACAAGGTGCTCATCCCATTTTTCAGGTTATTGTCAACTGAGCCCTATGTTATTATCCATTCTACCTTCTAGGTCCACATCATCCTCCATCTTTGTCTCTATCAACTTATTCATTACTAATATATTCCATTATATTTGTATTTTAGTTCATATATGTTCTGTCATTCTTTGGGGAGGTCACTGCCAACTGATGCCATGTCTCTATTGACCCCTATCCTGCTAGTCATCCAATCCATCCAAATTCCCATTTTCTAACATACTTTTTGTTTCCCTGTCGCATACCTTACTCTGTGGGTTTTTTTTTATTGAATACAAATCTTTGTTATCATCCTATTTGTATTTAAATACCTCAAGATCAATATTTTTGGCTGTTATTGTTATCTATCTATGGAGGTCATTGATTACCTACCTTCTATAGCTTAGGTCTCTATCAACCCTACCAGGTAGAGTTTAGTTTGTGTTCATTTAGATCAGATTCATACTTTCCATCCACTTTTTCAATTTCTATACTTACTTTAGTTTTAGTTTCTACATGTTATTCAATCCTTTTTCATTGATTTTATCATATTTTATCAAATACAAGGGATGACATCCGTATAAATAAGTTAACACTTTTTGGAACTGACATCGTTAGGAAACCCCCTCATATGCTATCTAATCCATTTTCCTTCTAGTTATCTTTGTTGTGCAAGTTCATTAGATTTTCAGTGAGGAAATATACTTTGCACCCATTATCTTTATCATCATCTCACATCAAGGTACCTTAAACACTTGCATCTCTGAGTTTCTCAGTTTTCTTTAGTATCTATTTCACTAATCTGGATAGGAAAGAGAAAAAATGGTCAACACCAAGATATGTGAATTATGTTAAACAAGAGATGTCAACATTAAAAAAATTCATGTGTTAGTCTTGTTAGCTAAAAATACAACATATAAATGATAAATAGCATTGATCATAATGAGAAAGATAAAAATAACTATAAGAGAACAATAGCACCTACATATAGTATAAATAGATTCAAAAACATGAATAGGATGTATTGATAAAGGGGCTAACAAAAACCTATCATCATGTAATAAATTTTTTATGTCCTGAATGTCCTTCTATAAATACCATGTGAACACATGTGTGTAAATATTAAAGGATCATTTTATCTATTAAAATAGAGAGAAAAACAACATATCGAATGTAAAGTGCTTAGAAATAAAGTTAAATGCATATGTGTTTATTTATTTTTTATAAATATATGAATTTTGGATTTTTGAAGTTCTTCTCTATGTACAAGAAAGAAAGGTAGCATTATGGTATCCAATAAGATCCCTTAGAGGATGTGGAACAAAATATAAGGGAGATGGAGGTCTAAGACTTCATAGGATGGAAGGGGGTGACTCAAATGTAAGAGGTATAAATTTGAAAATATTAAGTTTATAGGATTGAAAATATTAAGTTTATAGGATTGAAAATATTTCTCAGGAGTGTGGAAGACAGATTCCTTTTTCGAGGGATAGAAGAGTGAGTACACCTAGACATACCATGGGCACTATAATTCTTGTCTAAAATCTAGCAGAGAACATGTGTACTAGAGGACCAAGAGATAACACTATGATGGGAGGAGCTCTAAGAAATAATGCTCGTAAAAATGAAAGCCTATTAGAACACCCAGGAGAGTGAGATTCGTAGGATCAAGTGTGTGAAATAAAATTCCTATGACGATACCTTGTTGAGTTATATGTATGAGAAGAAGTTTGTACAAGCAAAGGCATAACCAGAGACCTAGGAGAGATATATTTATGAGAGGAAGTGAGTAAAACCAAATTCCTATTAGGATACCTACTATATAACATACTATGAGAAGTAGATGGTAACACCATCAACCTAAGGAGAAAATTATTAGCGATACAATGTAATGGAAATTAAGTGAAACTAATGTCCTATATAAATATACAATAGGTGTGGGAATAAAAGTTGTATAGGAATGAATATGAAATCAAGTGGGAAAATCCTCATATGGAACACCTTGAATAATGAAGACTTATTGGTTATGGATAAAATTTAAAAATTCGTGGATGAAATAAGTAATTCCATAATAGCATGTAGCCAAGGGAGACTAGAGCGTACATTACCAAAATAATGAGTAGAAATAACCAAGAATAAAGTCAAAATATTGATAGAACCAAATTTGATGTCTAGAGTAATACATTGATATCAAGGATTATTATCAATTCCACATTCCATGTAGAAATTATAAAAGATTGAAGTATCATGAGAGTTTAGACTTTATCTATATTGTTTGGATTAATGAAAAAAACCGATATGAACTTGATTGATAGAGATAAGTATGGATAAAATATCTTAAATAACAATGTTACTTGTATCAAAGTCATAAAAAGTAAGAAGTGGTGTAGGATATTATCATATCTCATTTTACACTCATTACTATTTAGAGACACTTTGATGATTTGTTCATTTCTCAATAACTTATTTTATCTGATATATGTCAGTGAAAAATACCAGCACCCCTGAATGTCTGCAACCTATTGGGTTGACACTCTTAGTGTGATTTCATAACATGGAGCATATCTCAAAGTGTGGGAATTTGAAAATGAGAGAGCTCTCCGAATGAAGGTTCATTCCTATTCCTCCATTAGGGTGCACACAAATAAATTGTAGAGGATCTAGTCTAAAACCTACTCTATCTTGCTAAGGGGAAAGGGTTGAGAAGATGCAAGAAAAATAAACCTAAGATAACAAGGTGATGCACCAAAGGAATGTTAAACACTTATTTTACAATTTAACACAGACAATAGAAATGTAATATAACCACCATGCATAGATAACGAAATTGCAATGAGAGATCAGAATACAAAAATGAACACATGAGAGGGTTGAGAATCATCCATAGACATATATTATTTCTCCAGAGTTGATACAATACATTTCAATAGCCAAGAGGAAAAAAATTGTATTATAACTTGAATGGGAGGTTTGGAAAACTCCACAGATTCACTTGTAGACAAGGGAAATAGGGAGGGTGCAAAAAAAAAATTTCAACCCCTTACAATGAGCCAAGCTCTTACCTTTATAGATGAAGTGAAGAGAGAAGAAGAAAAGAGGTGGGAACCCTGATTTGGATCCTAGCTTCCAGCCATCAATGCCCCTACGAATATGCCCACAATCTGTCAAGTCCACCACTCTATGTCTATTCAGCGTGTTGAAGAAGGAAGAAGGACGGATCAAATCAAATCTTATCTAGTTTTTAGGGACAATCAGATTGCATATTAATGACATGAATACATTTTCCCATTTTTTTACCCATCTAATCTCATCAAAATTAAATTTTTAGGTTTCCTTGGCATAGACGAGGTTGAGACCTTTCAAATGGTGCCAAATTTGTTGAATTTTGGGCACTGGATCGAAAGATATGTCCATCTAAATATTTGGTTTGGGTCATACGGAAATGGCCAAAACAAGTTTAGCAGAACGGGTCCATGGGCCCGAAAATCACTTTGTGCCTTTTGGAAATAAAAATACAAAATGTTAAAATACCCCACAGCCTCGCAATTCATTTTTATCAGAAAACCATCTTCAGGCCCGGCGGTCCACATTTTTCATTTGGGTGAAAATTCCTCCCAAGGCCCACCGGCCCGCATATAATTTAGGTGTGACATGTGGCTCATTGGGCATCAGCGGAGGTGTGGTTCATTTGTATACTTTATGCCTTTTGAGTCAAAAATTTTGAATTCCCTCCGATGACAAGCCTTCACTTGAAGCATGGCCACAAGTAGAGCTGGCGCACGTTTGGGGACTGCCATTGGATTTCACTTTTAAAGTTGCACCGAAGAGACAAGTGGCTCCTTCCATGGCTTTGTTCTATTTCTTTGTGTTTTGGCTAATTCCTTTTTGTTTTGTGGGGGCAATGTCTGACCCGAGACGTATGGAGGGCTGACACTCATTTGGGACTTGCTTCCTGATTCTACCTTTTGAACTTGCATGGAGATGACATGTGGAGGCCTCCACCATCCCTTCCATACTTAGTTGATTTAAGCGGCTGACTTTGTCCCCTTTTTGAATTTTGTACACATGGAGGATCCGCATTCACTTGATACTGGCCCTTGGGTAGCCTCTTTTGAATTTATGCCATTGAGACACTTGGCACCCTCCGCTGACTCTACCCCATCTTGAATTGTCAACTGTTGACTCTGTCCCTTTTTGGACCTTGGACATGTCAAAGGATAATGCTTGTCTAGGAGACCCGCTTTTAGATTTACCTTTAAAGATGCACCGAAGAGACATGTGGCTCCTTCTACGAGTCTTCGATACTTAGCCGATTCGATCCGATGAGTTTCTCGAACGTTGACTACGTGGCGGGATGGAAAATGTTTGAATCTCTGCTCTTTATATTTATCTTTGAAGTTGTGTCGAGTCGATAGGTGGCACCTTCTATTAACCTGAAGACTTTTCAATGGCCGGTGTGACTTTTGGGGGACTTATGACACATGGAGGCTTGGTGCTTGTTAGAGTCTCCACCTTGGGATCTTACTTTTGAAATTGCATCAAGCTGACACGTGGTTCTTTCCGCTCATTTTGAATTTTCAACAGTCGGCTTTGTCCCTATTCGGGCGTACAAAATGTGGAAGCTTTGTGCTTCTTTGAAGGTGTTCCATTGAGATAATGGGAAGCTTTTGTCATCTTGTCCCTACTTAGCCAATTTGGGCCCACTCTGAATTTTTCGTGAAGCCCGAAGACTTTTAACCTTTCCCCCATATTTGTCCTGAGACCCTCTAGCCTCGTTGACACTATTTTCCTCCTTTGAGCCTCTGATTTCTCCATTTTTTATTTGGCCTATAACCTGAATTTTAGTTTCGAAATGTGGGCTCGCACGATGGAACTGGCCTTTAGATTTATTCCTGTGCAGGGTCAGGTTTGGTCAATTTTTTTGGGGGCAAAAATTGGGATAAAAATTTAGCAACTCACGGGGACATCTTCCTGCTAGATGAAGAGATCAATTGCCTTGCTTTATCCATTGGGCATGGAGTCATGAGTGGTGTCCTGATACTAGTCCTGTTCTTTGAAGCTTGAATCAAATGTTCACACTTGGTGACCTTGAACTTGTTCCCCTGTTCTAGAAATTATCCCCTCGAAGCCTGATTTTAGTTTCTTTGTATTTGTTCTATTTTAAAATTAGCAACTTTCATGGAGACCATGGGTCTCCCTATTGTAAATGTTGAAGGGCCTGACGCATTAACCTAGAGGCGCATCAAAATATATGATGACACAAACGTGGAGCAACAAAACATATGCTAGAGCACTTAGGGAAATAAAACCTATGCTACAATAAGACAATCTGCATACGCACTTGGAGAAATTGAAAACCTTGGCTAGTATTTACAAGGGTGAGGAATTTTTTCCTTTTAGAAGCAGTGTTTGAGGTTGATCCCATTGACTAGAATCTGTAATTCTTCGCCATCCAGCTTAACTATCCAGAAGGTATTGCTACTTGTACATCTTGTGACCATATAGGGGCCACTCCAAATGGCATCAAACATGGAATGTTTTCCTGGTTTTTCTAGATCTACATCCCACTTTAGAACTAAGTCCCCCTCTTGAAAGGTCCTTGTTCTTTCTTTCTTATCAAATCTCTTCTTGATCAATGCTTGATCTTTCTCCATGATCTACATTGCATGTTCTCTTGCCTCTCCTACTTCATTAGCTCTACATACCTAACTACCATAGGTTCAAACTCAGCTAGTTCAAACTATTTCATGAGCTCCAAAGTGGGAAACTCTAATGATATAGGCAATACTGCATGTTTTTTCGTATACAAGCTTGTATAGAGAGCTGCCTATGGACCATTTGGATGTGATCCTATCATCCCATAGAGATGATTTGAGATTTGTGTGCCAAGTTCTCTAATTTTCATCAAGATTCCTTCTAATAATTCTTAGTAGGTTCTTGTTTGTGGACTCTTCTTGGCCATTACCTTGAATTTGATAGTTTGATGAAGTCCTCAGGTATACACCATTCTTGACAACCCATTTAGTGATATTTTTACCAAGGAATGCCAATGCATTATTAGATATAATAGTGGTAGGGACTCCAAACCTGGTGGTTATTCCTTCATAGAAATCCAAGATGTTGGATTCATTTACCTCCTTAAGTTCCACTGCTTCATTCCACTTGGTGAAATAGTCTATTGTCGTAAGTATCCACTTGTGGACCTAACTTGAATTTAGGTTACTCACTCCGATGAAGTCTAGTCCCCATTGCATGAATGAATGATCCAATGAGATTGGACGAAGGGGCAAGGCTACTAAATTTTCCTTCCCTATGATGAATGCACACTTATTGCACTTCTTGATCCATGAGTAGAAACCACTAAACACCGTAGGTGAATAATAACCACCTTTCATGATTTTGAGAGTTTTTACTCAAGGAAAAAAGTTTCCTCCTTCTTCTCCATCATGGAACTCATGCAACACCCACTTAATTTGGCTTGTCCCAATACACCTCAATAGAACACTATTGATATCCTTCTTGAACAAGACACCACTAATAAGCACATATGGGATGGCTTGTAATTTGAAGTGTCTCCTCTTTTATTTATCCCATTCTGGAGGGCACAAACGTGTTTGGAGATAATGCACCAAGGCTTGAGTCCAACATGGAACAGGTGCATCATTAGCTGGCTACTCTTGATCATTCTGCAGTAGCAAGACAACCTCTTCTTCATCCGTTAATTCAGTTGGTTGCTTGGAAGCGAGATGCTCACATAGAACCTTTCCCTGAACCAGTTTTGTCACTTTTATCTCAATGTCATATTCCATTACCCGGGTGATCCAACCTGCTCTCTTCTCATTCAAGTCCTTTTTCAGCAGAAAGTCCTTGACACCACCATGAGATACTAGTAGTTGAATCTTATTGTTTGAGACTAAGCGTCTGAACTTCTTTAAACTCCTAATGACAACAAGGACATGCTTCTCAGTGAAAGAGTACTTTAACTTGTAATCCTCCAAGATCTCACTGAAGAAGGCTATGGGCTGTTCTAATCCTTCCTTGTTGCGCTGAACAAGGATAGTTGATATTGTGTCTGATCCTCCAAAATCATACAACATGAAGTCTTTTGAAAAGTCTTGGTTAACAAGATTTGGGGCCTATGATATTGCAATCTTGATGGCCTCAAAAATATCTTTTCCTTTTGTTTTCCATTTGAATGCGAGAATCTTCTTCAACATTATTGTTAAAGGCTTCACATGATTGGCAATCTCAGTCACAAACATGCAAACAAATTTTATTCTCCCCAAGAATCTTTTGAGATACTTTATGTGTTGTGGAAATGGAAGTGTTCGGATGGCTTCAACCCATTCAGGATCAATTGTTAAGCATTCTCTTGAGACAATGTGGCCCAAAAATTTCCCCTCATGTGCCAAGAACACACAATTTTTAAGGTTCAGTGACACTCTTAACTTTCTACACCTCTGAAATACATGTCTGAGGTAGAAGAGATGGTCTGTTGCATTCTTTGAGAAGACAGTGATTTCATATAGATATACCCAAACTATATTATTGGCCATATCCATAGCTCGCTAAAATGTTACTCTGACATTTGACAGTTCGAATGACATCTTCTTATAAGCATATGTACCCCATTTGGTGGTGAAGGTTCTCTTTAACTGATACTCCTCTTTCACCATTATCTTATTATAGCCTAAGTATCCATCTAGCAATGAAAACTTCTCAAAGCCAACTATAACCTGCAATATTTTCTCCATCGATGGAAGTGGGTAGTGATCTTTGAGTGATGCTTTGTTTAGATCACGGAAGTCTGCACACAACCTGATTTCTCCATTTCTTTTCCTCATAGGCACCAAGTTTGCAACCCAACTTGAATGTTTGATAGGGAAGATGATGCTGGCCTCAATTAGCTTGTTCAACTCTTTCCTCATGAGAGGCTCAATGTGAGGATTTAATGGCCTTTGCTTCTATCTAAAAGGCTTAGATCCTAGATCTAGCTCGATAGTGTGTTGTGTGAATCTTGGGTTGAAACCTCTTAAATGTTTGTAAGTCCAGGAAAAGACAGCTCAGAATTCTTGACAAATTTGAACGATATCATATTTTTCTTGTTGGGCACTTACCTTTCCAATTCACAATGGTATTCCTTCATCTATGGAAATGGGCTCTGAATCTTCATCCTTTACCTAAATATTTTCCTTCTCCTTCCGGAATTGATCATTTGGGTTGAAAATTGACTCCAAAGTTACAAGACCATTTGGTAGTTTTCTGGTTCTAAGCTGTACCACTTGCTTGGCATACTGTTGTTCCAATTTGTCTTGGTTTTTGGAGGAGAACTCATCTTCTTCTTTTACAAAATTGACAATTTGCTGATCATTCTTGAAGACTTGCCAACTTGTGTTATTATCAAGGACATCTTGTCTTACAACCACTTTTATATGGGATTGAGATTTATCACTCTTGATACTCTCTACAACATCAAACGCTACCCCAATCATTGCCAATCTATCTGCTTCTTCATTCTTCTTCCTTGGGATGGAATTGATGCCGAATGCCTAGAAATATTTGATGAGGTCCCATACCCGGTTCTTGTAGTTTCTTAACAGATAGATCTTGAAAGAATTTTTTCCTCGGACTTAATTCACAACTAGGTCAATATCACCAAACACTTGCATGTTTTTAATCCCTCTTTTCCTTTCCCAATGCAGTCCATGGATCAAGGCTTTATACTCTGATGTGTTGTTCGAGAAAGCAAATTGGAAATGGAAGGTTGAATAATATTTCGTACCTTGGGGAAAAACAAGCATAGCTCCTCCTTTGACTCCTTTTCTACTTCTTAAGCCATCAAATAATAATTGTCATACCTCATTATCATCTTTGTGGTCTTTCTTAATGACGTTAGAGTGAGGATGACTCTCCTCAATAAAACAGTAGACTCCTAGCTCAGGTTCCTCCATTTCCTTATAAGGGTAAAAATCATGCCTCTTGTTCACCCACTTGTTGAGGGTCAAGTCTTGACTACACCCAACATTGGCATCCATAAAGAGGTAAATAATTGATTTTTATGAGAATATTACGGTTGCCAAAGATCCTGAAATCGAGACTACTAATACAACTATGGAAGTAACTAGAAGTACTTCTATATCAAAGAAAGTATACATAAGAGGGAAATAGAAAGAAGCTGACAAGATAGTTTCCTTAAGGGATGTGGAGGAAAATATAATTTCCTCAAGAAATGCAACAACTAACTTGGGAATCTTGATTACAAATTTGAATGATTGGTTGTATGCAAAAATAACCACTAAGAGGAAGGTACCTCCAACTATTTTGATACATGAATAAGAGATATAACTTGGTACATGGTGCAAATATATCACTAAAATTTTCCATAGTCTGAAATTCATTCACCTAAAGGTATATGTAGTGCACTTATGGAAATGTAGAAAAAATCCATTTAAATATGACCAATCAAGAAATTCATTGTGGTTATGGATTTCGTAGATTCCATCCTCACTTGACAATAAGAACTAAGAAGGCCTTCACCAAGATAGAGTATTAATTTTAAGGAAAAGAATTATTCTTTCTTTTTATGAATGTAAATTGCATCAAATGTATGTTGTAAATTAGTATGGGCCAAAAAACATGGAACTGTGATGAAATTTGTGTTCAACCAGGAAGAAATTATAACATGTATGTCATTGCTAAGTTGGTATGCAATAGTGTTCCACATATTATGTCAAAACTAGGGAATGGGTTACCATATTATGTTGTGTTAATGCAATAGGAGAAATCATTCCTTGATTCCATATTTTCAAATTAAAGAGAAAAATGAAATACGACATAGCTAGATGTGAACCTGGTGCATAAATGGTATCCTAGACACATGCTTGGATGAAAAAATATTTTGTTATGCATTGGTTGCATCATTTTGAAAGATCCATTCCTAACGTATTTTCACTAAAAATAGGCATATTCTCATATTTGATGGTTCTAGAAACCATGTAGCTCTCAGAACAATCCAAGAGGCTAGATATTTAAGCATTGAACTTGTGAATTTACTAGCCCATACTATACATAAGCTTCAACCATTAGATGTTAATTTTTTATCTTCAGTCAAGAACTACATTAAAATAGTGAGGTCTAAATGTATGGAAAAGAACTCAATTCTTGAAATAAATAGGATAGAATTGACAAAACATGGTAGTTAGGATTTCTCACTTACACTTACAGCTGAAAACACCAAGGAAGGATTTCAGAGGACAGGTATATGTCCACATGATTATAATGATCTTTCCAATAACACGAGGGAGAGTGAAGCCTTTGATATGCAAGAAGATGAGGTGGTAACTATTGAAAATATATTGAGCATGGTGAGAGTGGAAGATGTATATGTTCAAGATTGTTTAGAATAAATGGCACAAAATGTGTCAAGTAATGAGAAAAAATAAAAAGTAAGGGAATATCATGTAGATTCTACATGTTATGGCATTCCTATATATTTTCATCAGCCCCAAACACTTAATGAAGAGGATGATCACCTTATTTTAGCAACTCATATAAGAAAAACACAAGAAGATGTAGATGTTGATGATAGTTTTATTTTTCCAACACAGTTTACTGCACCTTAGTGGATTAAAGAAGGGGGTGTTTTTTTTATCATGGGCAAATAGTTTTTTGAAAGGACTACATGATGTTAACTTGGGTATGTAAATTTATTTAAACAATGATGAAGTTTCAGTTTCCATGCTTTCTCCTCCCTCACTTCTTCCAAGCAGGGTGATGCACTTTTATGATGACATACTGCAGTGGGGATAACATGATGCAAAAAATAGATGCCCAGAATTCAGACACATATAGTTTAAATAAAGGAATTTTTTAATTTGACGTCCTCTTATCCACTCAAGAAAGCCAAGAGGTGACCTCCACCCACAATGAGATAAACCAAGCATATAAAAAAGTAATCAAAGTCTTAAAACTTCAAATTGAGAAGGTTCACAACCCTATACGAATAAATGATGATGCAATCAAAATTGGAAGGAAATATATAATACATACCTCTCATGATTACTTACATTTACTTCAAGAAAAAGAGATAAGAAAGAGAGAATTTTAAGATTTGAAGGAAATGAAAAGGGAGTACGAAGATGAAATGAAAGCGCAAAGCTTAATGTAAAAATAAATGAAGGTGCAACTTCAAATTGAAAGAGAATTGAAAAGACAAAAAAAGAAAGAGGCCTAGTTACAACAATATCGAGAAAATGAGTTGAAAACAAAGTAGAACAAAATCTCTAAAGAAGATGATAAAAGGATGAAGGAATGGAAACAACACAAAAATAGGTGATTGAGTAGTCCCTCAAATCTGCTAGCTAATCAACATCATATTTACTGAACATATATAACACATTCACACCTTCTTTTTCTTCCATTTTCATTAACCAATCTAGCTACACATCTTCTCCAACAAACAATGTAACAAATTAACTTGAATTTTAGATGAAGCATTGCTTAGTCGGATTGGCCAACTTTCAAAGGATAATGCAAAATCTCTAGGTAAACCTCTTATAATGCTACCTAATGCAGTTTAATTTATGAATGCTTTCACATTAGAGAATCACGAGGAAGAGCAGCCTCCACCATTACCAAGATTTTGGCCAAAAAATTAAGTGAAAAGTTTGTACAAATTATTGAATTTAATACCTTTTTAATAAGCATTAGCAAATTTTGTCGAACTTGTAACAGAATTCCTCATTGGTATCTACAATTTGACATATTTTCATGTATATGTAAAATTCATAGTTAAATCCTAGTAAAAGGCATTAAGAATTCTTTTTGTAAAATATATAATAGAATGTCTTAGCGGTAGGCTTTAGTTGATATCGATAAATGTTATATATGTAAAACTTCTAAAAGTTTTCATTGCTATAATTTTCTAGAAGAATGCATCTAAAATTTTCAAATGGAAAACAATACATGGTAATGGTATATGAAGGAACACCAATTCATATAATTTTTAATTATATATCTCATTGTTTTTGATATTTTTTAGCATTTGTAAATATAACTTGTATACAAAATTATACTACCTTCTATAAACTTCAGTATAAACATGTAATCATCTCATCAAATCCTGACAATTGCAGAGAATATCAACGTACTGCCATTCAATTTAAACTCTTTAAAATAGATCATTTCCATAGCAAGGTCACACTCAGCCTTACCTGTAAATAGTTTGCATCTTAACAACCAACTAACAAATTTCTTGCAAGTTCATATTAATGTCAATAAATTAAAATTTCATGTTAAAAACGCAATTTAAAGAAGAAATATTTTCAATTTCCCAAGATAAAATGTGTATAAATAGACAATTTTAATAAGTTGAAACAACCTCTTCATTCTTTAATTTCTTCAAAGACACGGGCTATTCATTTTTTTGCAGGACCTGAAGCTGATTTTAAAAAAAAGACTTGTATCCAAACAAAACAGGGATAATTTTATATATGGATTTTTAACCAATCTTTCAAAAGATTTTACAGTATCTAAATAATATTACAATCATAAAAATACACTTAAAGAAGCTTACCTCTGCCTCTCTTGAAGAATCCCGTTTCTTCTTTTCTTTTGAAGTTTATAGATATTTTTGTTTAGGCTACGTTAGCTGGTCCGTGATCTTTAGGCTGATCCGCTGGTCCATATATATCCATGTATGAACCTAATTTGGTGCCATTTTTCCCATTAGACTGTTAACCTCACAATGACAAAATGGATTGATATAGGAATCAGCATTAGTAAATCTAAAATTAGTTCTAAATTTGATGTATTTTTATTTATTTCCTCGACTAAGTTGGATGATAGGCACTTGTTTCATTTATTCTCTATTAAATTCATCCACTCCTAGGAGATAAATTATTTTTGTGTAATCTTAATATCTATGTGACCATCTCTGTTTCAAGAGCGACGAATTATATTTCAGAAGGAAATCAAACTAGAAATTGCATTGCGTACATCAATTTCAAAGTTGGGGGTTTGGTATTGAACTGACCTGCGAGCTAAATGTTGGGTCCCAATTTGTTGCAGAGGATGCTCCTTGAGCTCTACTTGGTTATTGTTCCACATTGTATGTCATCAAGGAAACCGTGGAAACAAGATACATAAATAATGGACTATCAGAACAATGGGGACTGGAATATGCATTATTTGGAGAGGAATTTGATTCTGTACAGGAACGACTTAAGTTTTTTGGTTTTTTTAGCGTACACCCCAGAAATAACCATGTCTTTGACCATGGTAAACATGTAGACTACAATGCACAACATGAATGTGAAGTATACGCTCTGTGTGTCAAATCCTCAAACATTTCCATCCTTAATATTTAAATTTCTCTTGTTACAATGTATTAAACATTTATTGTAGTATTAACTCTGCATGTGTTTGGTTGAACAAGCCACTGATCACAATATGTTAAACCAAATATGCCCAATTTACAAAACAAATAAGTGTTTGAGTATGAAAATATTAAATGGTTTTAAAAGTTAACAGTTATGGGTCATGTGTTTAAAATGTTTAATTTTTCACATTTTCTATATTAAACTTTCAATGTCTCACATTACATATGAACAAATTATTAAATTCACATATTTATGTTCAGAAATTTGATGACTATAGGTTGATGGTATTTCTGAGGCTTAATCAAGCACCTATGCAGCTTTAGACACCATCAAATTTATAGTGCACAGTATAGAGTCCTCTCCCCTATGTTTCTTTTACTACACGTTCCATCCATCTTTTATTTTGATTAATCAATCGTAGGAAGGAGAAATTCAGAGGATAGTGATGTTGATTATTCACTAAGTGGTCGTAATGGCGTTTCCTGGCGGACGTCGAATGGAAGCATGGGATTGGCGGCATCATCACTATCTCCTTCCAGCTTTTGAACCACCCTATTAATCGACGGCCGATCTATCGAATACACCATACTCCCACTTTTTTCAATCTGCATGCTATCTCCTCGTCTTCCACATGAAATTACCCTCCATGTCTTTGTCTTAATCTCATTCTCAACTTCCCGCTCTCTATCATTTTAAATGCCCACTCTACGAAAATATAATTGGTTCAACACACACACAAACGTGGTGAGTCCTACGGTTTGGACCAATAAAAAATTTAATATAACATATTAATTTATTTCTATTTTTTCATTGGTGCAGACCGTAGCACCTACCACGTTTGTGTGGGTTGGTTACGGTCATCTGGAGTGTCTTGCCTATGTATCAATGTTCTTCCTTCCTCCAACCATTTCCAATAACATCATTCTGAAACCGTAAACATCAGACCACACCTTTGGCATAATATATCCCAGTGTCCCTCTCACCATTGTCATTGACACGTGATCATATGGCCTTCCACATAGTTTCTCAAGACTAAAATCAACTACTTTGGCTGTAAATTCCTCGTCCAATAATATATTGTGCAGTTTGATGTCGAAGTGAATGATCTGATTGTGACACTCATCATGCAGATATGCAATTCCATGAGCTGCCCCAAATAAGTTGAATACAATTGTTGAAAACCTATGGTGTTTGTGTCCTCTTTTCTTATTGCCAGTATAAACTTGTCCAGAGATCCATTGGCCATGTACTGGTACACAAGTGCGATTCTGAATCCTTGAAAAACAATACCCTAACAAATGAACAATATGAATGTGGTGAATCCTTCCAATTGTTGCAACTTCATTAATGAACTAAGTCTTGCTTCGTCTTTACTTATCTAACATTTTAATGGCATCAACAATACCACTCGGAAGACTTCCTTTATAAATGACACCGAATCCGCTTTTCCCCAATTTATCCACAAAGTTGTTGGTGATTTTCTTGAGCTGAAACTATGAATATTTGGTTAGCATTTTGTGAACATAATCTTGGACGAATATCTCCACATTAGAAAGGATGATTTTCTGTGTGAACGAGCGAAACTGCGTTTGCTGATAAACGACCACAAGCAATATTGCTATAAATAAGAATGTGCCGGTTCCAATGGCCACACCTGAAAAACGAATTTGTTCGATAAACTATTTTCGTTTAGGTGTTTGATACATTGTGTCAGTGAAATTGTTTTCTTTTAGAATCCTCGTAGATGAATATATAATAGAAGTTGTTAGCGTTTGTTTCTAGTATCCTTAGTAAGCACGGCATCTTCCTCAGTATCAGCGGACTGCAATTTTTAAGCTAACTTCAGTAGTAGTTAACTGCAGATTAGCTGCAATTTTTTTGGTAAACAATCTCTTTTCTCTAGTTACCTCTCTTTTCTATAGTTACCTTTGGTTTGTAACTATTCTTAATGCATCGCATTAGTTCTAATTATACTGATTTTTTGTGTTCTTTTACTGTGCTCTGTTTTTTTTTTCATTTTCTGTAAACCTGCATGTAATTTTTTTAAATTTCCAGCCAGATCTACACAAGCTTAGGTGCAATTATACATGCTATCAAAGAAGGTTTGGAGCTAGGAAGAAGGAGAATATAACTTTTTGCAGTAATTGAAGAACAGAGTTGTTGAAAACAATGGAAGTTTCAGCCACTGTTATTGTCACACCATACAACTATTTTGATTGGAAGCAAAATTTTCTGCTTCACCTCTGAAGTAGAGGCCTCTATCAGATAGTTATGAATATGGAGGTTGAGCCCAATCTAACAATTAAAAATACTAAAAAATTCAACCGCATGGATGAAGCATTTGGTCTAATATGCTTATCCATCTCAACAGAAGTGTTGTTTTATGTTGAGGCATGTACAACTCCAAACCATGTTTGGAATGCATTGGAGGCTCTCTTTAGAAAACAAGAAGAGATGCGGGATCATATCCTTAAAAATGAGCTCAACTCAATGGATCCAAGGAGTTTTGATAATATTCAATATTTCTTCACAAAATGAAAGGCCTTGTTGCTTCAGGTGAATGGTTGTGGTATTCACAAATGCAAGGAAGAAGACGAATCAATCCTTGTTATTCTATCAAACTTGGGTTTCAAAATATTCAGTATTTGTCTATGCTTTCCACACAGTCTTGTTAGCATACGTTGGTTAACTGATATTTTTTAGGTGTCTATCCTATCTCTTTATCTGCTCCTTCTACTATTCCATTATTCTCTCCTTCTGTTGTGTAACCTCTCCATTCATTTAGGGGAGTCCAGTACAATTTCTTTCCTATAAATACTGTACGTGAGCTTTATGTAAACAGAATAATACGAGATATACAATCTCTATTCTTTCTCCTTCATTTTTCCTCCTCTCAAGTCTCTCTCATAAGAGGAGAAACTTGGAAGATTTTCACATTGAATACATTGAGTCTCTGATACACGAGTAGAATAAGCTTATAAAAATGGGCACATTGAAGAATTCTAAAGCTCATGCACTTGTTGTGTATACAAGTGAGAAGAAAAATTCCAAATCTAATAGCAATTCAAAGGCAAAGCAAAGAAGGATTCGGATTGAAAAAAAGAAGGGAATCCCAAACCTCCAGATGGATCTACAAGATCAAAAGAAAAAAAGGAAAAAAAGGGAAAATAAAAGTGCAGCTATTGCAACCATGGGTACCATCTAGAATCATCATGCATGAGGAACACGATTGATCTCATGACGCAATCACTTCAGTAGCATAATCTTGGTAGGCTTATTCAAGATAGTGACAAGAAGGAGGAGGAAGAAAAAGCACTAGAAACACGAGACAATTCTCATGACTTGATTGTTATTCATTCTTAATCAAGTGCATGGATCATATACTCTGGAGCTTCACACAACATAACAGCCACAAACATTGTTCTTTCTTCTTTGAAACCATATTCTGGTTCTCCTATTGTCATGGAAGATGTTTCTTATTATCTCTCAAATGTGTACCCTTGTTGAGACATGACTGCAGGGGTTCTAAGATTGCTTTGAATCTCTCACTTTCATAGATACAATGGAAACACCTCAAGTCTGTGGGTATAGCTATTGTTGAGGTGAGTCTCCAGTATCAAGGCCGGTTCCTTTTTGATGTATCCTAAATTATTTTTTGGAGTTTTGAGGGTAAAAACATGAGTGTAACTGAATTGGAAAATGGGGTGATACACCAAACTTGTTGAGGAATTTGACTGAGTATATGCACATTTAAATTAAGAATAAATTTTGGATGCACAAACCAATAGTTTTTAGCAGAATATCAAGGCAAAATACTTTGTGTATTGAGGGAATGAATCACAAAAACACAATAAGATAAACATGCACACTAATATTATCCATGAATTACTAGATTTTCATCAAGGTAAGATGATTAATCATGGAATTTGACATTCACAAGAATTAGTAAAATATACACACAACTACAAATAATTGAAAAGGTAGAAATATGTTCTCATTCAAGGCGTAAAATTGAAAAAAATTGCTTCAACACTCCTATGTCTAAAATTCCTTCCCCGTGCCTTACAATTGCACACAATATATATCAATATTATTCACCCATCCCATCCTAAAAATAGGCTAAAATTTTCACTCGCCCATGCATGCTAATTTTACCCCTTTATCATGAATAAATAAAGGAATAAAAATAGACATGTTGATTACAATGAGGCATTAATAACCTTAGTTACAATAATAAAATTCATTCCAATTGTAGTTGACTGATCTATTTTTAATAAAATTGGATGAATAATTTGGCTAATAATAGCCCTTGCTTGCTTTGTAAGTATTCTCCCATGAGCATGAAGTCTTTGTCTTCTTCTACTTGATTTGAAACTTGTGACTTGATCCACTTGCAATGATATTTTAGGCATTCTTTAATCCTGCCCCCTTCGATGCACATGCAAAAATTAATCGCCCTCTTTGAGAAAAAATAATTCTTTTGTTTTCAATACTTTAGCAAAATATTCACCTAATGTGTAGGGACCACTTGCAGGCTCTGATATTAACATTTGTTTGTCTTTATTTGACTGGTGAAAAAATCCTCTTTGTCACCTTTTTTATCACATGTAATTAATTATCCTTGTGGAAGTAAAATGATGAATATTTCTTGAACTCATATTTGGGGACCACCTTTGGTGTGCACATGTTTTAATTTTCCCTCTGGCAGTCTAAAAGGTCATCTTCATTTGAATTGATCATGGCAAAGTATCTTCTTGGTCTCTTTTGATTAGACCACTTTGAATAATATAATGATAAGGTTAAGTTTTCCTTTTGACAATCATTGGTGCACATACCGCTCGACCACCTTTGTTTAAAAATTGGTATATATTATAGTTTTTGGTATTTTGAAAACATGCATGAGAACATTCGAATAAGGTAATAATTTACCTTTTCAATAACTGTGGGTGGATATATGTTGACCACCTTTCGACAGAACATGGTTTTGAACCTTTTGATTAATCATTTGATTTGGTCATTCAAACACTATAGTTTTTGGCCTATTTAATGATCATTTGATTATCATTATTTTTTGGCATTTAAATGTTTTAGAACATAATCAGGTCAATGGAAATGATTTTTGGATAATCATGGGGTTGGTCCCCTCTCCACGATGACTTGACCCTTCTGATGATTGTCAGTGGCTTCATTTAACTCTGGTTGACTTGACTATAACGCTTAATTTGTATTGATCTTGGGATTTCTCTCATCCATTTGTTCTCTGTACCTTTGAATCTTGATTGTTGATTCTCGAACCATGGTAAATATGGTAGTTGACTGTGGATTAGATCTAAACTGTTGATCCTGGTACTTTCGTCACCAAGTTGTCAATTCTCTGAGTATGAAGTTTGCATTGATTACTGGTTACTTTGATCATATGGATTTTTTGTTTGATCTTGTAATGACTTGATCTACACCATTGAATCTTACTCTGGTAGTTAGCCTTAAGTTTTTATCTGCACTGTCGATCTTAGTACTTTAATCTCATCGAATGTTGATGGGTAACTATGGGTTTGGTGATGGGTTAGGTGGTAATTGAGTAAAACAAGTGAAACCTAACTCATTTCTCCTTGTATGATGAAAAAATAGGGCGAAGCCCTTGTAATTGTTTCTTGTGCCACCATTAACGATGATCTGAATCTTGTTTTATTTACATTTTTGGCCTATTTTAAGCTATGAGCATGATGTTTCTGGGTTATTTACTATGAAAAAAGCTATGTATTGATGTTTAAGTTTTTGAATTTTGTCTCGTCTGCCATTTTTTATTGTTTGACATCTCATCCACTTTCTTGATCTATACCTGCAACTTTGTGTTATGGCTTAGAAAAAATAGATTCTTGATCTAACTTTAATGGATATTTGTACTTTCTTGTCTAAGCATTTGAACACAATGGCCATGATGAATACAAATTTTGGTATTCATAATTTCTTATCTAAGCTATTTTTCTTGATTTATCCGTGTTCATTCATGGTTTAGAGTTGTTCCTGGAGGGTTTCATTCACTGCATTTTTTTAAGATTATTAAAGTAGTTTTTTGTTTTGTTCATTTGAATCTCTGATTACCAATCAAGTCACCATGATTGGAATGTTTTAAAGCTATATTTTTTCAATATATTGGACTTTTAAACTTGATTGGAGAAGTTCATTACTTCCCTAAGATGTGATACTATTGTAGCTTGTGCTCTATTACTTTAGCTTCTTGATAGATTGCATTTGGAAAATACAGTTTTGTTTACTTTTAATAGAATATTAATTCACTTGAATGGTAATTTGGCACAAAAATACTATAACATGATTTGATAGTGCCTTCTTGACCTCACAATCCCAATACTGGAATTTTGTAGAATCTATTTATTTTGTACCTGAGTAACTAGTCATTCATCAAAACTTGAAGGAGAACTGTAATAAGTTGTTTCCTAAATTATAATCCTTCCTTTTGTTTCCCTCATGCTAATGCATATCTTGTGTTATCTTCTGTAACTTAGTATCCTTGTCATGATTTTAACTTTATTGTAACCTATAACAAGATATTTTTGGCTTCCTTTGATCTTTATCTTGGAGTTTTGGAAACTATATAAGCCCAAAAACGTGTTTCAAAAGCATTACCTCAATATGAAGTTATACCTGAATCTGTTTCATTAGAAGTTTTTCGATTCTTATATCTATATCCTTGAGTTCAGAATCTTCAATCATGGTATTGAAGCAATTTATTAATTTGAATACTTTAATGATTGTAACATGAACTGGTCACTTGAATACCTGCATATTTTCAATACCTTACTCTAGATCATAGTTTTAGGATATGAGAATATTTTTCTTGTTTTGATAAGTGTATACTTCTTCATTTACCTTTGTTTTACTTCAGTGAATTTCTTCAAAACATCTCATAGAAGGAAAGTTGTACATCTCTTCTGTAATTTTCATGTTTTGATATTTTCCAACCTAACAATTTCATTCATTCCTTTAAATTCATGAAACATTCAGCTCTGGCTATAACATTTACATCAAATTGTATTAATATTGCACTTGAATGTTATGATCTTGGAACATTCATATCAGTTTCTTTTCTTGTGAAGATGATGGTAAGATGTACCTAAAAACCTCACTTCATTTGTACCTTTTATATGCAATCTTGATGGTTATTTTGCTAATCATGTAAATTGACATTATTTAACCTGTTTGACACCATTCTCTATGCATAATTTTCATTACATATTGAAAATTTTATTCCTTTGATAGTTATAAGGTTTTCTATAGCTACTTTTGAGTATTCTATTAGAGAACATGTGGCCACAGTCCCTTTTTTTGTTTACTGTAGATGCATTCTCCTTTCTTCATTTATGAAATTGCTTTAATGAAGTAAGACCTACTTCAGTATTTTGATCACTATGAACTTCTTTTGATTCTTGACTCCTGTTAGAGTGTGTACTTTTTTGAGAATGATGATATTTTTGTACTTGAGAAGTGATCTTTTATTTTATTCAAAATGTGCTTGTTACTTCATTCCTTTTGATCTTATTCTATTAAACTCTGCTTGATACAAAGATTATATTTTGAAATGACAAAATGCATTTTGTATCATACTTTTGATTTATCATGTAACTTGATGGAGCTCATGTCTTTTCCATGTTCTTTTAAACTCATACTTTTCATCTAAATCTTTAGAGTTTCCTTTTTTTTTAGTATCTCCTATACTACCATCTTCATGGGTTCTTGTAGATGTTTGTTAATTAAAATTGAAAGATACCATTTGCTTATTTTTTGTGTTTTGATGAATACTTTGTTCTGAATACAACAACTTTTTTTTGCATTCTACTTTTTCATTTAGGATTCAGTGTCCCAATGTCTTCTTTCTATACATTTTTTGCTTGTATTTTCCTTTTTCCTGGAACAAATCATAACTTGTATCATCTAGATTCCTTCAGTAAGTATTTCCTTTTAGTATAGTAATCATTTATGAAAAATATTTATTTTCTTTCTTCATCTTCTACTTGTACCTGCACACTTAAGAAAATAGTTAGAAAATATTTAGGATTTTTTTCCTCTTTTATGTTCCATAATTTTTCCTTTTCTCTTTCTTCTTTTCTAATGATTCTCAGAATCATATGTGATGATGCCTTATCAACTATTTATCTGTCTTATATGTACCTTGTACTTATGATAATTATAAATCCATTTGCATGTAGTTAGACAATACATGAGTATGGATCAAACCTTGATCTCAATATTGATGTCATTTTCCTTTCATGTTTCAGGTACACTGTGGCTATCGAGAGAGTTGGATGAAATATGGAGATGGAACTGAAGACAAGGAGATTAGAAGAAAAACCCAAGGAAATGATCAATTTCTTCTATAATCCTTTACTTTTAACTTCATGCACATGTTCTTCTTTCTTTAGTAGTTATGAGTTACATCCCACGACTTGTGTGGGAGACATCATTTTTCTTAATGAATAAATATTATTTAAATTCTGTAACTGAGTTGTACATTTCTTTCTGCATTCAAGTTTTATGTTGGTCGATATTGATTATATAACGAAATAAAAAACTCAATCACATAATTAAATGTATTTAAAATGTAGAAATAATGAGTTTTGAGGTACCTATAACTTTAATAATGAACTCTCTTTCTTATAAACTACAACTCTCTTTGTTGTGCCTGAATTTAACATTTCACCTAAACAGCGACTCGTGCCTTCATCAAGGCAATGCATTAGTCCTTTAGGGATTTTGTGTTTTCTTGCTGAAGACAAACATGGAATGGCAGTCTATATGCGGTGTTACATTTTGTAACAACACACATAGTTGCAAATTATGTTTAATTAATCAATTGTTGCAACTAAAAACATAATAAAATTATAATACATCCCCCTAGTTAGATCCATTTCATCAATAACTTCCATCGTAACAAAGTTTTGAGTTACCAAATTTTGCACAAGTGTAAAAATTGTCAACATTTTTTATGATCTTGTGGGCAAAGTTACCTGATAATTTGTAGACCAGTGCCTTTCTCTTGTCCATTGGGCATGGAGTCAAAGCATAGAAGCAAAATCTACTTTTTCTGAAAAACAAACTAAAAATGGGAAAGAATTTGTTGAACCAGATCACTTACATGAATGCACTTTATTGAATTAAAAAACATTGCAATGTGCATGAACTACAGTTATTGAAAGGGAAATCCTACTCTAACAAAAAATTGTAGGATTTTTAATATTAGTGTTTAAAAAACATATTGTTGGTGCTCATTTTGATCTCGCACCATTTGCCCTAATTTTCCTCTGATCTGCGTGTTAGGAAACATTTTATCTCTCGATGTGGATGTTCTGAAGATTTTATCTCCATTTGAAATGCCTCGAATTGTTTATAGAATCCATTGTCATGCCCACTTTTGAAGGAGTCTCTGAGTTTTCCTTGTTTTTTGCCCTAGTTTCTTCAAAATCATGGGCTTTTCCATTTTTCCTATTTTTCCCCAACCATGGAAGCTTGAGAATGATAAATTTTTATTTGTATGCCTTTGAAAATCCAAATCCATGGTCAAAAGATGCTCAGAACCATGATTCACTTGGTTTTTTTTCAAAAAAAAAAAATCCTTAGCGAAAAATCAGATTCTGGGCATGAATGGTGAATTTTTTTGTTTTTGACAGTTTGACGGGTGTCTTTATCCTATCAATGTTATTCCTCAACATTCGACGGTCATGTGGATTCTTATTGTTGGTCAGGGGATGGCAGGAAAAAAAGGAAAATTTGGTCCCATAGCTCCGCTCAATTTTGATTGGTTCTTTTAGTACTTACGTGGTTTCTTCTAATTGGATGGGGTGCAGCGGGTTTGTTTTTTGAACTTGTTCTTTTTGGCTACTTTGGGAAAAAGTTTAAGCCAGCCACGCTTTCCCGCAGGATTTGATTAAAGAAAAATTTAAGCGGCAGGAAAAAAGTCTTACTTTGACCCCACAGAAGTACACGTGGCAAGGTTAAAGACAGAGATGTGGGCCTTTGGGAGCAGGTTGGATATTTTGACCTTTTGGAAAACTGGAGTAAAATTCTAAAATGGAAGGGCGCTCATGCCAAATAATTTTGAAGCCTTAAGGTTTTCGAAGTTACACCATAATGACACGTGGTGAGCCCGTGCTCATTCAAGGTCTCAACTTTTGGGGACCATCTCAAGATGTGCCATTGTGACGTGTGGCAGTTTGAAAAGTCAAAGGGGAGGGGAAGTAAACCATTAGAGGTAACTTGGATTTTCACCTCTTGACATCAAAAGGATTAAAATATCAAAATGGCCCGCAAGCTTGACAAGAGGTTAAGGTTGGTGTTGAAAATGTCAAGAGGCAGGGAGGTGGGCCATTGGGAGAAACTTGGATTTTTTGCCCCTTGATATTCAAAAGACTGAAATCATCAAAATGACCCGTGGGCCCGATGGAGAAAGGTCAAAACTTGCTCCATTCAATGGCGGAGGTGCGGACCTTCAAAGGAAAATTGGAAAATTTTCCTTTTGTGGGAAAAGGAGTTAAAAGTGTAAAAGGAATCATGGTTCCACTGGGACCCACATTAGGACATGTGTAAGGCCCATTTTTCAAGGGCATAGCTACGGGGAAAACTTGGAAAATTTTCCCTTTTCCAAAAAAGAGGTTAAATAGTAGAATTTGGCCGTGGTTCCTTTGGGACCAACCTAAGGACACATGTCAGGCCCATTTTTCAAGGGAAGAGGTGTGGAACAAAATGTGAAAATTTTACATTTTTTCCAAAATTTGTAAAAGGAAAAAGGGAACCCACAAGCCCGTTTGAAAGTGGATCTCCCTTGCGGATGTTCCAAATTCAAAATAGAAATCAATGAAAGTTGTACATCTGTATCTGATTTTTCCACCATTTTTACTCTAGAGCTCATGTAGATGCGACTCTTCATGATTTCTGGATATATATTGCATGCTAAATAGGGAAGGGAAGTCAATTTGATATCTAAGTTTGGTGAGGAAGATTTGGGTACATCTTTTACCATTAAGATGAGATCTGACTTTTGGGGTCGATTTGATCTTCCATTTTTCCTTCTCGGGCATGTAAAGAACCAGATTTTACGGATTAGGGGCATAAATGGTTGGAAAGTATATGGAAGAATGGTCTACCAGAAGAACAAATTGAATGTGGGAGATGTTCAATGAGATCCACCCCCTCAGCACCTGACAACATTAGATAGATCTGATTCTAGGAATCGCGATCGGGATCATGGCAAACACTGGTGTACTCAATGTTTGGATTTTTTGGGGGAAAAACTCTGTTGAAAAATGTTATAAATTGCACAAATTTATCATGCAAATTGTTGGAATGATGGAGTGTTAGAGTTTGGGACTGATTTTTCTAAGAGAAAAACTTGATATAACCCGACCTTCTAAGAAATCATCTGAAGAAAAAAATTTATTTCCTTTGTGTTAAATTTGATCATGTCAAGGTGCTTGCGAGTGTAGAACCATTGATAATCTTTGATATTTTTCTAGAAACTTTCCATTACTAATAAATTTGATCAAAATTTAGTTAATATGTGTTATTTTTTGGGAAAAAATTGTGTTTTCTTCATTCCTGAATGTCTACAAGTAGATTTCTTGTTCCCATTGCAATCTTACATTAAACTCTGTGTGAATACCACAAGATCTTATCCTTGTGATAGTTTGGTGGAATTTTCAATTTCATTTATTAGAAGAGAATTCATTTTATAGTGAAATAAAAAAATTTAAAATCACTGTGACTCCTAGCATGACTATAAGATTGTTTGTTAGCCTTTGAGGGTATCTTAGGCATCATGAAACAGAGATTGATAATGTTTAGTTAAGTTTTCCAATTTTGAACCTTCATTTTGGATCTTTTGGTACCCAAATTTGTTCTCCTTTTTAGGTTGAGCAACATCATAGATATGGCATGAAGCTTGAAGTCAGATAGGTCATGATGTGTGTCATTTTGTAGATAGGGATGTGATCTAACTGGTACTCAAATTTGTGGAGAGATGGATAACACTTTGAAATGATTTTGATCTAACCCTCACTATTTTAGGTTGTGTCTTTCAACCAAGGTAAGAGAACCTATATTGCAGCCTCTGTTTTATGAAGGAGGTGGAGATAGCCTTATATTATGCATATTGTATGGAGATTGCCTTGGGAAAACATGATCAAGCTTCCATTATTCAAACTCAATAGAGTTGTCACTAATAAATGATGTAAATGCTTATAAGACAAGGCTGAGGATGCTAGAGACAATGTATAATCATGATTTTCCTTATGCATTTTTGTAGATGGGTTAGATCCTTTTGTTGACACACAATGCAATGTAGGGGTAGTATGGGTAGGTTTAGTTTGTTTGAATGAAAATTTTGGTGGGGTATTGATAAGAAAAACTAGGATATATTAGATCTTTGACAAACTCTATAATACTTGAACAACTATCAGATAAAATGCTTCAAATAATTAGGACATTATTTCAACCAGAAGATGCATAAATGGAATCCCAGGCAGTACTCTTCACACAATATTTGATAACTCACCACAAAATATTGAAGTAAAGAACTCAATTAAACACAAAAATCCTTAATCAAACCATGCCTAAGGTGCCCCCAAAGGCTTACAAGCAATCTCTGCAGTTAAGGAAGGTAAAGTGGTTTTAAATTTGTTTATCTCTTTATTAGATGAAGGCTCCTCTGAACATGAGATTGCAAATGCCACTAAAATATCAAAAATAAATGGAAATTCTGTGTGATTTCCAAAGAATTTCAATGTAATATTGCAACAAGAACAATGAAAACTATTTGTAGGCATTTAAAAATGATAACAGACACCATATTGCCTAGAAAAACAACGATTAACTCAAAAGCTTGTTAGATTCATTAGTAGGGGAGAGTTTCATGAACAATCTCAGAACTGTGTGATGGCTATACACTTGTAACCAACTCACATACATGAAGATCCAACACAAAAGAAATTATCCTGTTTCTTTGGTGGGTTTCTCAAAAGATGATCTTTTTTTCAGAATTTGCTAGTGGTTTTCAACTTCCCCCCGTTTTGCATTTCTTCAAAATGCATTATATATCTCATTCCACATTGGAGTCTTCTTTCCCAAGCAAATAATATGCCATGGGATCAAGTTTGCTACAAAACAATCCTCATGATTCAATTAAAATGACATCAAATAGAAAAACATTCGCATTTTCTAGGTGTGCCCAAAAAGATTAAATCATTACAAATATCTAGATCATTATCCATCCTAGAGGCATGTTTTTCATCATTGAGGCATGCAAACACCTCTTACTCATCATTTTCATCTTTTTACCTTTTCAAATTACCTCATCAACTTTTGATTTTGTCATTTCACGTGTTTGCTTGGGTTGGGGAAGAAATTAGTTCAAAAACATCTCAGATCAAATAATTAAGCCATGAAAGTGATGCCAATGATCCTGGAAGACCAAGAAGACACAAAATCACTATAAATATGATGAATTTTGGTGTAAAAATCGTGATTCCAAGCTTCTTAGAGCTCTCATGGCGGTCAAAATAAATGGATGCACAACAACCGTCCATCTTATCCATCTTTTTCCTTTAATATGGGTCCTCCATGTGTCAAAGAACAATTGGGACCGAAATTGGGATCATTTTTCACTTCTCCACATTTTTTGGAAAATTGGAAAATTTTGACTTTTTTCTGCGCCCCTTTGCCCTTGAAATTTGGAGCTGACACGTGGCACATGGTGGGTCCCATTGAAATTGTGCTTCAACTCTACGCATTTCGACCCTTTTTGGAAATTGGGAAAATTTTCACATTTTTCCCCGCACGGGCCCACACACCTGATCTCTCCCTTGCCACGTGTCGCTTCCTCTATCGCTAAAATACGTGGCCCCAATTTTCATTTTAACTGCCCTTTTTTGCTAAGGGAAAATTTTCAACTTTTTCTCCATGGGCCCGCCCCTCTGACTTCTCTGTCGCCACGTGTCTCCTTCTGATTCATTGCAGGACAACGCTTAAAATTTTGATTTTAAGCCTTCTTTGAAAATTGGAAAAAAAAATTCTCCTACTTCCGCCGACCCACCTTGTCCTCTGCCACGCATCCATCGATGATTCTCTACGGGCCAATGCTTCAAATTTTGATTTTAACTCCTTTGTGAAAAAGGGAACAAATTCCCTTTTACCTCTATCGGCCTGTCAACCCGCCTTGTGCTTGCCATGCTGCCATGTGTCTTCCTTTCACTGGAGCGGGGCTAAAACTTATTTTGAAACTTAGAGAACTAAAGCTAAGTCCCCCCCTCAGCCTTCTCCTCCCTTTTTGGCCTTTTAGGACACGTGTCCTCTCTGGATTAGCTGCGGGGCTTCAGACCAATTTTTTACTTTAAATAATTTTGCAAAATAAGGTTGAAAAACCTTAAAGGAAACCGACAACCCGCCATCCTGCTTGCCAATCAGAACATGCCATGTAGGTAAATTTGGAAAAAATGGGTCCCTGGGTCCGAAAAAGCCCCGTTTTCTTGAAAAGGTGAAAAATGAAAAGTTACAGTGCCTCCCTACCCTTCCTCAACCAATGAAAACCCACCACGTACCCTATGATATCTCATCAATAATTTGAGGGCTAAAATACGCTCGTTTGACCGTCAAAACGTAAAAAATTCTAGGGATGCCCTAGAATTGAATTTTTTCACCAAGGATGGTAGATTTTTTATTTTGAATCAACTGAACCATGTTTTTTACAACATTCCCAATCTAGGATTTTGATTTTCAAATACAAACAAGTATGAATTGAGCACTTTTAATTTTTCCACGATTTGGCAAAGGGAAAAATGACATAGCCCACAAAATTGGAAAAACTAGGGCACAAAAAAGGGAAAACTTGGTTTATTCTTTCAAATTAGGGAAAAACAACAAGTTTGTGAGCATTTTTAAAGCATTCAATTAGAGGGGTTCAAGAATTTCAGACCATCAATTCAAAGGGTAAAATGTTTTTGAGCACATATAGATTTGTAAAATTTAGGGCAAATTGGTGCAAGCTCAAAAATGGCACCAACATCGGCTCTTGCTCGGGGATGGGCACTCCCAGTGAGTGCCACAAGGACAAAATGTAGACCAACTACGAAAATATCCATTGGGCAAAGGAGTCATGAGCCAAAATTACCAAAAATTAGCTGAGAACCCGACAAAAATGGCTGCCAAGAACAAGGGCAAAACACACACCAATAAAACAACAAAAACAAAGAAAAAAACAAATACTATACAACTATACAATTGGTGCATACCTCAGATTTGGGGATTAATCGAAAAAATGGTTCAAATGTCTGCCATTAACAGGTAGTTCCAACAATTCCCCATCTAAGTCCTTGAGAAAGAAGGTATGTTCACCAATTATGATATCAATGGCATAAGGGACCATCCATAATGCATCAAATTTTCCATGCTTTCCCTTGTCTTCATGCCTACTATCCCACAACAAAACCAGATCTCCAACATTGAAGGCTCTAGGAGTGAAGTTCTTGTCAAACAATCTCTTCAATTTTTCCCTAAATCTGACATGCCTTTGATGGGATGCTCTTTTCTCCTCATTAAGCTCAATAATTTGATTGATCCTTGATTCATATGGGCCAATCCCTTGATCTTCCAAATATTGGGTAAAATGAAATGAAGATAATTGCAGTTGTAAGGGCAGCAAAGCTTGAGTTCCATACACCAATTCAAATGGGCTTTTACTAGTAGCTCTTTTAGGAGTTATCCTATAAACCCAAACTGTAAATTTCAATTGGTCACCCCATTTCTTCTTGTTTTGCTCCAAGTTTCTTCTAATGATCTTCAACAAATTCTAATTACTGGACTCATCTTTTTATTCCCTTGGGGTTTATATTTTTAAGAATAAGTCAGATTGAATCCATATTCATTGCACATTTCCATTAAAGGTTTGGCTCTAAAGAACATGGCATTATCAACTACAATCTTGACTAGGAATCCAAATATACATATGATTTGATTCAATAAGAAGTCCATAACTATTCTGTGTGTTGCTTTCTTGGTGGGGATTGCCTCTACCCACTTTGTAAAATAATCAGTGTCTACAAGGATCCACTTATAGCTAGCACTAGAAGGATCTGAAATCTCACCAATGAAGTCCATCCCCCATTGATTGAAAGGAGCTTCAATTGATACAGGCTACAAAGGAAGGGAGCTTGAAGCTTTCAGTCTTCTAGAAAAACGTTGGCAACTATCAAATTTTCTAACCAGCTGGGTTGCATATTTGAAGAGAGTAGGCCACCAATAACCAACTCTCAAAATCTTATGTGTTGTTACTCTTACAGCAAAGTGTCCTCCACAAACTCCCCCATGGATATCAAAAACTATCTTGGGAGCTTCATCTTCAGTTATGCATTTCAAGAGGACACCTTCAGGGTTCTTCTAAGATAGTTCAAGGTTTGTGATGATATATTTTTGAGAAGCCTACTTGAGGGCTCTTTTCTGATTTTTATTTAAGTGACTAGGGAAGCACATGTGTCTGAGGTAGAAGATCACATCTTTGTACCACTCAGAACTTACCAAATTTGTAGGCACATCTACCCTTTCTTCCTCTAGCTGATTCACTTCCACATTCTGCAAGTTATTCTTAGCCATGAGCTTAGCAAGACCCAAACCTCTTACCAACATTGTGGTTTGGATGTCCATATCATACTCTTGTAGCTTGTTCACCCATCTACACCTTTTACTTGAGATCTCCATCTCTGATAAGATGTGTTTTACCATGGTTTGGGGAACATAAGCAACAACTTTTGAACTCAATATATAAGGCTTCAAAACTTTTGTTGTTTTCACCAAGGCAAATACTTTTTTTCCATGATTTTATACTTTAGCTCAGCTGCTTGTAAAGCCTTACTAAAGAAGGCAATAGGCCTCTCAGCTCCATTCTCATCCTTTTGCAGCAAAATAGAAGTAATGGTATACTCAGAGGCAAAGGAAAATATTTGGAAAGGCCTCTTATAGTTTGGGGATGCTAAAACGGGTGAGTGTTTAAGTGCATCCTTAATTTCTTCAAAATCTTAAATGGTAGCCTCCTCCCATTTGATAATTTGGTCCTTCTTTAGCATGATTTTGATTGGAAGAGTCAACTCAGCAAAGTTGGAAATAAACCTCCTAATAAAATTAATTTGACCAAAGAAAGATTGGATGCCTTTCTTGGTTCTTGGGATAGGTACTTTGCTGATTGCTTCCACTCTCTTAGGGTCTATCATAACACCATCTTTTGACACAATGTGACCAAGTAGATTGGCCTTTTTCACACCAAAATGACACTTCTTTGGATTAAGAGAAATTCCATACTCCCTACATCTAATCAAAATCTTCTCCAAGTGTTGCAAATGATCACCTCTCTACCTTGAAAACACAGTCACATCATCTTGGTAAACTGGAAAGAACTCATTGATGTAACAAAAAAAAGAAACATTCATTGCTATTTGAAAAGTGGCACCAACATTCATCAAACCAAAGGGCGTCCTAACAAAAACATATGTTCCCCAAGGAGTAGTGAGTTTTGTCTTACGTCTTTCTGATTCTTTGACTACCACTTGATTGTATCCAGAGAAACCATCCAATGTAGAAAGCAACTCAGACCCTGTCACAACTTGCAACATATTTTCCATATTTGGCAAGGGATAGTTTTCCTTCATGGATGCTTTGATTAGATTTCTAAAATCCACAAAAATTCTAATGTCTCCATTCTTCTTTCTGAATGGCACAAGGTTTACAACCCAAGATGAATATCTAGTGGGTTGAATAATACCTCCATCTCTCAACTTATTTAACTCCTCTTGCATTTTCATGGAGAGAAGTGGATTAATTGGCCTTTTTTTCTATTTGAATGGCTTAGCCTTGGCCTCAAGAGGGATCTAATTTTGAAACAATTCTTCTCTATATGCTTTCAACTTTAAATATGACTAGGTAAGGTAGTCTTGATATTGTTTCAACAATTAGAGGTGGGACTTTTTTTTATTCCTTGTTTAAACTACTACCCAACCAAACTTTTCTTGGTTTGTCCTTTGTACCCAAGTTATGCTCTTCCACATCCGTTGAGGCGGACATGTTTCTATTGATGATGTTATCAGCATTGTTAAAATTAGACTCAAGAGCAACAAGGCCTCTAGGAATGGCGTTAGTTTTTAATTGGATAATGTTCTTCTCAAACAAAGTTTCTCTTCCTTCAGTGCTGCATACCATTGGCTCCCAATCAATATTCTAATTTTCAAACTCACCTTGGTTTTTTAGGAACCTTAGCACTTGAGCATCATCATTAAAAACTTGCCAATGTTTCACATTATCAGGGACAACTGGCCTAGTTAGCACTTCAATGTTGTATTCATAATAAGGTGAAATGGTGTAATTTCCAAATCTAGAACCCAGCACTGCCAACTTTTCAGCAGCAACATTGAGACCTCTTTCATGATACACAATGTTAAAGGAATAAAATATTTCAATTAAATCCCAAATTGAATGCTTGTAATGTTTCATACGCTAATTTTTTGTAGCATGCAGTTTTCTTATTTGTTTGACAACCAACTCTGAATATCCTTTTGCAACAATATCTTTCACTCCATACTTCCATGCAATATTTAACCCCAACAACAATTCCTCATACTCAGCAATGTTTTTAGTAAATTCAAAATTAATTTTGAAGGAAAAAGTAAACTCTTCCAAACTAGGAGAAAGCAGAACTATACCAGCACCATTCCCAAATTTGGAGCAAGCTCCATCAAATAGAAATGTCCATGGAGAACCTACCATATCAAGGCACTTATATTTGTCCATATTGTTTTATTTTCCACCAGAAAAACCAATGAAATTCTTAGCATCTACATCACCAAACAACACTTCATAGGAAGCATTGTTAGGATTTTCAATTAGGTGCAACATCTTCTTTTCTCCATAGAGTTTGACTAGGATGCCCTCAATGGGAATGGTGTAAAAATACATATCCATTTGAACACTCCCTCCAACACTTGCAGCCCACTTTCTTGACAAAAGCATATCCCATTTGGCAAGGTAGTCAATAATTACAACATCAAGTTTCAAATTATTACTTGGATAGGCTACAAGTTGCACTACCAAACCTTTCACACAACCAACCACCGACACTTCCCTTGAATCCATGGTAGTAAACTTCCCATAGGCAGCTATCAATTTGATATCCAACTCATTCATGAGTTCTAAAGGCATGACATTACATGATGCACCAGAATCAAACATAAAATTGTAAAGTAGCCTATCTTTTATGAGAAAATTTGTAAAGAATGGATTAACATTCAATTGGGAATCAACCAAATATGGTCCCTAAATATACCTTAGTTGTGTCTCCAAGATCTTCTACTGCTGGTGGTGTTTCAAGGTCAAAAATGATCTAAGGCAGACTTTCAACAACATTTACATTTCTACCTGGAGTAACCTTCTCTTCTTTCAATCCCAAGTACTCAAATGCTCTCTTCTTATGCTCAAGAATTATAAACAACTCAATGATTGGAAACACTCACTTTTATTTGGCTCAATACTTGGGCTATGTAATAGGGAAAACTCTTTGGAAAAACAACATTGGAAGGGAGACAAGAAGATTCATTAGATGGCAGTCGGATTCTTGGCAGCTTGGGCATGAGGCAGACTGTAATTTTGGTTTGGGGACAACAAAATTTTTAACATGTGCTTCTCTCTTAGGACTTTCTCTTTTAATGCTTGTGAGCAAGGGTGTTTGAGGTTTGGCTTGAGGACCAAATCCCTTAACAACTTTTCTCCTAGTGTTATAGTCTTTCTCTTGAGCTACAACATCATTTGTAACAATTGTCTATCTTCCTCTGAAGGGATACCACCATCATACTTCTTAATCATCAAAGCTATTAAGTATTTAAAGTCATTGTTAGGAATTTCAAAATCCTACACTACATCAACTTCAAGAGCATGAGGGGGGAGAAAGAATTGAACCCGTTTGATGTAATCCCAAAATTTAGCATCAGTCCTAGCACTTATTACTTCAATAGATGTTACTCCTCCTTGTGAGCTTGAAGAACAGCCCATCATGCAAAATATCATCATCAGTTCCATTATCATTATCAGGTTCATCAACTTGTTGGTCCACTTCACATGGAGGATGAGGAAGAAAACATCTATCACACCAATCCATATCAGCAACTTCATCAACAACAACCCTAGCAGTCAGAGGGTCAGGAACCAATAAACTTTCATGTGCTTGGGTTATCTATTTCCCCCTCCCATAGTTCATTTACCTCTATCATCTTATCTTTGATCACCCCTAGGATAATTGCAAAATATATCTTATTCTTGCTACCTAGGCTGACCTTTTGAAGTCTACCCAATTCCCTTCTCAGCTCTTGCCAACTTGTATGAGATTTCTTTGACAGCCCCTGCCAAATTTATCACAACCTCTTCTAATTCAACACCTTTACTAGCTTGAGGTTTTTCAAGGTTTATCAATTTCACACTACCTCTCTTGAGAGGTTTCCCAATAGCCTTGATATTGTTTTCAATTTGAAGTGCCATGGTGAAAGCTTGTCTTAGATTGGTTGGGTTCTTGTCTCTTACGTAATAGGCTACCTTATTATCAAATGCATCTGCATATTTGATTAAACAAGATTCGTCACAAGGCCTCAAACCAATAGGCAGCCTTCTCAAAAAAAATGTAAACCTTTGTTGAAGTCATCGACTGATTCATTAGAGTTCTTCTTGATATTCTTAAACTCAGACAAAAGAAATCTAGGATCAGTCTTGTCACCATATTGCAATCTAAATGCATTTTTCATTTTAGTACATGAATGAATAGAATTATCAGGTAGAGCCTTGTACCAATCCCCATCATCCTCTTCTAGTGTATGAATAAAAAATTTGACATACACATCCTCAAAATCTATCTCAAAATCTTCCGTCATATTATCAAAAAGTTTGAGATGCTGATCACCATTAATAGCATTATTACCCTGGAATTTCGGAAACCTATTTCTAACATCTTGTGGGACAGAATTTGGGTAACCATCCATTCTTTTAAAATTTATAGGACCAAAGGTGTTAACAACAAATGGAGGTCTAGACTGAGCCATATTGTTTGATGGAGGTGATCTTGGAGGTGAAACAAGAAGATGAGGAGTGAGAGGTCTTTGGGGAATAGGAATGAAAACTTCAAGGTAGATCTCTTTTAAGGGCTCTCCTTCTCGATGATCTATAGAAAATTTAGAAATACAGGAGAAGATTGAGGAGCAATCCTTTCAAATCCACAAGAAGGTCCCTCACCTGATGGGGAATTCAAATTAGCAATAGGATTGTCTGAATAAGATCCACTTGAAGAAGAATTGCAGTCCTCAATAATAGGTTGATCTCTTTCAAAGTCAACAATAGGGATCTCCTTTCTTGCATTCAAGTCTCCAACAACCTTCCACACCTTTCTCCCCTCTAGCTCTGAGTTTCTTGAATCTGTAAACAACCTCTTAGTAGAATCTTTAAGGAAGAGAGATCTTCTTCCTTCTAGTTTTGTAGGGATTAGTAGCAAAAAAAAAAAATGACAGAGAGGTAAGACAACTGGTATTTTCAATATCAAATCAGCATGGAGTTTCCATTAAGGAATTTCACCTTAGTTGTGTAAATGCACTAAACTAATCTGTCAAATTTTTGCTAGCCTTATAAATCAGCCATTATTCTTCTTAGATCAATCAATAAAAATGCACCCAAAGTGTATGAACTGCTAGGAAATGGAAAAAGGGCAGACAAAACTTGAAACCCTTGTTTAAAAATTGCAGATCTGAAGCATAGAATGATATTTTAACAATGTAGCAGCTCAAATACTTGAAAACACAAATGCTTAAACTCTTCAAACACTTCAAAAACACGAAGAAATTTGAAGAACTCCCCGGCAGTGGTGTCAGAAGGTGTTGGTACCCAAATTTGTTCTCCTTTTCAGTTTGAGAAGCATCAAAGATATGGCATGAAGCTTGAAGTCAAATAGATCATTATGTGTTTTGTTTTATAGCCAGGGATGTGATCTAATTGGAACTTAGATTTGTGGAGAGATGGATAGAACTTTGAAAGTATTTGATTTAACCCTCACTATTTTAGGTTGTGCCTTTCAACCAAGGTAAGAGAACTTATATTGCAGCCTCTGTTTTATGAAGGAGCTGGAGATGTCCTTATACTGTGCATATTGTATGGAGATGGCCTTTGGAAAACATGATCGAGCTTCCATTATTCAAACTCAACTGAGCTTTCACTAATAAATGATGGAAATGCTTTCAAGATAAGGCTGAGGCTATTAGAGACATTGTATAATCATGATTTTCCTTATGCATTTTGTACATGGGTTAGATCCTTTTGTTGACACACAATGCAATGCAGGGGTAGTATGAGTAGGATTAGTTTTTTTTAATGAATTTTTTTTTGGGGTATTGATAAGACAAACTAGGATATATCAGATCTTTAAAAACCTCTACAATACTTGAACAAATATCAGATAAAATGCTTCAAATAATCAGGACATTCTTTCAACCAGAAGAGTCATAAATGGAATCCTAGGCAGCACTCTTTAGACAATATTTGATAACTCACCACAAAATCTTGAAGTAAAGAACTTATTTAAACACAAAAATCATTAATCAAACCATGCGTAAGGTGCCCCCAAAGGATTACAAGAAATCTCTGTAGTCAAGGAAGGAAAAGTGGTTTAAAATTTGTTTATCTCTTTATCGAATGAAGGCTCTTCTGAACATGAGATTGCAAATGCCACTAAACTATCAACAAGAAATGGAGATTCTATGTGATTTCCAAAGACTTTCAATGCAAGATTGCAACAAGAATAATGAAAACTATTTGGAGGCATTTAAAATTGATAACAGACAACATATTGCCCAGAAAAACAAAGATTAAATAAAAATCTTGTTAGATTCATCAATAGGGGAGAGTTTCATGAACAATCTTAGAGATGTGTGATGGCTATACACTTATAACCAACTCACATACATGAAGATCCAACAAAGAAGAAATTATCTTGTTTCTTTGGTGGGTTTCTCAGAAGATGAGCTTTTTCTCAGAATTTGCTAGTGGTTTTCAACTTCCCTCCCTTTTTTATTTCTCCAAAACGCATTATATATCTCATGCCACATTGGAGCCTTCTTTCCCAAGAAAATAATATGCCATGGGATCAATTTTGCTACAAAACAATCCTCATGATTCAATGAAAATGACATCAGACAGAAAAACATTTGCATGTTGCCAAGTGTGCCCAAAAATATTAAATCATTACAAATATCCAGATCATTATCCATCCTAGAGGCATGTTTTTCATCATGGAGGCATGCAAACACCTCTTACTCATCATTTTCATCTTTTTACCTTTTCAAATTACCTCCGCAACTTTTGATTTTTTCATTTCATGTGTTTGCTCAGGCTAGGGCAGAAATTACTTCAAAAACATCTCAGATCAAAGAATTAAGCCATGAAAGTGATGCCAATGATCCCGGAAGGCCAAGACGACACAAAATCACTATAAATTTGATGAATTTTGGTGCAAAAATCATGATTCGAAGCTTCTTGGAGCTCCCATGGCAATCAAAATGAATGGATGCACAACAACCCTCCATCTTATCCATATTTGTCCTTTAATCTGGGCCCTCCACGTGTCAAAGAACAATTGGGACTAAAATTGGGATCATTTTTGAATTTTCCACATTTTTTGGAAAAATGGAAAATTTTGACTTTTTTCTCCACCCCTCCACTGTTGAAATTTGGAGCTGACACGTGGAGCATGGTGGATCCCATTGAAATCGTGCTTCAACTCTATGCATTTTGACCTTTTTTGGAGATTGGGTAAATTTTCAGTTTTTGTTCCACGGGCCCGCACACCCGTTCTCTCCCTCGTCACATGTGGCTTCCTATATCACTAAAATCTGTGAGCCCAATTTTCATTTTAACTCCCCTTTTTTGCCTAAAGAATTTTTTTTTATCTCCATTGGCCCACGCCTCCAATTTCTTCCTCACCATGTGTCTCCTTGTGATTTGTTGCGAGCCAGTGCTTAAAATTTTTATTTTAATCCTTCTTTGAAAAATAGAAAAAATTCTCTCCTGCCTTCGCTGATCCGTTGATCCGCCTTGTCCTCTACCACGCGTCCATCAATAATTTGTTGCAGGCCAGTGCTTCAAATTTTGATTTTAACTCCTTTATGAAGAAGGAAAAAAATTCCCTTTTACCTACGTCGGCCTGTAGACCCACCTTGAGCTTGTCATGCTGCCACATGTCCTCCTCTGATTGGAGCAGGGCTAAAAATTATTTTAAAAATTAGAGAATTAGAGCTAAAAAGCTCTAAGTCCCGCCTCATCCCACTCCTCTCTTTTTGGCCTGTTAGGGTCCATGTGTCCTCTCCAGATCGGCTACGAGGCTTCAGACCAATTTTTGACTTTAAAATTTTTTGTAAAATAAGGTCAAAAAACCTTAAGGGAATCTAACCACCTACCATCCTACCTGCCAATCATAACATGCCACATACGTAAATTTGGAAAAAATGGGTCCTTGGGCCCGAAAATGCCCCATTTGCTTGAAAAGGTGAAAAATGAAAAGTTAGATTTCCTCCCCACCTTTCCTCAGCCAATGCAAACCCGCCATGTACCCTCTAATATCTCAACAATAATTTGATGGCTAAACTACGCCCGTCTGACCATCAAAACGTAAAAAAATCCAGGGATGCCCTAAAATTGAATTTTTTCACCAAGGATGGCAGATTTTCGATTTTGAATCAACTGAACCTTGTTTTTTACAAAATTCCCGATCTAGGATTTGGATTTTCAAATACAAACAAGTATGAATTGAGAAATTTTGATTTTTCTACGATCTAGCAATGGGAAAAATGACATAGTCCGCAAAATTGGAAAAACTAGGGAACAAAAAAGGGAAAACTTGGATTATTCTTTCAAATTAGGGCAAAACAACAAATTTGCAAGAATTTTTAAAGCACTCAATTAGAGGGGAAGAATTTCAGACCATCAATTCAAATGGTAAAATGTTTTTGAGCACATACAGAATTGGAAAATTTAGGGCAACATGGTGCAAGCTCAAAAATGACACTAACAGGATCCTTGAAGTTTGTGTGAAAGTGCTGATATGGGCCTCTATTGAAGCACATATTCTGGTTAAAGGAGCATCCTAGCTATGCCAAAGAATTCTGTTATTCAAGCTCTCCTTTTTCTAAAATTTATCAAGAATCTGGTGAATCAAGTTCATTTCTGCCTCACCTCCCATAAAAAATTCATTTAAAAACAACCAATCATACCCATACTACCCCTATTTGTCATGTGTGTATACAAATGCATGATTTTTTACCACCAAAACATGTAGAAACAATCAATTTTTCATTGTCTTTAGTGGCCTGAACCTTGCTTAGAAAATATCTCCATTATCTAGAGTGACAGCTCGTGAGAGTTAGATTTTGTTGCATTGATCATATTTTCTTCAAGGTCTTCTTAATAATTTCACAAGGAAGGACTTATCCATCTCCTTCACAAACAACATGCTAAAAAAAGGGCCCTCTCACCATGGTTGAAAGACACAACCATAAAGTAGTGATGATAGGTCAAATCCTCTTGAGAGTGCTACCCATTTGTCCACATCTGAGTGATAAAGAGCAAGTTGCATTTCACCCCAGGCTAAAAAACGACACACTACATGCTCTGCTTGTTTCTAAGATTCTTTCCAAACCCGTGATATTGCTCATCTTCTGAGGGAGAATCAATTTGGGTACCAACACCTTATTGGCACCGTTTTCGGGGACATAATGGTTACAATTCATATTCATACCTTGGTAAACACTTCTTATATTCTCTAAGTACTAATACATTTTTTCAAACATTATCTTGAGTTTAGGCCTGTAATAAGTATTTCAAAGTTGCAAGCGTTGTGTGCAATTCTTTCTGTTTCTACACCTAGTGCAATGGCTTTCCTTGATAAACCTAGGTAAATAAAAGTCAAATCATTACATTTCCAGTTTCTAGTATTGACAGACATTTGACAGATCATATTTTTGTGCTATTGTACAACTAAGGTGTAAATCCTTAGTGGTGACTCCTTGTTGATCTGATTCTTGAAGTACCAGTGTCTTAACCTCTGTTAATTGAGATTTGTTACTAACCTTTGCAAAGATGGAAGGAAGAATATCTTTCTTTGCTAGGGATCCTGCTAGCACATTATTTCTAGAGCTAGGAAAAACAAATTCAGAAGTAAGAAAATCTTGGATAGTTGTTGGAGATTAGCAGACAAGAAAAGGGATCTCCATTGATGAAAGTTATTGGTCTATCATTAAAGACTGCCATTAAAGTGCTTCTGAATTAGGCAACCTCTTTGTGGAATTGAATTCTCAAACTAGAGAGGGGCCTTCATTTGATTTTGAAAAGTTTTCTTCTCATTATGCCTTAGTCTTTTCAGAGGTTGATAGGGTTTTCCAAGAAACAAGGCCTATAGGGGATATCCATTTTGAAAGTTATACTCCTGTGGTTCAAAAACACTCTTCCCCTTATCAATTTGTCTCCCCTCCAGGGTCACCTCCTCATAAAAACATGGCCCTTCCCCCACCCATACCTCCATTTTTTGTAATCACCTTTGATTGTATAAATTTAATAGGGATGGTTGGTTATCCAAATGCAGTTCCCCAGGATGTAAGACATAGATTACCAAAGTTCTAAGGAAACAATGCTATAAATGGTGATCAACATTTAAATCTTTTTATCAATATGATGAAATACTTTGAGATTGAACATGAAGAATTATATATCAAATTGTTTATCCATACTTTGGAAGAGAATGTAAGTGACTGGTATAAAGCTTTGCCATATAATTCCATTGATTCTTGGATAGAGATGAACAATGCATTTAGATTGCATTGTGGTGATAGAACTGACCCTAGGTTTCTTCTATCAAAATTTGAAAACATCAAGAAGAATCCTAATGAGTTAGTACATTATTTCAACACAAGGTTTAACAATACCTTGAGGAGATTTCCTGTTAGCTTAAGGACATGTGATGAATTATGTTTGATCAAATATTTTGATGCATTTGATAAAAAAGCTTCTTACTACTTGAGGGACAAAACCCCTACTAATTTGAGGTAGGCCTTCACCATGGATTTACAAATAGGCAAAAACATCAAGGCAATTGGAAAGCCTCTAAAAAGGGAGGGTGTAAAACTAATTAACCCAGAAAAGCCTCAGACAAGTAAGGCAGCAGATTTGGAAGAAGTTGTGAAAAATTTGGCAGAGGCTATCAAATAAATATCATACAAGTTAGCCCGGTCAGAAAAGGAAATTGGACAGAGTTAACAAGGTCAGCACAAGAAACAAGGCCAAGATAGGTTTACAAATCATCATAGAAATGATCATAGATTTGATGACAGAGGCAAGGGACATGTAGGATTTGGAAATAAACAGTTCCAGGCCAGGGAAAATAGAATGGTACATGATCCTTTTCTTTCCAGAGTTGTTGTTCATGAGGAGACAAATGTCACTAATTGTGTGACAGATGTTTCATGCCCCATGCTCTATGTGAGTAAGATCAGCAAGAATAAGAATAAGATGATGATGATAATGATGATGATGTTTACATGATGGGCTGATCCATGAGCTCACAACAAGGGTAAACTTCAACTGAGGTAATAAGTGCTAGAATTACTGCTGATTTTTTGGATTGCATTCATTAGGTACATATTATTCCTCCTTCTCATACTTTAGAATTAGATACTATACAATATTTTTAATTTCCCAATAATGACTTTGAATATTTAAGAGCTTTAATGATAAAGAATTATGATGGAGGAATTCCATCTGAAGAGGACAGATAATTATTGATGAATGTTGTTGTTTCCCAAGAGGAGTATAACACAAGAAGTAGGGTTTTCGAAGGGATAGGGCCTTACGCAAAGACAAAAAATCCATTTCTTTCGAATATTCCTAAAGAGGCTCCTAAGAAAGATGCATCTGCTAAGGGCCTTGCTGTCCCAAACAAAAATCATACCCCTCCTCATGCCCAAGCTGTCAAAAGTCCTATGCCATCTAATGAGTGTGTCAATCTTCCTTCCAATGTTGCCTTACCAAAGTTTGTCCCTTATGATAGTGCCCAAGTCGAAAGTTAGATCAAGATCTCAGTTAAAATTGTTGAGTTTCTTAGGATTCCTGAGCACAAGATGAGGGCATTGGTGTATTTTGGATTGAAAGAAGAGAAGAGTTCCCCAGGTAGAAATGTAAATATTATGGAGACTCCTCCAATCATTGAATAACTAGAAGCACCACACACATCAAAAGAGATAGATGAACCACATGAGGTCTATTTAGTGATATCCTTGTTTGATTCTCAGCTAAATGTGGATCCGTTCTTCACCACTCTGATCATTAAAGACAAAAAACTATATGTTTGAATCAAGGGCATCATTCAATGTTATGCCTGTAGAATTCATGAATTTACTTGATATCTAGGTAATAATATCATATGGGAAGTGTACTACTATGGAATACTGAGAGGTGCCAGTGGTGGGATGTGTGAAAGCTCTGGTGGTATACCTTGCAGCCTATCAGGGTAGGAATTTGAAGCTTGATGTAGTTATTGTTGACTTCCCAGTCAAGTGGGGTATGTTGTTTTCTAGAAAATGGGTTTCAAGTGTTCAGTGGGAGTGTTCAAATGGATATATCCTATGCCACCATCCCAATTGAGAGTATCCTTGTCAAATTGTATGGGAAAAAGAAGATGTTGCACCTTATTGAAGATCCCATCAATGCATCTTATGAAATATTGTACACAAGTGTTGATGCTGATAACTTTGTAGGATTTTCTGATGGAAAAGAGAACAAGATTGCAAAATTCAAATGTCTTGAACAAGAAGGCTCTCCTTAGACTTTATTTTTTGATGGAGCTTGCTCCAAGTTCGGAAATGGTGCTGGTGTTGTTCTAATCTCCCCAGGTCAGAAAGAGTTTGTCTTTTCTTTCAAATCAACTTTGAGTGTACTAATAACATTGTTGAATATGAGGAATTGTTATTAGGTCTGAGGATTTCTTAGAAATAAGGTTTTAAAGACATCATTGTCAAAGGATATTCATAATTAATTGTAAAGCAAGTCAAAAACATTTATGCCACAAAAAATCAGCAAATGAAACAATACAAACATGTAGCTTGGGATCTCATTGATATGTTTGATTCATTTAATATTATGCATCATGATAGGAGGTTCAATGGTTTGGTATAAAAAATTGTAGTATTGGGATCTTGGTTTGATAATTGTACAATATCCCCATATTGTGAATATGATGTTGAGGTGTTAACTACGCCATCTATATCAGACAACATTAAACATTGGCAGGTTTTTGATGATGATGCTTAGGTCAAAATATTTATGCAGAATAAAGGGAAGTTTGCTGATCAAAATATTGATTGGGGTTCATTGGCAGGTTTTTGATGATGATGCTTAGGTCAAAATATTTATGCAGAATAAAGGGAAGTTTGCTGATCAAAATATTGATTGGGAGTCAATGGTGTGCATAGCATAGGGTAAAGAAACCTTGGGTTGTAAACCTAGTACCAATCAGAAAGAAGAATGGTGACATCAGTCTATGTGTGGACTTTAGAAATCTAAACAGAGCATCAATGAAGGATAATTATTCTTTACCAAACTATTATCACCGAATCACAGCACCCCTGGATGTTGATCAGATTTCTAGTTTGATCACTCTAAGCATCCAGTGTGATTGGATAACATGGGTACTATCTCCAAGTTGTGGGACTTGCTACTTGAGATAGACCTCCAGAGAAAGCTGGTTCTTGCTCCTAAACTACCTGCCACAATCTACTCTAATGCAGGAGAAACTAGCTATTCTAACCTAAAATTCCAAGGGACCAGAGAGAGAGAATGCATAAAATGAAAGCCTACACTAAAGCGGTGATACACCAGAAAAAGAGGGTGTGAGAGTAATCTCCAAATGTGTGAAATACAGAGGCGAAGTGCACACTAGAAGAGGTGATGACAGTTCACCATAATCCAGCAGAATGCATTCACAGCAATATTCCAAGCACACACAATAATAGTGAATTCCTACAAGAACATAATAAATAGACACAATATACTTGTAGAAAGATTAAAGGGGCAAGAAGAATGCAAGGAAACACAGCAGGGGAAGATATATCCACAAACTGATATTTTATTGCTTCATGATATGCACAGTTCAATCTATTACAAGATAAGGGCCTGGATCACCATGCAAGGAGTCCACTACAAGGGCCTACAACACACTGGCTTCACAAAGAAATTTTTACAGAGCTTTGCTACCCAAAAACTCTCTCCTCTTCCAATAAGCCCAACACTCCAATTTATAGAAAAAATGAGAAGGAGAAGAGAAGGGAAAGTGGAAATCCCGAAATCTGTCCTTCAACCACCTGTAAGAGGCATTAAATTGAGTGGAATGGGTATACATTACTTGCAAAAGGCTCCCCATACTGTCCCATGTGCTGCAGCAGAGAAAGAATGATGACCATGCCTCTTAAATGCACTCCCAGCTACCAAATAAAACACTGTTCTGAACCCGGCCACGTTTTCTTAAAAATATCAATCAATTTCTGATAAAATCTGGAATTTCTTGATTTCTGTGCATCGGGCTCGAAAACACGATTCCAACGGTACCAATTTTGTGCGATTTCGTTGAGAAATGCAAAAGTTATGGCCTTCTGAGTGTAGGCAGCTATTTTGGGCCTGGCAGGCGTTTTCTGTCATTTGACGGGAAAGAGCATCTACTGACTGGAGCCGAACACATTTCCTTTATTTAAATATATCTATCCTCATTAAAATTAAGAAATCCAGTTTTTGTGGCGTAGAGGACATCGTGCTCGTTCCAGAAAGTCCAATTTTATCAAAATCGGAGCTCGGAGTCAAAAGTTATGGCCGTTTGAAGTTCCACGGGTCAAATGTTGACTTTTCTCCTCTGCCTTCGGCCATTTCGGCTTTTCGCGTCCTGCGCGTCCCTTTGTCCCATTTGGTTTTGGTGCTGAAATTTCCCATTTCGGCCGATCCAGCCGGTTCGCGTACTTTTGGCCCGCGCGTCCCATTTGCTTTTGGACTGTTCGGGACAAATTCGCCTGGTTCGGCCGGTTCACGCCTTTTTGTCCCAACTGTCCCAGGACAAAAGTTCTTATTTCGGCCGGTTCACCCGGTTCACGTACTTTTGACCCGCGCGTCCCAGACTTTTTCGGGCTGCCTTGACTCATTTCGCCCGGTTCGGCCGGTTCGCGTCTTCTTGTCCCGCTTGTCCCAAAGGCGACCCTCTCATCAGTTAGTCGATTTTTTCTCTGTCGAACCGGAATTTCGCGCCCGCCGCGTACTTTTGTCCCATTTGTCCCTGCTGCGTTTCAGACTGTTTGTGCTGATTTCACCCGGTTCGGCCGGTTCGCGCTTTTCTGTCCCAAACGTCCCAGAGGCGACCTTGAGCGGGACTTAGCCAATTTTCACGATTTTTCCTGGATCAACCTATTTGCCTTCTGCAACCCTTTTTTTTTTGCATTTTCTCAGAACTTAATCTCTTCCTCTTGGACAGGGGAGTTAGACAAATATGAGGGGACCCTAGAAACATGACTTTTCGCCCTGAATTAATATAATTGCTTGCATGTTATCAAAGTTACCTTGGGGGTGAATTTTGGATAACACAAACATGGAAAACATGTTGTCGTTAGTGACTGGTTCTGAGTTGCTATCTACCCCAGATGACTTCTATGGTTATAACTAAGTTTTTGTAAAGGAATCAGAAAGAATTAAGACAACCTTTATCACCCCTCGAGGATCATATGTATATGTTAGGATGCCATTTGGACAAATGAATGTTAGAGAAACCTTTCAGAGAGCAATGGATGTTGCTTTTACTGGTTACATCAATGATTTTATTGTTTTCTACTAAGATGATGTAATTGTGTTCTCCAGGAAGATAAGTGATCATTTGCAGCACTTGGAGAAAATGCTGATAAGATGTAGAGAATATGGCATTTCACTCAATCTAAAGAAGGGCCATTTCAGAGTATGGAAGGAAAAATTGCTTGGTCACATTATGTCACAAGAAGGGGTAATGATTATCCAGGAAGGGTAGAGGCCATTAGCAAGGTCCCAATTCCAAGAACCAAGAAGGGGATTAAATCCTTCTTTGGGTAGATAAACTTTATTAGGATATTCATATCAAACTTTACTGAGTTAACCATTCCAGTCACTCGCATGCTGAAGAGGAACTAGGCCATCAAATGGGAGGAGAATGCCATTCAAGCTTTCAATGGGATCAAAGAAGCATTAAAGCATGCCCCTATTTTAGCAGCTCCAGATTATAAGAAGCCTTTCCAACTACTTTATTTTACTTCAGAGAACACTATTACATCTATCTTGTTGTAGAAATATGATGAAGGGGCTGAGAGGCCAATTGCCTTTTTTAGTAAGGAATTGTAGGGGGGCGAGTTGAAATACACTATTATGGGGAAACAAGAATTTTCCTTGGTAAAAGAAAAAAATATTTTTAGGCCTTACATTTTGAGCTCTAAAATTATTACTTATGTTCCCCACACTATGGGGAAAGACATATTATCAGAGATGAAAGTCTCCATCAAAATATGTAGATGGGTGAACAAGTTGTAAGAATATGACATGGATATCCAACCCACGAAGTTAGTGAGAGGTTTGGGCTTGGCTAATCTTATGGCTAAAAGAAATTTGCAAACTATTGAGGTAAATGAGGTAGAAGAAGGAAGTGTAGCTGTTTTTGAAAAAATGATGAGTTCTGAGTGGTACAAAGATGTAATTTTTTATCTCAGACATCTATACTGGCTTGATCATTTGAGTGAGAAATAGAAAAGAGCCCTTAAGTTGGATTCTTAGAAATATGTCATTACTGATTATGGGTTAGCTTGGAAGAACCCTAAGGGAGTTCTCTTAAGGTGCATTACTGAATATGAAGCCTGTTATATCTCGAAAGTGCACCCTATAGAGAGATGGTTGCAAGTTTTCTAGTCTTGCAAAAAATGATCTCTCTCTTTCTTAGATACAATGGAAACACCTCAGGTCTGTGGGTATACCTGTTTTGAGGCGAGTCTCTGGGATTAGAAGGTCGGTTCCTTATTGATGTATCCTAAATTGATTTTCTCAGATTAAGGGTAAAATATTGCTGTGAAATAACTGGAATGGGGTGATACACCAAATTTATATGAGGGATTTGACTAAGTATATGTACGATTTCTATGAGAAGGATTCTCGATGCACGAGCCAACAATTTTCTGCAGAATGTTTAAGGGTAAACACTTGGTTGTACTAAGGGAAAATAACAACAGTACTGATAAGTTAACATGCACATTAAAATTTAGCATAAAATACTAAATTTTGTAGTAGGGTAATATGATTGGTCAGGGAATTTACATTCACAAGACTAATAGAAACATACACAAGATTGCAAATAATTGGAAAGGCAAAAAATAATTCACACATAGAAGGTAAAACTGACAGAAATTGCTTCAGTAATCCTATATCCAAAAGTCCTCCAGAGTCTCTTTGTGCTTTGCAAAGGCACACAATATATAGAAAAAATAAAATTCACCCTCTGCCTAAAAATAGCCTAAGGCTTGTACTTGCCCATGCATCCTATTTTTATCCTTTATTTAATAATAGATAAAGGAATAAAAATAGATCATGTAATTACAAATAGGTATTAATAGCCTTAATTACAATATAGTCAAACTGAAGTTGACTGTTCTATTTTTAAGAAAGGAAGGTGAATAATTTATATAAATAAGGTTGCTTGCTAGGCAAGTCTCTCTCCATGGGCATGAAATTTCATCTTCTTCTCTGTTCTGACGTCTTGTGAGGCATGCAAAAATACTCATGTGTATTGTGCTAGTTCCATGTGCGGAACACCCTTTGATATATCGATTTGTCTTTGTTTGAGTTTGGCCACCTTTGTGGATCTAGCATATTACCATAGTTCTTGATATAAGATGAGGGGACCGTCTTTGATAACACACATGGCTCTCTTAGACCATGGTTTGAAAATAATCAGTACTTGATCATTCGGCCCCCTTTGATTAATATTACATGGAAATTATAATACTCGGACACTTTTGATTATTGTTTCTTTGTCGACTTTTGTATTTTAAAGGACCCAATGATTACACCTAAAAGACTCACCTTTTTGGTGATCATGTTGGCATGTATGGTCAGATTTGCATTTTATTCAAGTTGGACTATAATGGACTTTACCCTTTTCGGCGATCATTATTCACTGTAGCAATGGCTAATATTTGTGAACTTTGTAAAGTTTATGTAATAATCACTTTACACTTTTCCCCTTTGAACAATAGCTCGACCCTTCTGATGATTGTGTCGGTGACCCATTTTTTGAAACTAACCTAAGTGGATTTAGGGTTTTTGTGGCTTCGACACACATGTACCTTAACCCTCATTGAGTTAATTAACTCACTACAAGATTTTATGGAGGAAAAGGGGACGAAACCATATCATTTGGCATTTTTTCAGTTGAGCTCCTCTCGAGCTACTAAAGCTCTACTTAGATTTCACTTCCACCATGATGAGCTTTGCGAGCTCAACCTTTCTTTGTTCTTTTATTTCTATCTATGATCTTTTAAGAAAAACCATCGCCATCATTTTTTTTATATGGGTTTCGAAGATAGTTGTGGGAAGTTAAATTGTAGATCATATATCTCTGATCCTTGATCATGCCCTAAGTGATTTCTGGTTCTATGTTGAGCTTGACCTAGAGGGTTTTGAGCAGGCTCGACCCATTATTTATTTTGTGTTCCGCGACTATGGCCGTTCATAGAGATTAATATGAGCATTTATACATAGCCTCAGATTTCTTCAATAGAGTTGTCATTACTTAACCCCAAATCTATCGAAGTTCTAGATGGTGTGATTTTGAGTTCTGATTCGCCACTTTGCTATGACCACCACTTTGAGGGTAAGGAACTACTCTAATTTTCTCTTTTATAAAAACCCAAAATGGGTATTAATCATTTGATTGTAAAGCATCGGATTTCAAAGAATTTTAAACTTGAGTATTTCTTGTTTGCTTTGCATTCAATCATCTTTGAGGGTTTCTCTAGCTCTGTTTATGTAAAGTTGTTCCTATAGCGCATTTTGAATGCTGCCTTTCTAGGTTTCCTTATAAAATGGATCATTTTTCTTTTATGTTAAATAATTCAAGCTCATTCTGGGCTTCAATCTGCAGTCATGACTTATGGATTAGTGTATCTTGAGTTCTGAGTATCTGTATTTGAGCTTCATACAACCTTTCATGATTGTGAGGGTTTTGACTGTTGTATTGCTCTGTATTCATAAATCTCAACAGACTTGGCTTTCTATACTGAACTTTTATTTTGAGCCTCTTTTTAATAGATGTCTTCAGAAGGCAGGTGACGTGATGTTTTAAAAATTTCATTGCTACTCGTCAATAGGTCTTCCTTTCTTGGCCAAGATCTATTTATTTTATAATCTGATTCAAGATATTATTTCTATCATTTTTCTCAGCTTTAAATCACATTTTGTGCTCTTAGTTGGAAGGATGTTTTGATTCTCTATCGTTATTCTTTTTGTTTCATCGAGGATCGTATGATAAAACTTTGGCCTGTCATGAGTATTTGATCTTGTTTGCAATAACTAGTTGAAAAATGGTTTCCGTACCTTCTACTTGAGGGGTTCCCTTCTATTCTGAATGTGCTTATTTTCATGGCTGCTATATCTTCATGGGGTTACACGTGTCTCTGATTCAAATTTTTTCCTTGGTCAATTATTGATCCTTTAGTAAAACCTTATATATTCTTGACTGTTCTTTGCATTCCATCTATTAATGTGTTGATATCGGAAGCATTTTCTTGAGTTGAGTTCATGAAGACCTATAACTTAATCTGATCTTTGCTTGTATGAATGTTATATGATGATCATTCATGTACCTTGTGCTTTCATAGCTGACATTGAAATGCTCCTTTCTGAGAGCTCTTTTCTATGTTCAAACAATTTGTTCATTTACATTTCTGAACATAACAACATTAGTATGTTGACTGTTCTTGCTGAAATAATCAGAAAATCTACCTTTCTGAAAGTTGTATGAAATTTAAAAAAAATATTTTATTTGAGAACCTGAAAGAGCATATTTTTTTTTTACAATTTCTGTTCACAAATTCCTGCATGTTGAACATTTGAGTTTTGTCGAAATGTTGTAGTTACATTTTTTTTGCATTGTATATTGTATTTCTTTTTATTACAACTCTGATATGCATGCTAAAAAGTCGTAAATGTCAATTTTACATGGTGAAGCCCTGTCAAAAATTTCCCTAAATTCTCTTTTCATTCTGTTTTAGCTGCAATTTTATCTCGTTTCAATTGAATTCAACCTCTAAAATCTGATTCTTCTAATTTACCTGATAATAAACTTTTGAATGCATTAATTTCTGAAGTTGGAAGTATAAGGAGTTAAATTAAACCCTGAGCTTAGTATTGATGATTGTTTTCTTTTCCCTTTCAAGTACCATGATGCAGTTGCAGTGCCCAGCTAGAAAAATAATTTTAGAAAGAGAAGAACACTCCCTCGAGGAAAGTTTCTTTTACTTCTTTACATTTTCAGCTTCATAAATATATGCATTGTTTTTCCTTTCAGTTATTTCTCACGACTTGTGTGAGAAAAATATGTACTATTATTCCTCATGAATAAATGAAAATATTTTCGTGTTATGAGATGCATGTCCTTCCTTTCTATACTTTATTTCATTTGTGTGGATAATGAATGAACTTATAAAACTCAAAACACTTAAATAATTCACTTAATCATAGAAATAAGTAAACGATCAAGTGTACCTTATTGTCTCTTACTGAAAATACAAATTGCTTGTAAAAAGTGTAAATTGTCCTTCAAAACTACCACCTATCTACAACTTCATAACATCATGTCTGATACATCCTACCCTTTCTACCTTCGTCAGGGCCCTACAATGGTTGTTTACATCTATTGCATAGTTCTGACGAGGATTTCAAATGGAATGGCTGCCTCTATGAGGCATGGCGTTCTTAAATTGTACTCAAGTTGTAGTTTTGATTCCAAATGACTTCCAATTCTGCCAAGAACCAAACAATAAAAAATTGTATTTTAATCCGGCATGGCTGCCCCAAACGTAACCAGACTCGTAACTGACCAATCTAAGAAAATTTAAAAGTTTCGAGTTGACCTTTTCGTACTGGGTGCAAAAATTGTCAACAAAGCCCCCAAGATAATTGTTGATCTTCATGGAGGAGTTTTTACGGGGAATTTTTTTGGAAGAGTCACAGCCCACAAGATCTTGAGGACTAGTTACTGGTGGCCAACTCTCTTCAAGGATACAACTCTTTTGGTTAGAAGATGTGAGAGTTACCAACATTTTTCTAGAAAACCGAAAGCTTCGTGATCCCTACTTTTGCATCCTGTATCAATTGGAGCCACATTCAAGTAATGGGGAATGGATTTCATTGGTGAGATTTCATACCCTTCAAGTGCTAGCCATAGGTGCATTCTTGTAGCCACTAATTACTTCACCAAGTGGGTGGAAGAAATCCCCACCAAAAGGGCAACACACCAAATTGTTATGGATTTTAAGTTTGATAATATCATCTACAGGTTTGGGGTGCCAGTAAAAGTTGTTGCTAACAATGCTATGAGATTCATAGGTAAACCTTTGGTGGAAATTTGCAAAGAATACAGGATCAAATTGACATATGCCTCTAATTACAATCCCTAAGGAAATGGACAAGCTAAGTCCAGTAATAAAAATTTGCTGAAGATTATTAGAAGAACCTTGGAGCTGAACAAAAGAAAATGGGGTGAACAACTCAAGTTCAATGTTTGGGATGATAGAAATACTATTAAAAGAGCCACTGGAAAAATTCCATTTGAATTGGTATATGGCACTCAAGCTCTGCTACCCCTGCATATGCAACTATCCTCATATCATTTCATTCAACAACTGGAATATTAAGAAGTTAATCCATATGAGGCTCACATTAACCAGATTGATGAAATTGATGAACAAAGGAGAGCATCTCACCAAAGGCATGTAAAGTTCAGAGAAAAATTGAAAAAGTTTTTTGACAAGAAGGTCACTCCCATATCTTTCAACATTAGATATATTGTGTTTTTTTGGGATAGCAGACATGAAGACAAGGGCAAGCACAGTAAATTTGATGCACTGTGGATGGTCCCTTACTCCATTGACATTCGGATTGGTGAGCATACCTTCTTCTTGAAAGATTTGGATGGTGAATTTATCAAATTTCCTATTAATGGTAGGGACTTGAATCTTTTCCTATATTGATTCCCTAGAATCAAGGTGATCATCACTTGTATAGTGTACAACTTTTTGGTTCCATTTTGTCTTTTGTATTTTTTCTCATTCTGGTCCTCAGTGACTTGGTTTTACTTTTTTCTCAGTTTGGTTTTTGAAGGATGGTTATGGTTGTTACGCTATTTTAGATTTCTCTTTAACTCTATTGCCCAATGGTCTATTCTTGGGACTTGATCTACTAGTCGTTCTCGGGGCACTCACAGGGAGTTCCCATCCCCGAGTCGAAGCCGATGTTGGTGCTCATTTTGATCTTGCGCCATTTGCCAAGTTTATCCTCTGATATGTATGTTATGAAATGTTTTGTCTCTCAATGTGGATGTTCTGAATATTTTACCTCCATTTGAAATGCCTCTAATTGTTTGTAGAATCCTTTGTCATGCCCCCTTTTGAAGGAGTCTCTGAGTTCTCCCTATTTGTTTCCCTAATTTCTTTGAAATGTGTGGGCTTCGACATTTTTTATATTTTTCCCCGACCATGGAAGCTTGAGAATGATCAATTTATATTTATATGCCTTTGAAAATCCAAATCCATGGTTGAAAGATTTTTGGAACCATGATTCATTTGGTTTTGTTTCAAAAAAAATTATCCTTAGCGAAAAATCAGATTCTGGGAATGAATGGCGAATTTTTGTGTTTTTGATGGTCTAACGGGTGTATTTTTCTTGTCAAAGTTATTCCTCAACATTCGGTGGTCATGTGGATTCTTTTGGTTTGTTAGGGGATGGTGGGAAAATAATTTAACTTGTCGCTTATTGCGTTTTTTGGAAAAAGGCAAATTTGGTCCCATAGCTCCACTCAATTCTGATTGGTTCTTTTGGTACTTATGTGGCTTCTTCTTATTGGATGGGGTGTGGCAAGTTTGTTTTTTGAACTTTTTCTTTTTGGTTACTTTGGAAAAAAAATTGAACCCACCCTATGGCCCCATTAGGCTTTGATTAAAGAAAAATTTAAGCGGCATGGAATAAGTCTTACTTTGACCCCATAGAAGGACACGTGGCAAGGTTAAAGGAGGAGATGCGAGCCTTCGAAAGAAAGTTGGATTTTTTTCCCTTTTATAAAAATGGAGTAAAATTATAAAATGGAAGCGCACCCCTGCCAAATAATTTTGAATCCTTAAGGTTTTTAAAGTTGTGCCATAATGACATGTGGTGAGTCCGCACTCATCCAAGGTCTCAATTTTTGGGGACCATCTCAAAATGTGCCATTGTGATGCATGGTAGTTTAAAAAGTCAAAGGGGTGTGGAAGTGGACCATCAGAGGAAACTTGTATTTTCACCTCTTCTCATTAAAAGGATTAAAATACAAAAATGGCCCACAAACCTGACAAGAAGGAGGTCAAGGTTGGCATTGAAAATGTCACGAGGTAGGGAGGTGGGCCATTGGGGGTAGCTTGGATTTTTTTCCCCTTTGATATTTAAAAGATGAAAATCATCAAAATGACCCACAGGTCTGATGGAAAAAGGTCAACACTTTCTCTAGTCAATGGTGGAGGTGCAGACCTTTGGAGGAAAATTGGAAACTTTTCCTTTTGTGGGAAAAGGAGTTAAAAGTGTAAAAGGAAGCATGGTTCCACTAGGACCCACATTGGAACATGTGTCAGGCCCATTTTTCAAGGGCAGAGCTATGGGGAAAACTTGGAAAATTTTACCTTTTCATAAAATGAGGAGAAATAGTAGAATTTGGCCGCGGTTCCCTTGGGACCCACCTTAAGACACGATTCAGGCCCATTTTTCAAGGGTGGAGGTACGGAGCAAAATGTGAAAATTTTACATTTTTTCCAAAAGCTGTAAAAGGAACAAGGGAACCCACAGGCCTACTTTCAAGTGGATCTACCATGTGGAGGGTCCAAATTCAAAATAGAAATTAATGACAACTGTGCATCTGTATCTGATTTTTCCACCATTTTCACACCAGAGCTCCTGGAGATGCGAGTCTTCATAATTTCACGATATTTCTTGCATGCTAAATAGGGAAGGGGATTTAATTTCATATCTAAGTTTTGTGAGGAAGATCTAGGGATGTCTATTACCATTAAGATGAGATCTGACCTCTGGGCTTGATCTGATCTTCCATTTTTCCTTCCGGAGCACGCAAAGAACTAGATTTGAAAGATTAGGGGTAGAAGTTATTGGCGAGTATAGGGAAGAATGGTCTACTAAAAGAAGGAATTGAATGTGGGAGATGTTCGAAGAGATCCACTCCATGAGAACTTGACAACTTTTTATAGATCTAATTTTGGGAATCAGGAATGGGATCATCACGAGCTTTGGTGCACTCAATGTTTGAATTTTTTTGGGGGAAAACTTTGTTGAAAAATGTTATAAATTGCACAAATTTATCATGAAAATGGTTGGAATGTTGGAGTGTTAGAAGTCATAACTGATTTTTTAAAGAGAAAAAATTGATAGAACCCGTACTTTTGAGAAATCATCTAAAGAAACTTGTTTATCTCCTTGTGTTAAATTTGATCATGTCAAGGTGGTTGCGAGTGTATAGCTATTGACAAGCTCTAATATTTTTCTAGAAAATTTCCCCTGTTGATAAATTTAATCAAACTAGAGTTAATCTGTGTTATTTTTTTGGAAAAATTTGTGTTTGCTTCATTCCTGAATGTTTGGAAGTAGTTTTCTTGTTCCCATTGCAATCTTACATTAAAACCTGTGTGAATCACACAAGATCTTATCCTTGTGATTGTTTGGTGGAATTTGCAATTTCATTTATTAGAAGAGTTTTCATTTGATAGTGAAATAAATGAATTTAAAATCACTATGACTCCTAACATGACTTTAAGATTGTTTGTTAGCCTTTCAGGGTATCTTAGGAATGATGAAATAGAGGTTGATAATGTTTAGTTAAGTTTTCCAACTTGAGACTTAATTTTGGATCCTTGAAGTTTGTACGAAAGTGCTCATCTAGGATTCCATTGAAGCACATATTATGGTTAAAGGAACATCCTAGCTATGCCAAATCATTTTGATGTTCAAGCTCTCCATTTTGTATAATTTCTCAAGAATTTGGTGAATCAAGTACATTTCTGCATCACCTCCCACAAAAAATTCATTAAAAAAAACCAATCATGCCCATTCTACCCCTATTTGTCATGTGTGTATATAAATGCATGATGTTTTACTACCAAAACATGCATAAACAATCAGGTTTTCATTGTCTTTAGTGCCTTGAACCTTACTTAGAAAATATCTCCATTATCTAGAGTGACAACTTGTGAGAGTTAGGTTTTGTTGCATTGATTATATTTTCTTCAAGGTCTTCTTAATAATTTTACAAGGAAAGACATCTCCATCTCCTCCACAAAAATCAAGCTACAAAAAGGGTCCTCTCACCCTGGTTGAAAGGCACAACCATAAAGTAGTGAGGATAGGTCAAATCCTCTTGAGGGTGCTATCCATTTCTCCACATCTGAGTGACAAAGAGCAAGCTGCATTTCATCCCTGGGTACAAAATGACACACTACATGCTCTACTTGTTTCTAAGCTTCCTGCTAAACCTATGATGTTGCTCAAATTATAAGGTAGAATCAATTTCGGTATCAACACATACCATTCACATGAATGGGAAGTTCCTCTCTATTCAGCCTTGAAAGATGAAATGCATTGTGTTCTTTACAAGCTGAAATCAATTAGGGACCACTCAAGATTCTATTAAACTTAATGTGGTTTCCTATCTTTGCATGATCAGCATCCCATTTTAACGCAATGTATCCTTCATTGAAAACTTTGAACTTATCCTTCTTATCAAATCTCTTCTTGATCTGTTTTTGATTATTTTCAATTTTTAGATGAGCTTCATATCTTAACTCTTACAACTCCATTATTTCTGCATAACAAAATTTCAATGGTTCATTCTCAAGTAATTTCATTTGATGCAGTAAATCTAGTGTAGGCAACTCAACTGAGATAGGAATTCTCACCTCCCATCCATAAACAAACTTGTATAATGAATTTTCGTATGATCTTTTAGGAGTCACTCTATCTACCCAAAGTGTTGAATTTAACATTAGATGCCAAGATCTTTGGTTTTCCTTGAGTTTTCTTATGATAATCCTTAAAATATTTTGGTTAGTAATTTAAGCTAGTCTATTACCTTGTGGGTAATAACTAGATGAAGTACTTACATAAATTCCATGCTTAATATCTGAATATATTACCTTTGCACTACAAAATGCTAAGGCATTATCTGAAATGATAGTTACTGGAACACTAAATATGCAAACTATTCCTTCGTAGAATGATAAGATTAAAGTATCATTAGATTCTTTCAAGGTTATTTCTTTAGTCCAGCATGTAAAGTAATTTGTACCAATCACGATCCACTTGTTTCCCTGTGACGAAGTTTGATTTATCATACCAATGAAGTTAAGACCCCAGTACATGAATGCCCGATCCACTGAAATAGGCTATAACGGAAGAGAAGCTAAACATTCCTTTCCAACAAAGAAAACACACTTCTTACACTTTCTAATCCATTTGAAGAAGTCCTTGAATATGTTGGGCCAACAATAACCAAATTTCACACTTTTTAAGGTTGTATTATGTGTTGAAAAGTGACCTATTGCATGTCCTTCTTGAAATTCAGATAATAGTTGCTGAATTCTATCATAATAAATACATCCCAAAAAAAATCTATTTATATATCTTTTAAACAACACACCATAAATGAAAACATAGGGTACATATTGTAACCTAAACTATCTAAATTTATTCTTGTCCATACCTTCTGGATAAGTATCATGCTGCAAGTACTTAACCAAATCAATCGTCCATCTTAATTTTTGAACTTCTTAACTAAGTTCAGGTTGTTGATTTTCTAGTTGTACCAAGATGTCTGACTGTTGATACGTGATTTCAGCACATTGCTATGAATTTAATAACTCTTTAGCCTACTATTTTTTCATATAAGCAATTAAATCTTTTGGTGCTCATTTTGGTCTTGCCCAATTTATCATTCAAATTCTTCAGTTTGCGGGCTCTGTCACGTTTTTTGTCTCCCCGTATTGATGAATGAAAATTTTGTCCTCCATTTGCTTGCCATGATCAGTCCCTTCCTTGGTCGAGGATCAATTAAAAGTCTAGAATTTTTTTTCCATTCCTCTATCCATGTGAAAGAGTTTGTAACTTGGGCATAAAACTCAGGTTTTTCATTTTCTTCCATTTTTAATAGTCACACTTTGTTGTCCCTGTCATTTTTGGCCCAAATATTTGTGAAAACATGATTAGATATAGCTCGGTGGATCATATTTGGGCCTTATAACATTTCCAAATTCTTTTTCCTTGAAGAAAGATTCATTTCTCATCTCAAATGGTTTTTTTCTACATTTTATGGTTTGAAGGGTGTATTTTTCCAGGTCAAATTCACATCTCAACATCAGTCGAAACATGGCCCTTTTTGGTTGGATGTAGCTCGGTGGGATACTTTTAAAACTCTTAGGCTCGCTTCAGACTCAAAGATTTTCCACATGGAGGAACGACACTCATTTGAAAATTCACCTTTTGGTTTGGCCTTGGATTTGCACCGAGGAGACAAGTGGAGGTTTCCACTACCTTTCCCAGACTTAGAAAAAAATTTCATGATGTTGGTATAGTTTTGGCAAACCATGCACACATGGATGGCAGGCACTCATTTGAGGATCTGCCTTAGGGTCCCACATTAACAAGTACAACAGAGAGACATGTGGAGGCTTCCACCGGCTCTGCTCTATGATTAAAATTTTCAAAGTAATTTTGAAAGGCATGGGACACATGGAGGGACTATTCCTGTTTGGGGACCAACCCCTAAGTTTTATTTTATAGAAGCATCAGGAGGACACTTGGAGGCTTCCGATCACTCTACCATTTTCTTGTACTTTTCAATGGCCAAAGAAAAATGTCTCAAACCATAGACACATGGTGCCTTCTGCTGAACCTTCATACTTTTTAACAAACTCTATCAGATTGAGACGTGTTGAGACCATGCTTGTTTTAGGTCTCTACTTTTGGGGACCATCTCAAAATGTTCCAATGAGACACGTGGAGACTTCTGCTAGCTCCTTTTTACACTGAGACCTTTCAAAGACCAAAAGACATTTTTCTTAAACCCTGGGCACATGGAAGGACCACACTTGTTTAAAAACTTTCTCCTCTATTTCTCCTTTGTAGTTGCGCCAAGGAAACATGTGGATGGCTATGATAAAAAGTAGAAAAGGGGTAAAATCAATAGTTGCTATGTATTGCATCTATTTTTCTACCATTTTTTCTCCAAGACTCCCGGAGACGCGAATACACACTTTATTTCATCGTTCTTTGATGAAATTCCTTGTCATCTCTCTCTGTAAAGCTCCATTTGATGGATTAGGAAATTAATTTGTGAGTCCAAGGATTTTTAAGGTCAATATTTTGAAGTTGGAATTTCTCAAGAACTTGTATAAACATAGGAATTACCAGAGGAGATGGATGCGGGGCATAGTTGCAGAGGAAAGAAAGGGAAAATGATGGAATGATGAAAGTTGCAGGCACAAAATATGAAAAAGGTGTTTCCTCAGAGAGCAAAATGGATTACCTATCGGATCCAACTGTGTAGAGCCTCTAGAAAATGATTAAAAAGGGGATTTCTCACATGACAAAATTAGAATGATTAGAAGGACTCCAAAAAAATTGTAGCATGGCATCCTAGTCATTAGTTGAGGGCCCAAGAAATGTGATCAGTTCACAATTGGTCCACCTGGCAGCTTTCGGATGTGAATTTTTTAAATGTTGTACTCTAAGGAAAATTGGTAACAAGAAAAGGTCCCTTGAATATTCTTCTCTTTTGGTGGGAAAATTTGAGTTAGTGAAATGTATAAATGCAATGAGAATATTCTTGTAAAAGGTCGGGGGTTGAATTTTTAAGAGAAAATTTGAGAAATCCATCTTCCTGAGAGACCAAGAAGAGACAACCTATTATTTTCTTCTATGTTAGATTTTCTATCATGTCAAGTTGGTTGTATATGTATAGCCATTGATGAGCACTGAGATTGCTCAGGAAGCTTTCCCCTGCTGATGAATCTAAGCAATTTTGAAATTAATTTTTTTCTGATCTCTAGCAATTTGTGTCTGCTTTATTTCAGAATGTCTACAAATGGTTTCTTTTGTTCTTATTGCAATCTTACATTGAAATATTTGTGAAATCACACGGGATCTCATTCCTGTGAGATTTTAATGGTATTTGTAATTTCATTTCAAGAACAGCCTTCATCTTGGGTGAGATAAACAAATTTAAAATCAATTCACTGTCATTTGTTGATAAAGATTGTCTATTAGTCTTTGGGTGTACCTTAGGTGTGATTGATAAGAGATTCTGGTGTTTAATTGAGTCTTTCAATTTAAGCCTTTGTGTTAGAGTCTCAAAGATTGTGTGAAAATGTACTGAGTTGGGCCTCCATTGAAGAACACCTTCTAGTTGAAGGAATGTCTTAACTATTCTAAAGATTTATGTTGTTGAGTTTTCCATTGTTGTGAAGTCCCTCAAAGATGTGGTATAATCAACTTTATCTTGCTTCATCTCCCACCCAAATCATTCAAAAACCATGAATCCATCCTAAACTACCCCTATTTTCCCTGTATATCAACAAAGGAACAGAAATCTACTTAATAAAATATGTAGAACAATCAGGATTTCTTAATGTCTTTAGTAACCTTAGCCTTGTGTTCAAAGTATCTCCATCTGTTAGAAGTGACAACTCTTAAGAGTTAAATTATGGAGTATTGACTGTATTTTCCCAAGGTTTTCTTTATAAAAATTTGTCTAAAAGAAGGATATTTCCATCTCCTTCATCAAACAAAGGTTACACTAAGGGTTCTCTCACCCTGGTCGAAGAGGAACGGCCTAAAGTAGTGAGGTAGGTTAAATCCTCTTGAAGGTGCTATCCATCTCTCCAAAAATATGAGTGAAAAAGGGCCAGTTAGATCTCATCCCCGGCTACAAAATGACACACACTATAATCTATCTATCTCTAAGCTCCCTATCAAATTTGTATTGCTGCTTGGCTTGAAAAGGAGAACAAATTCAGATACCAACAAGATGTTCATAAAAACATTTTCCTTGAACTATTTTTGCAACACGGATGTCAACATCATACTCGGTAATTTTCATAATCTAACCGGCTCTCTTCTCATTCAACTCTTTGTTCAATAAGAACGCTTTAACTCTTGGATGAGAGACTAAGACATGTATCTTATTATTTAAAATTATGTATTTAAACTTATTTAGTCTTCTAACTAATGAAAGTACTTATTTTTCAAGAAAAGTGTACCTTCTCTCGTAGTCATGCAAACTCTTTCCAAAGAAAGCAATTGGGTACTTAGTATTTTCATCATTAACATGAATTAATATGGCTGAAATAGTCTCAGCTCCAGCAAGTGCATACACTGTAAAATCCTTATCAAAATTTGGATTTTCATGAATAGGAGCTTGTGCAATAGCCTACTTGATGGTATCAAATCCCTTTCTTCCTTCTCTGGTCCAATATAAGGTCTTATCTGTATTTAACATGGTCATTAATGGCTTGAATAATGCTGCAAAATATGGATCAAATCTTCTAACAAAGTTGATTTTCTGAAGAAAATTTTGTAGTACTTTGTTATGATGATGTAAGCATAGCTATTAAATTCCTTCAATTCTAAACAGATCAATAGCTAAACCTTGTCTAGAAAAAATATGACCAAGAAATTTACCTTGATGTACTAAAAATATGGACTTTTTGGGATTCAATGATATTCCAAAAAATCTGCAAAACTGGAAAGTCTGCCTAAAATGCATTAAATGTTCATCAGAATTCTCTGAAATTATAGTGACATCATCTAAGTAAACCAATATGCATTTATTTAATAAGCAATCAAAGGCCATGTCCATTACACATTGGAATTTTACACCAGCATTTGAAATTCCAAAAGGAATTCTTTTGTAAGCATAAGTACCCCACTTTGTGGTGAAGTTTATTTTATATATGTCTTCTTCACGCACAAGGATATGATTGTATCCACTACAACCATAAAAAAGCAACAACTAAACTGAACCTTAAACTATTCTTAAAATATTATCCATATTGGGCAGTAGATAACGATTCTTAAAAGCTTCATTAAAAGATCATTGTCTACTACCCAATATGGATAAGATTCCGAATAGGAACAAGATTAGCTACCTAACTTAAATGCTTGAATTGAAATATAATACCTGATTCGATAATTTTGGACAACTGTTTTCTCATTAATGGTTCAATATTCATATTTACAGACCTTTGTTTCTTCCTTACTGACTTCGAATTTGGCTATAACTCTATTGTATGTTAAGTTAAATTGGGATGAAAACCTCTCAAATCTTGGTATTTCCAAGAAAAAACATCTCTGAATTATTTACGTAAATTTATAATGGTTTTTTTTTAGCTGTGGAACACACCTTTCAAATAAAGAGATTTTTTTCATCATCCACCAAGATCTCCTCATAGTTATCCGTGTGAGTAGAAATATTGCCTTTATCTTTAATTAATTGATCATCAAAACTGAAAATATATTCTAGTGTGACCAATCCTTTAGGAAAATTGTTTTTATTTAACTAAACAATATGATCACCATATAAATGCTATAGTTTTTCCTGATTTACTGCAAAAAATTTAGCATCTTACTATAGAAATCTTCAGATTTTTTCATCGTCTTCAAAAACTTACAAATTTTCTTTATTATCATTTATTGAAGGTATGATAATCCAATTTATATGCGGTTCTACTTTTCTATTTTAAATTTGTTCTAGCACATCAAATCTAGCACCAACTACAGGAAGTTTGTCTGCATGCTTGTTTTTAGCTCTTGGAACATATTGCATGCTGATAACATCAAAATCATCCATTAAGTCTGAAACTCTATGCTTGTAATATTTCAGAAATGAATTCTTACACACATTAAAAAATTTCACTTGATTAATAAATAACTCTAAGTCACCAAAAACTCATAAAGGTTGACACCTCTTTTTCTGTCGCATTGTAAGCCATGAATTAATGCTTCATATTTAGCTACATTACATGTATAAGAGAACTGCAGACTTAAAGCTAAAAAGTACCTTTTTTTTGAAGGGGAAGTAAGCATAAAACCCGCACCTTGTCCCTTCTTTTTCTTAGCTCCGTTGAATTGAATCTTTCATAGCCCTTCTTTTTTTTCTGTTTTGGACAGCAAGGGGATTGGTGCATTTTCTTCATGCAAATGTTAGACATAAAAAAAAATATTTTTCTAATTGTTTGAAAGGATCATAAGCATGTTCTTCTTTATTCTTTTCATCCATAAACAGATGAGAAACACTATCTAGTGTAGAAACATATGCTATAACATCAAAATCAGATTGATCTAAAGCTCCATAATTTGATGCAGTGTTTGAAGCATAAGGCTCAATATGAAATCTTTCCAGAGGCTATGAATTTACGGACAACTTTAGTTCCATATCTTGTACTACAGAAACAAAATGATGAATCTAAAGAAAGATAACCTCTTATCTTTTCTATGAAATATCTTCATAAACATAAGGAAAAGTAGGGAGCTAAATCTACAATAGTAACATCCTGTGAAATAGTAATATTTGGGAAAGAGTGTGAGGTTACCCCTAAATTTATGATAATGGCAACTATGTTGATTGTTGTATCATCTAGTTGTAAATAAAATTTCTCTATAGACTCATACTACAGGCTCAATTTTTCTGCAATTGATTTTGGCATAACTATGGTACTTACACCACTTTCAACCATGCAGTTATGAACTAAATTATCTCCAATAATAATAGATAAATAAAATGGTGGTGGTTTCTCGATATCATGAGCATTTAAGACCTTTTGAATCATGCATTTAACTTCTTGTCATCCATTTCTGCAACCCCTTGCAAAAAGGATTAACCTATAGGTTTGGGCATTGATAGTTAATGTGATTAGTTTACAAGAAATATCGTGGAAAGCTTGTAAGAAACATAAAAGGTTTGGAGTAGGATTTGTGTGGATTGTCACCGTGTTTATGCATGACAACACCCTCTTCCTTTCATGTGACAAATCCCTCTTCCTGTCACACGACCATGCCCTCTTCTTGTCATGTGATAAATCCCTCTTCCTGTCACGTGACAACACCCTCTTCCTATCACATGACAACGCCATTTTCACGTTGCGTGAAAATGCCCTCTTCTTGTCATGTGATAACACCCTCTTCCTTTCACATGACAATTCCCTCTTCCTAAAGCGTGACAACACTTCTTCCTTTCATGTGACAACACTTCTTCCTATCACCCGACAACACCCTCCTCCTGTCGTGTGACAATGCTTCACATGACAATGTTTCTTCATCATCCGATAACGCCCTCTTCCAATCACGTGAAAACACTTCTTCTTGTCACACAACAATGCCATTTTCCTATCATGTGATAATGCTTCCTCTTTTCGTGCAATAATGCCCTCTTCCTATCGCGTGACAATGATTCTTCCTGTCGCATGATAACACTTATTCATGTCACGCATCAACTGTGCTTCTTGTCACACATCAACTGCCCCTTGTTGTCATGCGAAAACATTTTTTATTTGCACGTGACAAGTATTTTCCTTGTCGACTGTATATCTTCACTTCTTTTCATGCATCAGCTAGTGGTTTCTGTTGGGTGACAATAAAGAATTTTAGATATGTCCAGACATTAATGATACCATACAAGGTATCTCAACATCCTTACTAATGAGGTAAGGCACACCTGTTCGTCATGAAACAAAAGCACCATTGATAAGTGAACCATCATGGCTGCCCATACCTACATACAAATATTTAATGAAGTATGTTGGTTGGTATCTCCTTTTCTCTATACATATGTAAATTCCCCTCATTTCAAGGGATAGATTTTTCGAATTGTAAAGGAACTCTGCTAAAATTGTTCTAGCACTTTTGTGAGCTACATGCCTCAAATTTATGCATTTTGTGAAGGATTATTTCCATGTGCCTATAATGTAATGGATTGTGCATCATTTAGAGCAATAAAATTAGTGTTTTGTGGCTCTTCATTCCCTAGCTTCACTTATATTGAATTTCTCACCTTCTATTATATTTTGTAGGTATATTGTGCATATTGTGTTTCTTTGTAAGGTTAACATTTGTTGTGTTCCAAGATATTGGAGGTTTGAATGTTTTTTGGGACTATGGCATTTTATATTCCCTCTTCTTACCCATTTCCCTCCACTTTCACTCACTAGGAATCTCTCTAGTATTGTTTTGGTGTTATCGCCTCCCTTAGTTTAGGATTTACATTTATGTATTTCTCTTCCTTTCGTCCCTTGTAATTAGTAGTGTAAGAGTAGATCAACATAGGAATAAGTTAGGATCCAAACTTCTTTACAGATTTTTCTAAATCATAGGGTCACACACCTTGAGAAAATCCCATCTTAGTTAAAAGTAGGGTTTTGTAATGCGTAAATTCTAGTTGCTACTTTTTCGACATAAGAGTTCTGGAAAGCCTGGTGGGACAAAAGTCAATATTTTCATTCTTATCAAGATTGGATGTGTGTCTTGGTGAAATTATAACCTTTAGAGGATTTTAAACAACACATCTGGTGACTTCATAACTTAAATGCAGTGGTTTCAGTAGCCTAATTTTATCAAGTTCATGAGAAGAATCCAAACAAGGTCAAGAACTAGAGAAGAGGGGCTATTTGTCTATCTACATTTATCCCCAGGTAGAGAAATAAGGGGAAGAATACCTCAGAGGTCTCCATATCCACCAAATATAAATTTATCAAAACCTCCACAAGGAAGACCCTTTCTTCAATTGACTAGGGTTCTCAAGCCACTTGGGATGGCTCAACTACAACCACCAAATCAGCCACCTCGAAACCCCTATGTAAATTTCACAACAAGAAATCCACTTTCCCTTAATGCAAAAAATTCAGTTCTGATAGGAGCATTAAAAAATAGCCCATACTTCACTCGAGAAAATCACACAACTCCCATCAACCAAATTCAAGACATTACAAATGTTTGTGCCATACATTAAATTTCTGAGATAGATATTGCGGTCAAGTTATTGGATTCTTCTTTAAAAGGAAAAGTGTTGTAGTGGTTAAGAGGCTTAGGAGCAGGATCAATTTAGAATTGGGATCAATTGTGCATAGCTATCTGTGGATATTTTAGGGAGAGGGATGAAAACTTATCCCTTTTGGAGCAAATGACTACAATAAAAAGGGCACCACTTGAGTAGATGATAGACTTCTATTCCAGATTCCAAACAATATGGGAAAGGATCCCAATTGTGGTCAGACTAACAACTGAAGGTACATTTAAATATTTTGTTAGATATCTAAATTCTGATATATCTATTATGATACAATCTATGGGGGGATAACCCTACTAGATGCTTATGTCATAACTATTAGAGCTGATAATTTTTGAATTACCTTGTTAATTTAAATGTCTTAATAACCTTATTAATTTAAATGTCTTAATTTTAAAACATGAGTTCACTTTTTAAGGGGTCACTTTATGGGGTAGGGAAGTGTTCATTATCCTAACCTAACTTTTAATATGGGACCTTTCTAGTTGTTTCAACATTGTAGAAATTAAAGAACCTTGGTATTTAGTTTCATGCGCCACTTTTACCCTTGCCACCCCATGGGGGAATATTCAACTTTAGTAGGAATTATTTTATTATTTAAATAATCCTTAGGGAGATTAAACGTGCCTAATCAAATCAATGTATTAACATTTAATGTAGATTTTAAACATTGTGTTATCATGGAAAATTAATTTTTAAATTCATCGCCTTAGAGACATTAATGTGGCAGTTGTCTTTTTTGAAAACTTTTATGGGCGCTCTTTCCAAAAAAAAATTATTCCACAATTTTTCTAACTAAACCTAGGTTGTTCTTGGGCCTCGTGTGGCCATTTTTTATCAGGCGTTACACTTGGTATCAGAGTCGTGGGTTAAAATATTGGACCCTTGGATACACAAGAAAACATCAGACATGAACATTGAACCTAGTAAAATATTAAACCTAGCACAATACTAAAACTAGAAAATAACTTGTCTGAAGAATGGTATATTTTAGTAAACTTAGAAAATTGGAATAAAACCTATAATAATGAACTAAATTTGCCTTGTTTTGTGTAGGATCCATTGATTAGATGAGGGTTCCTTTCACATATACCTAGATACACCACCTCAAGAACATTCCATAGCGGCCATTCTACCCCAGATTTTACAGACGCTTCAGGATTGTAATGCCACTATATGCAAAGGGTCCTTAGGAGGATGATCAGACAAAAATGATAGGGATGCATCTATTAAGGCTCATGCATCTCCTCAACACATCGAGGAAAATAGGGCAGAGAAATCTTGCATAGAGTCAGTAAGAGTAGAGTCACCACAAAGGGGACAGGGAGAAAAGATTTCAAGACACAGGGATAGATCTCGGAGCCCTAGACCTAGAGATGATCATACAGACAGGCCTAGGGGTCGAAAGTCAACAGCTGCAGACCATATCAGTGAGATCCTGAAGCTACAACCATCTCACTATTCTAGAGATACAGGTGGATTTCAGGCAGAGGCCTGGTTGGTGAGTTTGAGCGGGTGCTTCAAGCTCTGCCCTTGTAATAGCAACATGACTGTAGATGAGTATGAGAGTCGATTTCTAGACCTACTCCAATATTTCAACTATATATAGGATGAGCAGGTACATATTCAAAGGTTCATCAAGGGCTTGAATTTAAATTTGGGTGGTGTAGTGTGCATTCACTTCCCACAGAACTTTGCTGAGGCCGTGGGGAAGGCTTATATTACATAGGAGACACAAGAAAACACACAATAGGCTAGGGACAGAGTTCAGAGCCACATCCAATAGATGCAGGATATCAGATCGAGGGGGTCAGGTCCTCCTTCACATGGTGGACATGGTTTAGAACAGTCATCTATTAAGCCACCACAACAGCCATCGTAGTAGTAGACCTGACAACCATACACACCTACTCAGAGATTCAACACATAGAGAGGAAGAAGTATGGGGCCACCACCTAGGAGTCCAATTAGGACATAGAGTATGCCAAAAGTGCAGTCAGAAGGAGATCTTTGAGAGAAATCTGAGTATTCAATAGCCAGATCATCAGGATCCACATCAAAGACCTCTAGAGTAACAGTTGGAGCTGCATCTCATTAGAGAGGACCGGGCAGCTGTTATGGTTGTGGTGTTGCCAGAAATCATTTGAGGGATTTCCCTTAGAACCCTAGTAACAAGGGTAAGACACAGGTTTCTGAGCCTACTGTTGGTGATACGGGGTGCAGTCATTAGATCTATTCAGTGGTCAAGAACTACTAGGATGAGCACTAGAGTACCATGATTGAGATGACGGGTAGGACTAGTGGTATTCCTACCTCCATTTAGTTTGATTCTGGTTCATCAGATTATTTTATTGCACCATCCTTAGTAGAGAATTATAGGATGGTGGACAGTTAGGCAAGGTCTTAGTTGAGACATTGAGATGGCTTTTGGAGCCAAAATCTCTATAGACCCCTTAGTAAAGGAGTGTGTAGTAGATCTGGGACCCTTCACCACTACCTCAGATCTTCACATCCTTCCTCTGGGTTCTTATGGAGTCATCTTAGACATGGACTAGTTGTCTACACATAGAGATAGAGTGGACTGTTACCATAAGACTATTACTTGTATAGATGACCTAGGAGTCAAGTCAGTGATAGAAGGGGTTAGGAGGCTTGTTTCTATTCCCACCATCTCTGATATGCAGCTTAAGTGATGTGTGCAACGAGGTTGTTAAATGTATGCTAATCCTATTAGTGACAGATAAAAGGATGAGTCTAGTTTACCATCCCTTGGTGATCATCCCATCTTCAGAGAGATTTTAGATGTCTTTCTATGGGAACTAACAAGGTTACCAACCCCACGTGAGATAGATTTTCATATAGATTTTGTTTTAGGCGCAGAGCCTATCTCATGAGCACCGTATCAGATGACTAATATTGAGAAATGCAAGCTTAATCTACATCTTGAGGGCATTCTGGAGAAAGTCCTGATCCATCCTAGTGTATCACCTTGGCTTCACTGGTGATTTTTCTAAATAAGAAGGAAGGATCTTTGTGGTTGTGTATTGATTACTACCAGTTTAACAAGGTAACGATCAAGATTCGTTACCCCCTTCCACACATTGATGATTGATTTGATCAGATGAAGGGGGGAAACAATTTTCTCTAAGATAGATCTTAAGTCAGGTTATCATCAGCTAAGGATCACATAGGTAGATATTCATAAGACCACCTTCTGTGCAAGATATGGCCACTACGAGTTCACCGTAGAGCCTTTTGGTTTTATGAATTCCCCCGCAGTGTTCATGAGCTTGATGAATGGGATGTTAGGGACATTATTGGATAATTTCATGCTCATATTCCTTGATGAAATTCTTATTTACTCACGTACAAGTGAGGAGCACGAGGAGAACCTTTTTTAGGTTATTCAGTGTATTTGTGAGCAGCATCTTTATGGGAACCTGGAGAACTGTGCGTTGTTTCAGATAGAGGTGCAGTATTTGTGCCACATCATTTCTGGGGAAGGTATGGCAGTCGATCCTTCCAAGGTTCGAGCTATTATGGATTGGCTAGCACCAAATAGTGTGACAGAGGTGCGCAACTTCATGGGTTTAGCAGGATATTACAAGATATTTGTTGAGGACTTTTCTTAAGTTCTGCACCCTATGACTTCCCTTCAGTGAAAAGGTAAGAAGTTTGTATGGTCAGATAGATGGGAGTAGGCCTTCAAGACACTGAGGGAATGCCTCAAAAAAATGCCTATTATTGTAGTGCAAGATCCTAAGGGTGATTTCTTTGTATGTACAGATGCTTTTATGGTAGGACTTGGGGGCGTGTTGATGCAGGAAGGCAGAGTAGTGGCATTTGAGTCTCGCAAACTAAAGGATTATTACTTCAATTATCTAACTCATTATCTTGAGCTTGTGTTAGTTTTTCTAACCTTAGTACGATGGAGACACTTCCTTCTTGGAAGGATATTTACACTCAGTACTGATCACTTGAGTCTTTGCCACCTCTTCACGCTTCCCTATCTCAACACTCATCAATGGTGTTGGATGGAGTTGCTTTGTGAGTAAGACATGGAGATAGAGCATGTGAAGGGGAACGAGAATGTGGTTGTAGATTCCTTGACTAGAAGGAGACATGTGGTCATGGTCACTTCAGTGGGCATAAATTTGTGGAGCAGGCTATTGCAGGAGCTTCCTCACTACAACTTTTACCTTGCATCCAGGGTAGATATTGAGTCTCAGAGACCCCTAGAAGGGAATTTTGATGGAATCTCTTTAGATATGGATGGCCTTCTCTGACATCAAGGTTAGATTTATGTTCTTAGAGATGGAGGTTTGAGATAGGACATTTTGAAAGAGACTCATCATCCACCCTATTTAGCCCATCTCAGGGTGAAGAAGATGCACACTACTCTGAGATAGTTGTACCATTAGAGGAGACTTCAGAGAGACATGGCTCAATTTATATCACATTATTTAGAGTTTCAGAAGGTGAAGGCTGATCATCAACATCTAGATGGCCTTCTCTTTCCTAATGCTATATCAGAATGGAAGTGGGACACCATTTCCATTGACTTCATTATTGGGCTACTGACGTCGAGACACCACCATAACGCCATTATGGTCACGGTGGATAAATTGATGAAAGTGGCTCATTTTTCTCTGGTTAAGAACTCCTACATAGCTAGTGTAGTGGCATAGGTATATCTTGATGAGATCGTTAGGTTACATGTGATTCTGTAGAAAATCATTTGTGACTGCAATCCTTTGTACACTTCCCACTTTTAGACTACCATGCAACATGCCCTCAGGACGAAGATGAATTTAAGCACATCATATCACCTTGAGACAAATAGGTAGACTGAGTAGGTGAATCAAATTTTGGAGGACATGCTTAGGATGTACGTCGTGGATCACCAGTCAAGATGGGAGGAGTACTTTAACTTAGTGGAGTTTGTCGACAATAATACTTTTCAGAGTTCAATAGGCATGGCTCATTTTCAAGAATTATATGGCAGAGAGTATAGGACACTTGTTAGTTGGGATAGGTTAGAGGACGTGGTTTCTTTTGGGCCAAATTTATTATAGGACATGGAGCATTAGGTGGTTGTGATCAGACAAAGACTGCAGGAGGCACAAGATACACAGAACAAGTATGCAAATCAACATAGGATAGATCATAGTTTTGATGTGGGAATGAAGGTGTTCCTTTGTGTCAGGCCACATAAGAGCCCTATCTGTTATAGAAAATGTTCTAAATTAGCTCCTAAATTTTTGGGTCCCTTTGAGATTTTGGAGCATATCAGCCCTTTGGCCTACCAATTAGCATTGTCACCTAGATTGTCTCGCGTCCATGATGTGTTTCATGTTTTAGTAATTAGGATATATATTGCAGATCCTTATCATGTATTGGATTGGACCTCATTACAAGTACAGGATCAGGGGCTAGTGACGGTGGAGCCCATCTACATTTTAGAGCGTAGGACCCTGGGCCTTTGAGGCAGAGATATTAACCAGGTTTGAGTGTAGTGGGATAGGTATGATGAGACTGCAGCTATATGGGAGGATGCTACATTACTGCAAGTTTAGTTTCCACACTTTTTCTAGTGAATTCAAGGAGAAAGTCGAGTCTTAAGGCAGGGGATGTAGTGCACACTTCCCTTCCACACCTTTTTGTTATTGATTATAATACTGTCAACTATACTTATGGATATTATTGTATCTTTTGATTTAACGTGATGATTATATGTTAGATATATTGGACTATTATTGATTCGATTCATATATGATGCATGTGGATTATTAGAGACATTTTATATTTATGTTGATATATTGTTGACATGGTTATTCATATATATATTTCCGACACGTAACATCCATTGCCACACTGCGTAGGATTTAATAATTGAATTAATGTTGTGATCACTTTGACATGGATGAAACATTGGATAGATATCTTTCTAGAAACTTGTAAATGATATCATATTTTCCTAGATGATATTAGTTCATATATATAGATGATCTTAAATTTATATTGCATATTTTGGCATAGATGTTTTAATGTGGCCACGAGGCCAAAGGATGTATTTTTGTGTTTTGTAGGTAAATTTATTCACAACAAACATTGGGTAGGGATTGGATACCAACCGTATATGGAATTCTAGATGTATTCAACAAGGGTCCTCAATGGCAACATGTAATTGTGTGTGTGTGTGTTTGAATTTTGTTAGGTGAAAATTGTGACCAAGAGGTCATGTGTTTTCTTTTATTTTAGTTTCCCTTTCTTAATGTTAGTATGTGTTTCTTTTAGTGATGTAATTTACTTGTTTTAATAAGTTAGATTTTTATGTATGTATTTTACCCTTTATTATTAATGGGTTGTAGTGTCTTATTAAAGTTAATAAATCTAGTCCTAAACTAATTAAAGATGTGACCAAAGGAATGCATCTATTAGAGTATATTTCTCTTGGATTTTGAGTTGTAAGTTGAGTGCTTGGGGATCTTGAGTGTTGTACACTCTACCCCTTCATGGAAATTCGAATTTGGCCTTAGAGGCTGAATTTGGATGTCTTGTGGGACAAGTCAAACTTGTCCCAAACCTCTTAAATTGATATGCCAACCCTACATATGGGTTGGGGGGTCAAAATTAGACCACATTAGGTATTTTGGGAAGGTAAAAAGCTGAAATGTTTATTACACTATCTTTCAAGTAATTAATTTTGTTCTTAAGGGGGTGTGGGCTTAGATGGTGTGTGTAAGTAATATGTCATTCCTTCAACCACTTGTTGATTGTGCTTTGGAATATGAGGTTGACTAAGGTGATGTGGAGGGGAGAGGAAATGAGGTGGCTTCCTACTTGGAGCCACATCACCCTCCTCTCTCCCTTTTCTATTTATTGAAATTCTTTTGCTTGTTTTGGGGTTACTTCATTATTTTTGTGCTCTTGTAATTGTTTTGGAGAGTGAGAGAATTGTTGAGAGTTCTTGTGGATTTTTGGAGCTTGTGGATGCTTTTTTGGTTTTGAGGAGCTCAGATTTTTACTCTTGGAACAAGATCTACTATGGAAAGGTAGGAGCTTTATCCTGCTTATGTTATGCTTTATTTTGTGTTTATATGCTTGTGTTGAGTATTGTATTATTTGGAATGTTTGCTGGGTGTGGGTAGATTTCCTAATGTTTGGAATACGAGGAGACTTTGGGGAGATTTCATGTAGGGAGGCATAAGATTTTACCTTTTGTGTTGGAGGGAGTTTGGGTTGGGTGCCCCACCTTGTACATGGAATGCTTGCATTTCTTTCTTGTTTATTTTATGAGGGAGGCATAAGAGATTAAGGGAGTCATGAGAGTATGTGAGAGGTATAGGGGGTACTTGAGGGAGGCATTAAGAGTATGTAGGGGATTTAAGGTATGCATTGGAGGATTTAAGGTGGGCACCCATTCTAATTGGGAGGCATAAATGGCCGCCCTATAGGTCTTGCTCCTTTGACTTTCATTTTAAGCCTTGTTTTTTGTTGTTTTGTTCTTCTTATCTATGTGTTCTTGTTTAGTTGAATATGGTTGAAATGACTATGAAATATTTGTTTGTGTTGTGGAAGATTTTTGTTGCCATGTGTTGGAATTATCTCCTATTGTAATGTGGTTAGGGCTAAAGGGCCAATGGAGAGGATGGCTATCTCCTCTTCATTGGATATCTTTGTTAGTGTGGAGAGCATTGCATCTACCCCCCATTTTGTGTGTGAATCAAACAAACCTTGGAGGAGCTATCTTGATGGTGTTGAGAAGCTTGAAAATTTTGGTGAAATCCATAAGAAGATCATTTCTTGTAACAAAACTTCCTTTGTGCTATTCCCACTTAGAGTGGAGGAACTTGTAATATTGCATTTTACTTTTAGTTTATATTCTTGTATGATTTTCCACTTTTAGTGGAGGACATTGTATTAAACTTGTGAACGAAAATTGTATTCCATTATTGGTTATGAAATTTGTATTATATATTGAAAAAGAAGAAGAAAGAATTGTGTTGTAAAGTTAGTTTTGTGAAATAGGAAATAAAGTTCATTATCCATGTTTGAAAGTTGTATTGTAGGAAAGGAAAGTTTCCAAGTCATTGATGTATTTTTATTATTAGAGATGAGAAGGAAGAAATATTAAAGTTCATAGTATTACTTAAAGGCATGTAGTGAAGTAAGTGGTATTGATTTATTTTCATTGTAGTGGAGGAAATATGATTTTAAAACCCTATTCCAAATATATGGAAATTGTTCTTAAGTTTTAAAAATAGTCTTGGGAATATTGCCAATGAAGAAATCTAATTCTTATCTCTAGCATGTATCCTCTTTTAGAAATTTGTATTAAGTAATCTTACCATTTCATTTAGTTAAGGGAAGTGAAATGAAATGTAAAGGTTAGACTCATATATAAGGTATTACTAAATGTTGACTAGAAGAGAAGAAAGTTCTTAATGCAAGTTTTTTTAACATTTAAATCCATGACTATTAGTCTATATGTTCAGTTTTAGGTTGATAGTAATGCTAGTATCCTAAACATTGATTAGTAATTGCAAATCATTGCTACTAGTGAAAGTCTGTACTAATAAGATAATTTAATCTAATACTCATATATACTATTCCTTAACATTTGTTGTATTAAATTGTATAAAAAAAACACCCTATGTGTAAATCTTAGTCAAAGGAAATATTATTCACATTACTATATGATATTATATATATGATATATATATCACATATATATATATATATATACATACATATATATATATACATATATTACATTATACATATACATCATATATATATATACATATACATATACATATACATAGTACATATACATATACATATACATACGTACATGTATGTATGTATGTATGTATGTATATGTATATGTGTGTGTGTGTGTATATATATATGTGTGTGTGTGTGTGTATATATGTCATATATGTATAACATGTATATATGTATATATGTATATATGTATACATATACATATACATATACATATATATAACATACTTAAATGTATTTTATAAAGCAAATTAGGTAATTTAAGTGAAAACCAAATTAAATTGAAATAGATGTCGGTATGGGAGGGCCGCAACAGGGTGCATCCCTAATGGTCGATTATTATTATATGTAGATTTGGGGTGGGGAGGGGTCGGAAATCCCAACCCCCACCCAATTTTATATTAATATGAGGTGGGGGTTGGCGTCACTGACCCCTCCCCACCCCCTATACACTGGTTATTCCCCACATATTAAACTGCACCCTGGCTCTGCATGCGGCCAGTATGCACAGTGCCCCTACGCAACATGTGTGTATTTATATATATCATATTATGAAATTTGGGTTTACCGCGGCTAACTTTTTTTTTGTTAATAATACATAAATAAAAAATAAATGTTTTACTTGAACCAAATAAATATATACATCTAATTATATATATATATATATATATATATATACTTACTCATTAAATGGAAGATATAAATATCTTATATAGCTTTATAAATAAATATAGACAAATACCCACAAGCTCTATCTCTCTCTCTCTCTCTCTCTCTCTCTTATGGACCCAAGTGAAAATATAAAGGAACCTATCTAAAGTTAAAAAATGGGAAAATTACCCACAACCCATGTTTTGAAAAACGTAGGAGATGGGCTATACGATAAAATATTTGAATCCATTGAATGACAACTTGTAAGCTCCTCCTAAATCTTGGAATGGCCTTCTAATGGATTCCCTTCCTCCTCCAATAACTTACAAAACAAAATAGAAACAATGAGACAAATGAAATGAGAAAGAGGACTTCATAAGGATGCGTTTAGGGTTAGTTGCTACCCTATTTCTTCATCAAGGGTACCAAATTGAATACGTCCAAGGGATGAGATTCATCCCTACAAAAAGTAGGTAGAAGAGTGCGTGAATAGAAATTGACCTTGTTAATTTAAATGTTTTAATTTCAAAATATGGGATGACTTTTTAAAGGGGTTACTTTATGGGGTAGTGGAAGTGTTCACTATCCTAACCCAACTTTTAATATGGGACCTTGCTAGTTGTTTCAACATTTTAGAAATTAGATAACCTTGGTATTTAATTTCATTGGCCACTTTTACCCTTGACACCCCATGGGGGAATATTCAACTTTAGTAGGAATTAATTTATTATTTAAATAATCCTTAGGGAGATTAAACTTGCTTAGTCAAAACAATGTGCTAAAACTTACTATAAATTTTAAATATCGTGTTATCATGGAATATTAATTTTTATTTGTGTCATCATCATAGAGACATTAATGCGGCAACTGTCATTTTTGAAAACTTTTGTGGGCTCTACTTTCCAAAAAAAATTATTCGTTACAATTTTTCTAACTAAACCTAGGTTGTTATTAGGTATCATGCAAGCTATTTTTTAGCAGCGTGTTACACTTGGTATCAGAACCGTGGGTTCAAATATTAGGACCCTTGGGCACACAAGAAAACATGTCAGACACGAACATTGAACCTAGTGCAATATTAAACCTAGCACAATACTAAACCTAGAAAAACAAGTTGTCTAAAGAGATTGTATATTTTAGTAAACTTAGAAAAATGCAATAAAACCTAGAATGATGAACTAACTCTATCCTTGGTATGTGCATGTGGCACAAATCAGACAAGGGGTCCTTTCGTATAGACTTAGATATACCACCTCTAGCTTAGACCGCTATTGCGGCCATTCTACCCCAAACTTTACAAGACGCTTTAGGAAGTCAATGCTGCTATACATGGAGGCTCCTTAGGAGGACGATCAACCAAACATGATAGGGTGCCATCCAGTTTAGTGTTCCTGCATCTCCTCACCACAACGAGGAGCATAGGGCAGAGAAAATCTACGTGGAGTCAGCTAGAGCAGAGGTCATCGCAGAGGGGATACGGAGATAGGATTTCAGGACACAAGGATAGGTCTCAGAGCCCTAGAGCCTAGAGATCAGCATGCAGAGAGGCGTAGGGGTCACCAGTCAAAAGTTGTAAACCATATCAGGGAGATTTTGAAGCTATGAACCATATCACTATTTCTTGAGATATAGGTAAATTTTAGGTAGAGGCCTAGTTGGTGAGCTTGAGTAGGATGCTTCAAGCTCTACCCTTGTACTAGCAACATGAAAGCTCGTGTTATGATCCATCTTCTAGAGGGATTAAGTTAGTTTCTGGTGGAGAACCAGAGGAGTAGAAGCATCCACGTTGATCCAGATATGGTTACCTGGGAGCTCTTTGAGGAGTGTTTTAGTTGCAGGTACTTATCCCAGAGGTTTATTTGAGTAACGGATAGATGAGTTCCACGACCTCTGTCAGGAATTTATGACTGTAGTTGAGTAGGAGAGTCTGATTTTTGGACCTACTATAGTATGTTGACTATATGTAGGATGAGTAGGTACGGATCCACAGGTTCATGAGGGGCCTGAATTTGGATTTGGGTGGTATGGGGCACATTCATTTCTCAACATACCTTAGCAGAGGCCATGGAGAAGGCCTATATTGTAGAGGAGACACAAGGAAAGATACATAATGATAAGTGACAGAGCTTGGAGCCGCATCCAGCAGATGTAGGATAGCAGATCTAAGGGGGTCAGTTCCTCCTCCTCGTCATGGACAAGGTTTAGCATAGTCATTCTTTCAGGCCACCACAATAACTAGCCACTAGCAGTAGCAGACTTGCCCACCATTATAGACCTCCTCAGAGGTTCGAAACATAGAGACGATGGAGTATAGAGCCTCCTCCTAGGTGTCCCATTAGGACATACAGGGTGCGCATCGAGAGTGCACAGTCAATAAGGAGCTTGTTAGTAATGACCTCAACAGTCTATAGTTAGATCGTCAGGATCCACAACATCAAAGCTCTAGAGTACTGGCTAGAGATGTATCTCACTAGTAGAGGACCAGGCAAGTTGTTATGGTGGTGGTGATTACTAGACATCATTGGAGATATTTCCCACAGAACACTAGCAATAAGGGACCGACACATGTTCTCATGAGCCTACTGTTGGTGACATGGGGCATGGAGTCATCGACATCTACGCAGCGGTCGAGAAATGCTAGGATGAGTACTAGAGTACAATGAGTAGAGATGACATGTAGCATTGGTGGTATTTCTATCTCAAGGCATTTTATTTGATTCTGGTTCATAGAGATTCTTAGCCATTACACCATCATTAGTAGATTAACGTTGCAGCTCTGAGTGGCCAGTTAGGAACGATCTTAGTTGGGACGTCAGATGGCTTCTAGAGCCAAATCGAGATGTCTTCCAGAGCCAAAATCTCTATCGAATCCTTAGTAAAGGAGTGTGTACTGGATTTGGGACCGTTCACCACTACCTCAGATCTTTGCATCCTTCCTCTGGGTTCTTTTGGAGTCATCTTGGGCATGCCACTTACGTTTTCTTCACACAGAGCTAGAGTGGACTATTACCATAAGACTATTGGCTTGTACAGATGATCTAGGAGTTGAGTGCAGCCTATAGCCACGATGTTAGATAGGGCAGCCGTTTCACATTCGCACCATCTCCGCTATGTATCTTAAGCGGTGTGTGCAATGGGGTTGTTAAATGTATGAACTCAAAATAAGTGGGTTGAGTGAAAGACCTAAGAGGATGAAGTCTAGTGCAACATCCCTTAATGAATCATCCCATCTTGAGAGATTTTTCAAGATGTCTTTCTATAGGGAGCTAATTGTATTTGGTTACCACCCCCACATGAGATAGATTTTTACATAGATTTGGTTCTGGGAATAGAGCCTTTCTAATGAGCACCATATCAGGATGACTACTCCTGATCTCTGTGAGCTCAAGTTGTCTAGAATTGAGAGCCTTTGGAGAAAGGTTTGATCCATCCTAGTGTATCCCCTTGGGGTTGCACCATGTTATTTTTGTAAAACTCAAGAAGACTAGGGATATCTGTGACATGTGTATTGATTACCACTAGCTGAACAAGTAACGATGAAGAATCGTAACCCCATTTCACGCATTGATGATTTATTTGATCAGATGAAGAGGGCCACAGTTTTCTCCAAGATAGATGTTAAGTCAAGTTATCATTGTAACTAAGGATCACTAGAGGAAGATATAATAAGATCACCTTTCGTATGAACCCAGAGATATGGCCACTATGATTTCACTGTAGTGCCTTTTGGTTTGACGAATTCCCCTGCACTATATTATCATGAGCTTTGATGAATGGGGTAATTTAGGTACATTATTGGATTGCTTCGTGCTCATTTTACTTGCATGAAATTATGATTTACTCATGTATGCTTGAGGATCACATGAGGAGAATACTTCTCTAAGTTCTTCAGTGTCATCGTGAGCAATGATATTTATGGGAACCTGGAGAAGTGTGTGTTCTTTCAGACAAAGGTGCAAATATTTGGGCCACATCATTTCTAGGGAAGCTTATCATAGTAAATCCTTCTAAGATTGATGAGCTATTATGGATTGGATAACACCCACTAGTGTGATAAAGGTATGCAAACTTCATGGTGTTTAGCAGGATATTACAGAATATTTGTTCAGGACTTCTCTTATAGTTACGCACCCCATCACTTCCCTTCAGCGGAAAAGGGAATAAAGTTTGTATGGTCAGATAGATGTGAGTAATCCTTCAAGGTTCACTTGGGAGTTGTTTAATGCCTCACATTAGCACCTATAGCTTGCCTAGTGCAAATTCTTAGGTTGAGTTCTTTATATGAATACATGCTTCTTTGGAAGCGATGACTTGGATTGGTGTGTTGATGTAGGAGGGATAAGTAGTGGAAGCTTTTGAGTCTCGAAAACTCAAGGATTATGAGCTTAATTATCTGAATCATGATCTTGAGCTTGTGAGAAGTTGTTAGATGCCTTAGTATGATCTAAGACACTTCCTTCTTGGCCTGGATGATTTACACCACATGAGGACATGATCACTTGAGTCTTTCCCACCTCTTCATGCAGCCCAATCTCAAGCGCTCGTCAACAGCACTTGGATGGAGTTACTTTGTGAGTATGAACATGGAGATAGAGCATGTGAAGGGGAAGGAGAACGTGGTTATAAATTCTAGAGAGTACAGATGGAGGCATGTGGTTATGGATCACTTCCAATGGGCACAGATTTAAAGAGCAGGATTTTACATCAGCTTATCCTCATCAAAAGCTTCTATCTTATGCAGCTTCAAAGTAGAGATTGAGTCCCCTTATTAGGGTATCACCCTTGATGTTATACTTTTTATTACATTTTTTAACTTACTAAGGCAGAATGTGCCTGTCTGTGTGTGTGATGCTAGATGTTATGCTTATTTATAAATGTTTGAGTAACATTGAAGACAGGACATTTTGATAAAGGCTCACCATGTCTAACATTATTCAGCCTATCTCGATGTTTTGATTGGTACAGATCAAGAGCTACTGTCCCCTACATTCTGAGGAAGTGGTGTGATCTATATTTTTTTTTAAAGGGGACTTCAGAGAGACGTGGCTTAGTTTGTCTCACGTTGTGTTATAGTGTCAATAAAGTGAAGGTTTATTGTTATTGATATATCAGTTGTCCTTGTCTTTATTCATGAACTATTTTTTAGTTTTTATTGAGACACCATTTACATGGATTTCATTCGTTGTGTTATCGATGTCGATTGGTACCACCACGATGCCATCATGTTCATTGCGGTAGTATAAATTGATGAAAGCTAGGGTGGAATTTATTATGACATATTTAAGACCACCTATAAAACTATTTCATTGGCATGGGAAAATCCTTAATGAGATTACAAGCCAGCATGGGATTAAATGTCAAGTTTATAATTATATGTTATCATTGGTCATGTTTTTTATTAATGATGAAAGGTTTTTTGACTAGGGCCCTACCCATGCAGCAAAAAGGCCATAAAGAAGAATGAGGCAATCAGGATTTCAAGAGAAAGACACATCACAACTACATCATTAGAATAAATGGTTAGATAGAAACAATCATTTAAACTCATATTTCCTATGCAGGACATGCTTAGGATGTACAACCTGTTTTGGATCACCAGTCAAGATCCCTAAGATTATTTGTACTATGGTGCCAATGGTCATCATTAAGTAATATGTGTATCTAGATTCCCTCCCAAACACTATGGCTCCTTTTAAGAGAATCGGGATGGTAAAGAGTGTAGGACACACTACTGGGATTGGGGAGCATACTTTGAGTTGATAAGAGGATCTCTTGTGCAACACAACTTCTAATTACAGGACTTTGGGCAACATGTGGTTATGATCAGACAAAGATTACTATTTTTCTCCTACAAGTTTGATCCAGATTTTAGAAGTATATTAAACTCAACAAAAGGACATTTAATTTTGAAGTTTATTTATGTGGGCTATTAAGGTGTACCTTCATGTCTAAACAGGCCTCATGAACTCAGCCCTATATGTTTACGGACAAGGTTCTAAATGCATTCTCTTGAGTATTATATGTTTACATTTGAGATCTTAGAGCATATCAGCCCTTGTGGCCTAGGATTTAGCATTGCCGACCTAGCTTGGCTCATGTCCATGATGTGTTTCATCTTTTCAGTCTACTTAGGAGATATATTGTAGATCGTTCTCATGTGCTGGATTTGTGCCTCATTGCATGGTGTAGAGACTTCAAGGGCAGGTGACGGTGGAGCCTGTCTACATTTTAGAGCCTAAGACCCTAGGCCTTCGAGGCAGAGATATTTACTAGGTTTGAATATAGTGGGATATAGTATGATGAGACTGTGGCTACATGGGAGGATGCTACATTGCTACGGGTTCTTTTAACACACTTAGATGTAGTGCCCACTTCCCTTCGACACCTTTTTGTTATTGATTATGATACTGTCAACTACACTTATGGATATTATTGTAGCTTTTTTATTTAGCATGATGATTAGATGTTAGATATACTAGATTGGTGTTGATTCAGTTCATATATGATGCATGTGGATTATTAGAGACATTTTATATTGATGTTGATATATTGTATGACATGGTTATTATATATATTATATATTGACATGCGATATCTTTCGCCACATTGAGTAGGCACTTGATAATTGAATTAATGTTGTGATCAATTTGACATGGATGAAACGTTGGATAGAAATGTTGCTAGAAACTTGTAAATGATATCGTATTTTCCTAGATGATATTAATTCATATATATAGATGATATTAGATTTATATTGCATATTTTGGCATAGAATGTTTTAATGCGGCCATGAGGCCGAAGGAGGTATATTCTGTGTTTTACAGGTGTGTAATTTATTCATAACAAACATCAGGGGGGATTGGAGACCAACCACATTGGAATTCTAGATGAATTCAACAAGGGTCACCATGGAAACATGTAATTGTGTGTGTGTGTTGTTTGAATTTTTGGTTAGGGGGAAATTGTGACCAAGGGGTCATGTGTTGTCTTTTGTTTTGGTTTCCATTTTATTAATGTTAGTATGTGTTCCTATTGAGTGACGTAATTTACTTGTTTTAATTATTTAGATTTTTGATGTATGTTTTATCCCCTTTATTATTAGTGGGTTGTAGTGTCTTATTAAAGTTAATAAATCTTTTTCCTAAACTAATTAAAGATGTGACCAAAGGAATACGTTTATTAGAGTAGGATTTGCTCTTGGATTTTGGGTTGTAAGTTGAGTGCTTGAGGATCTTGAGTGTTGTACACTCTACCCCTTCATGGAAATTCGAATTTTTGCCTTAGAGGCCAAATTTGGAAGCTTGTGGGACAAGTTCAAACTTGTCCCACACCTCTTAAATTGCTATACCAACCCTACCTATGGGTTGGGGGTCAAAACATTAGACCCCATTAGGTGTTTTGGGAAGGTAAAAAGGTGAAATGTTTATTGCACTTTCTTTAAAGTAATTAATTTTGTCCTTAAGGGGGTGTGGGCTTAGATGGTGTGTGTAAGTAATATGTCATTCCTTCAACCACTTATTAATTGTGCTTTGGAATATGAGGTTGACTAAGGTGATGTGGAGGGGAGAGGAAATGAGGTGGCATCCTACTTGGAGCCACATCACCCTCCTCTCTCCCTTTTCTATTTATTGAAATTCTTTTGCTTGTTTGGGGGTTACTTCATTATTTTGGGGAGCTCTTGTATTATTTGGAGAGTTAGAGGATTATTGAGAGTTCTTGTTTATTGTTGGAGCTTTTTGGATGCTTGCTTGGTTTTGAGGAGCTTGGAGATTTACTCTTAGAAGAAGCTCTATTATGGAAAGGTAGGAGCTTTACCTTGCTTATGTTATGCTTTATTTTTTGTTTATATGATTGTGTTGAGTATTGTTTTCTTTGGAATGCTTGTTGGGTGTGGGTAGATTTCATAAGTTTGGAGTAGGAGGAGACTATGGGGAGTATTTCATGTAGGGAGGCATAAGACTTTACCTTTTTGTTTGGAGGGATTTTGGGTTGGGCTCCCCACCTTGTACATGGAATGCTTGCATTTCTTTCTTGTTTCTTTTATGAGGGAGGCATAAGAGATTGAGGGAGGCATAAGATTATGTGGGAGGTATAAGGGGTACTTGAGGGAGGCATAAGAGTATGTAGGGGATTTGAGATATGCATTGGAGGCTTTAAGGTGGGAACCCATTCCCATTGGGAGGCATAAGTGGCCTCCCCATAGGTATTTCTCCTTTGTCTTTCATTTTAAGCCTTGTTTTTGTTGTTTTGTTGTTCTTCTTTATCTTGTGTTGTTGTTGATTTGAATGTGGTTGAAATGGTTGTGAAATATTTGTTTGTGTTGTGGAAGCTTGTTGTTTGTCATGTGTTGGAATTATCTCCCATTGTAATGTGGTTGGGGCTCGGGGGCCAATGGAGAGGATGGATTCTCCTCTTCATTGGATATCTTGGTTAGGTGGAGAGCATGTTGCCTCTGCCCCCATTTTGTTGTGAATCAAAACAAATATTGGAGGAGCTATCTTATTGGAGTTCTGGAGCTTGGATCTTTTGGTGGAGTCCCTAAGAAGATTCTTCTTGTGACAAGACTTCCTTTGTGTTGTTCCCCACTTAGAGTGGAGGAACTTGTAATATTGCATTTTAATTTTAGTTTATATTCTTGTATGTTTCCCCACTTTAAGTGGAGGACATTGTAATGAAATTGTGAAGGAAAATTGCATTCCATTATTGGTTACGAAAGTTGTATTATATATTGAAAAATAAGATGAAAGATTTGTGTTGTAAATTTATTATTGTGAAATGGGGAAATAAAGTTTACAATCCTTGTTTGAAATTTGTAATGTAGGAAAGGAAAGTTTCCTTCATTATTTTATTTGATTTTTGAATTTCCAGTTGTTTTGTATATTAAAAAAGGGAGTTGTAAAAAGGAATTATATCATTGTATTGAAGTTGGTGTATTCCCACCAAAAATAGGTTGTTCTTATTCTAAACATACTCTTGGGAATATTGTTGTAAAATCTCCTTGGAGAATGTTGGAAATATGTATTAATAAATATTACATTTCATTTTTTTATTTGAAGGACATTTATTATAAAGGTTAGACAATGTATACATGTTCTTGTATTGTTGATGGAAGAGTTCTTATTAAAATTGTTTCCCATTTAAATCAATGGAATAGTCTATTGCTAAGTATAGTGGGTAATCCTTAATTAGAAGTCATTGCAAATCTTCTATTAGTTGTTAAAAGAAGTGGAATCTATCTAATTTTACACTCCTTACCATATTTGTTTAAATTGTTTGGTAGAATATTTTGTGTAAACTTTAACTTACTAATTCATTTTATTTATGAATGGATTTATCATCACTTTTGATAAGTACATTAATATCTTAGATGTTAATTATATTGACTAATATTATAATAATAAATCTATTAATAGTAATACATTCTAATCTTAATGTGTTATTAGTGGCATTATATTCTTAATATTAAATTAATATTCTTATTGTTTAAATTACAATACTACAACACACACACACACACACAGATATATGTATATATTTTTATATATACATACATATATATCTAATAAAAATGTTATGTGCTTTAGTAAAAAAAGTATATTGAAGTAAATTTTTACAGGCCCAAAAGGGTTCAGCGCTTATTTAGTAGAGTTAGGGGATTTGGGGTGGGGAGGGGTCGGTGAACCCAACCCCCACCCCATCTTATATTAAAATTGGGTGGGGGTTGGGTTCGTCGACCCCTCCCCACCCCCCAAACTTAATAACCCACAATTGCATGTGGCTTACATTTTCATTCAAACCCTGCATTATTTTTAATATTTCAGTATGTCTTTGGTCAGGCCACAACCAAAATTATTTAATATACACGTGTGTATATATATACATATATATATATATATATATATGTATATGTATACATACATACATATATATGTGTATATATACATATATATATATATATATATATGTATATGTATACATACATACATATATATGTGTATATATACATATATATATATATATATATATATATATATATATAAACACACACACATTCTTATATAGCCAAGTGAAAGTATAAATCAACCTAGCTAAAGAAACAAAATGGGGAAAATACCCACAAACCATTTGGGAAAACCAAGAAAAATGGGATAAATAAAATATTTGAATCCATTGAAACCATAGGAGAGGGTGTAAGCAAAATGGGAAAATTAATACAACCTATAAGCTACTCCTAAATCTTGGAATGGTCTTCAATGGCTTCCTTTCCTCCTCCAATAACCTACAAAACAAAAGATAAATAATGAGAAAAATGAAAAGAGAAAGAACACTTCATAAGCATGCTTTAGGCTTAGTTTCCCTTTTTTATTTGTCAAGGGTCCTAGTTGATTCCATCCAAGCGATGAGATTCACCCCCAAAAAAAGCAGGCGCAGAGTGGGTGAGTGGAAATTACCTTGTTAATTTAAATGTCTTAATTTTAAAACATGAGTTGGCTTTGTAAGGGGTCAATTTATGGTGTAGGGAAGTGTTCTTTATCCTAACCCAGCTTTTAAAATGGGACCTTGCTATTTTATTCAACAGTGTAGAAATTAAGTAACCTTGATATTTAATTTCATTGGCCACTTTTACCCTTGCCACCCCTTGGGGGAATATTCAACTTTAGTAGGAATTATTTTATTATTTAAATAATCCTTAGGGAGATTAAACATGCCTAATCAAATCAATGTATTAAAATTTAATGTAGATTATAAACATTGTGTTATCATGGAAAACTAATTTTTAAAGTCATTTCCTTAGAGACATTAATGTGGCAGCATCTTTTTTGAAAAATTTTGTGGGCACGCTTTTTTTAAAAAAAATCCATAATTTTTCTAACTAAACCTAGCTTGTTCTTTGGCCTCATGTGGGTTTTTTTTAGGAGGCATTATATGAATCATTTGATGTGGTGAATAGTATTAATAATGATAAAGTGTAACCACATATTCATGTAATTATAAGGCCAGTTTTACTAGACAATAATACAAGCTGAAAAGTATTTGAGAATGATAAACAAATCATTAATTTATTATAGGATGAGGTCGAGTTCTCGGTTAAAAATCAAGAGAAATTAGAGCAACACTATGGTGATCAATTGGTTCATCTAAGGACAAATACGTTACTAAAGATTTTACTGACTCTAGAGTCAATAATCAATCCTAATGATCAATTCCAGAGGGAAAGAGAAAAAATTCAAGTCAAAAGTGAGGATTTAGAGCCAATTTAAATTAGAGAATTAAAAACACTTTAAATTGGCAAGGTAAGTGCTGACCAAGAAAAATATTAATTTATACAACTTTGCCAATAATTTCTAGATGTGTTTTCTTGTAGTTATGAAGATTTGAAATTATTTAATCCTAAGATGACACAACACATGATTGAACTAGATTCAAGAGCTAAACACAGTAGGAAAACAAAAAGGCTAGTCAATCCTCATATCGAGCCTCTCATGAAAATATAACTAAACAAAATCATTAAAGAAAGAATCATCTTTCCAATCAATCACTCTTCATTGGTAACAAATCTGGTTCCGGTTAGGAAAAAGAATGGGAAAATCGTGTTATGTGTGGATTGTTGAGAATTAAACATGGCCTCTCTCAAAGACTACTACCCACTTCCTTCCATGGAGATAATCTTATAGGTTATACATGGTTCTAAAAGGTTCTCATTACTGAATGGGTACTCAGGTTATAATCAAATAATGGTGAAAGAAGATGACTAGTTCAAGACAATCTTCACCATGAACTGGGGCACATATGCTTATAGGAAGATACCATTTGGATTGTCAAACATTAGAGCCACTTTCCAAAGGGAGATGTATAAGGAATTCACATGAATGATCAATAAGATAGTTCTTGAGTATATAGATGGTATTACTGTATTCTCCAAGAACGCAAAATGTCATCTCTTTCACCTTAGAAAAGTATTCCAAAGATGCAAGAGATTTAGAGTGTCTTTGAATATGAAAAAGTTCATATTCTTATCTCGTGAAGGAAAGCTCTTAGGCCAAATTTTGTCTAATGAAGGGTTGGAAATTGATCCAGAAAGGGTATAAGCTATTCAAGCATTGTAATTGTCAATTCATAAGAAGGCTCTCCAAATATTTTTGGGGAAAATGAATTTTGTTAGGTGCTTTGTTCCTAACTTTTCCCATCTTGTCAAGGCATTCACACTGATGCTAAACAAGACCATGGTTTTAGATATAATGCTAAAGGAAAAGAAATATATGAAGCTATAAAGTAGGCCATTACAAAGGCTCCACCCTTCCAGATTCGTCAAAGGATTTCATTTTATACGCTTTTGGAAGCATGAATGCAATATCTTCCATACTAGTACCACAAAATCAATAAGGAATAGAGAATCCTATCGCATTCTTCACCCAAAACCTTCAATATTATGAGGTGAGATATACATTCATTGATAATAATGTCCTTGTTGTGATTAGAAGTCTAAATAAATTTAGACATCTAGTGTCAAATAGCATAATTCATATATTAGTTTCAGATGCTGGTGTAAAATATTTTCTTTTGAAAAAGGACCTTATTGAAAAGAGATCTAGTAGGAGAACCAAGGTCATGGAGTATGATATTAATATAAATGTTACCAAATTAGTTAGGGGAAAAGGGTTGTGTGAGCATCTAGCTTCTAGCTAGCATACTAGATCAAGAGAGGAGGTGGAATCTATTATGATGTTGTAAGATAATAAAAAATAGACCACGAGTGGTATACCCATTCCTTGTTAGAATTAGCATATTGTACATTTCCTTCGAATAGGTAAAAGTACTCAGGGATTGAGTAAATCCAAAAGGAAATATTTCAGACTTCATTTCATCCCATACATGCTTGTAGATAATATTTTGTTCTGAAGGGATGTGAATGGTGTCCTCTTAAGGTGCATCAAGATAGATTAGATAGAGAGGGTACCACACGAGTTTCATGATGGAAAGGTAGGTGGTAATTTTTCCCCAATGGAAATAACCATGATAATCATGAGTGATGGCTATTACTAGCCTAATCTTTTCAATGATTGCTACTCATGGACCAAGAAATGCAAGAAGCGTGCCTTCTTCACAGGTAAAGAGAAGATAGTATCCCTCCCACTCCATCCTATCTCAGTTGAGTAGAATTTCATGAAATGGGGCATAGATTTTATTATGATGATCAATCCAAGTTCCAACCTAGGTCAAAAATTGATTCATACTGCCACAGACTATTTCAATAAGTGGAGAAAAGAAATTGCACTTAAGGAAGAAACTGAAGCTAGAATTTTGGACTTCTACGAAGGTATTGCAACAATATTTGGTGTTCCTTCCACTATAATATCAAATAATGCCTTAGCTTTTCTTGGAGAAAAGATATCTAATTGGGTTATTAGAAATGGAATTTACTTGAGCACTTATTCTAACTACTACCCTCAGGGTAACAGACAAGCAGAGTCCACAAACAAAAAATTACTGAGAAGCATAAGAATACCCCTCAATGAAAATAAGAAGACTTGACATACCAAATTGAAATCAGCTATGGGGCTGATAGAATCACTCCCAAGAAATCAACTGGTTATTCTACTTTCAAGTTGGTTTATGGAAGGGAATCAAGTATGTAAATATCCATTGAATTACCATCCTTGGAGCATATCAAGTAGTTGGAGCTGTTCAAATTTCTAGCTATAGAAGTCAGGTATGCAAAGCTTATGGAGCCGTAAGAGTTATGGGACTAGGCCATGAAAATAATAGAGAAGGAACAAGCTCATATCAAGATGAGATTTGAATAAAAAGGCCAAAAAGAAAACTTTTCAAGAAGGAGACCTGGTTCTGAAATGGGATGTAGATAGAGCTAAAATTGAAATGCACTCCAAGTTTGATGCAATATGGAGTGGCCCCTAATTGATTTCAGGGTGCAAAGAATTTTTTTTTTCCAATCGACGAAGAAGAATTACAGATCCCAGTCAATGGAATCTATCTCAAGCATTATTACTGATGGTAATATATTTTTGTAAATATTAGTTTGTAGTTTGTAATTCCTCCAAGTTCTTACAACACATTATTCTATTGTATCTAGGTTTGATTTCATATAAGTTTTTGTGCACTCTCTGCATGTTTGCTTTTGGGACATGTATGATTTCTTTTTTGTACATGGTTACGCTTTGTTGTTGTTGCACTTTCTAGTTACAGGAAATATCCGATGATAAAGTAATGTCTCAGCAGCGTTTGAGAGAAATTAGAGGTTTCATACATGAGACTAGTTTCAAAAATCAGAATGAATCCATACCAAATGGATGTTAAATCATTGGTCTTTAAGATCTAGTAGGAATATCACCACACAAGTCACCATTTTTCATCCATTTTTGTAACCACTTACAAAATGCATCAACCTATAAGTCTGGGCATTGATGGTTAATGGGAGCATTTTCCAAGGTATCTCGCGGTGAGCTTTCTCACTGTGGTGAAGGTTTGGAGTAGGATTTTTATTAATTGTCAAACTGGAAAAATTTATGGATTGTCACCTTGTTAACGCATAAAAACACCCTCTTCCTATAGGGAAACAATGCTATCTTCCTGTCACATGAAAACTCCCTCTTCCTAGCATGCAAAAATTCCCTCTTCCTGTCATGTGATAATTCCTTCTTCCTGTCGTGTGATAATTATCTCTTCATGTAGTGTGACAACGCACTCTTCCCGTCATGCGAAAATGCCCTCTTCCTATCGTGTGACAATATTTATTCCTATTGTGAGATAATGCTTCTTCATGTCACATGATAATTCCCTCTTCCTTTCACATGACAACACTCCTTCCTATCATTTGAAAATTCCCTTTTTATTTCACGTGACAACACTTCTTCCTATTGTGCGACAATCCTTCTTCCTATCACACGAAAAAACTTCTTATTGTTGCATGACAACACCCTCTTCCTATCATGTGACAATGCTTTCTTCCTTTCATGTGAGAATGCCCTCCTCCTTTCATGAGGCATTGCTTCTTGCTGTCGCTTGAAAATTCCCTCTTTCTGTCATATGACAATGTTTCTTCCTGTTGTGTGAAATATATTTTTCCCATCACATGTGTTGGTATACAAAATTGATTCTCCCTTGGAAGCCAAGCAGCATCAAAAATTTAACAAGATACATAGAGAAAGACAAATCATAAGTCATTTAGTAGCCAGGGAAGGGATTCAGCTGGCTCTTTGTCACTCAGGTGCACTGGAAAAAATGGATAACATGATATAAGAGGATTTGATCTATCGTTGCACTGCTTTAGGTCGCGCCTTTCAACTAGGGTGAAAGGACCCATTTTGTAACCTCTGTCAGTGAAGGACATGAAGAGATCCTTCTTTGCATTATTTTCAGGGGAACCTTTAGAAAATATGATCAATGCACCACAATTTAACTCTCACAAGTTATCACTTCTAAAGAGTGGAGATATTTTCTTAACACAGGGGTTAACAGGTTACTAAAGACACTTAAAACCTACTTACTTCTATATATTTTTTGTAGTAGGATTTGTTTCATTTGTTGATACACAACACAAACAAGGGTACCTCAGGTAGGATTCATGGTTATTTGAAAATTTTTGTGGGGATTAAGCAAGACGAAGTTGGTTTCACTAGATCTTTGAGAAACTTTACAAAAACTTGGAAGAGTAACAGACAAAATGATTCAGAGCAGCCAAAATATTCCTTTAACCAGAAGGTGTGCATCAATGGAGCCCTAGATTTGCACTGATTTCACACAATATTTGAAAATTCAGCACGAATCAGGTCGAAAGCTAAAGACTCAATTAAATAATAAAAGGACCCTTGGTTCCTCATGCCTAAGATACACTCAAAGGCTTACAGATAAATCTTTATCAATAAAATGACAGTAAAGTGATTTTAAATTGTTTATCTCATTACAGGATGAAGGCTACTTCTCATAATGAGATTGCTAATGCCACTAAACTATTACATGGATGAGATCCTGTGTGATTAAGAGGGATTTTTAACATAATATTACAATAGGAACATCAAAACCATTTGAAAGACATTGTGAAATAAAAAGCAGACACAATTTTTCCCAAGATCAATACATGGATGAATTTGAGATCTATTATATTTATCAGTAGGGGAAAGTTTCTTGAAAAATCTCAGAGCTTGTCAATGGTTGTACAATCATAACCATCTTGACATGATCATATATAAAAACACAAGAGATTAACAAGTTTCTCAGATGGTCTCTCAGGAAGATGGGATTTTCTCAAATTTTCTCGTAAGAATTAAACCCCCAACCTATTTGTAAGAGTGTTGTCATTGAATTTATATAATTCAATCGCTTGCTCATACCAAATTTTCCTCACCGAAAAAGAAGAATATTTGAGGAATTCCTTTGCTTGTTACACATTTTGTCTCAGAAACGTGATGTTTAACACATTTACACTCGAAACTATCTAGGTGGAAAAATCATGAAGTGATCACGTTTCTCAGACCGTCGACCAATGACCGGGGATGCCACGCCCCATAGCCCTTTTGATAATCCTTTCTACTCATTCTTTTATACTTTCATGCGATAAATCCCCATTTTAATAATTTTTCTGGTGGCTCTATATAGCTCGATCTGACAAGAAATCCTTTTTTCCCTCGCAGAAAACACCTTGAGAAATGAGTGCCCTCGCATGGATGCCTTTATTCACACCTTTTTAGAAATTAATATCCATGCACGGATTATTTCACGTAACTTGTGCTACGAGTCCGAGTCAGCCAACTGCAAAGAGGAATCAACAGGAATCCTCCATGTGTTTTCTTGGCACAAATGGAAAGGTGAAGTACAGAGACAGGTTTCCAAATGAGTGCGGGCCTTCCACATGTTTGTTTGGTGCAACTTCAAACATGAATTTTAGAGCTGTGACCTTCAACTAGCATAAGTTCTCCACGTGCCCTGGGCCCAAGAAAATTGCCTTTTGGCCTTTGAAAAATGTTTCAGTACATAAAATGGAGCCAACAGAAGCCTCCACACGTTTCTCTTTGGCATGCACTTTTTGATATGGTGAACAAAAGTGGAGACCTTAAAAAAACGTGCGGGTTCACCACGTGTCCTCAGTCACAAAAATTGTTTTGAAAGAGTTTTAAGGACAACCAGAAGGTGCCACATAATTAGGGTCTGAGAAAATTTTTCATCGGCCATTGAAAAAGTCTGTAAGTAAGGGCAGGATCCATCAAAAGCCTCCACGAGTCTCCTTTCGTGCAACTACTAAGGTAAAGTATAGGGGCAGGTCCCCAAACAAGCATGCAAGCCCTACACATTGTCTAGGATCCTTATAAAGTTACATGAAAATATTAAGTGGAGATAGGATCCCTTAACGGAAGCACATCCACGTAGAAACTAACTATGGCACAAAATATTACAGGTAGGATCTCAAATAAAAGTGCAGACCCTCAAATAAGCATCGACACTTCACGAGAGACAAGCTTTGAGTTGAAGCGTGGCCTTCAAGTTTTCAAAATTCCCCATGCTACCCACCACTCAAGAATTCTAACTTTTGCTGTGGGCCCCAATGGAGTTGTGGGTTATTTACATAGCTTTTCTCCACTCTTGTACAATACAAGTACCCAGATCCATAATGTTCCGCTGACCCGCCTATCCCGCTTGTAACATGAAAAACTCTACCACATGTCATTCTTCAGGGTCAAAGTAAGACTTTTTCCCTACCCGAATTCAAAACACATTTGCAATAACCATTTAGCTTGTTTATCGGGATCTGTATGGCCAATTAAGTACCATATAAAGATGATAAAAAAACCGTGGGTATCACATTTCATGGGCAAAAAAACTGTCAGGTGCATCAAAACAATGGGCAGAAAGAATCGTGGGTATCAAAACAGATGTTTAGCAAAAAAACCGAAAGGGTATCAAATATGATTGTGGAAAAATAGAAGGAATGGGAAAACAGCCCATGAATTCACACCCAAATTACGAATTCTTTCTCATGGATAGAGAAATGGAAAACAATATTTGGACTGGATGTGATCCTCACCAAAGGAAATGACTGAACATGGAAACCAAATGAAGGAAAGAGTTTTTCACGTATCAATACAGGGAGATAGAGAAAACTTCAAAACATGTGGACTAAAACATTTTTTGAATGAACATGGCAAGATTAAATTGAGCACCAACATCAGCTCTTACTTTAGGGATTGTGATCTCCCTGTGAGTTCCACAAGAAGAACTTGTGGAGCAAAAAAATAATAACCATCTTCCCCAAAGATGAACTGAGAAACTAGCAAAACCTGGTCACTAAGGACCTAGAAAAACCAAAGTACAAAAACATGAAAGTAGAACTAAACCAAAATACTATACACTATACAATGATGTGCAACCTAATTCAGAGAAAATAATCAAGGAAAAATTTCAAGTGCCTTCAATTCTTGATATGACCATGTTAAGCAGTTCTGATACATTTTTAATAACTAGTCATATTGATTGTTTCTCTTTTCCATCCAAGTTGCTATCGGACCACATTTTTTTAGGATTATCATTTGTGCCTAGGTCTAAGTTTTTAACATCTGTCTGAGGTTGCGTCAAATATCAAAGTACCAAGAAAAAAAATATGCTCAGTATATCTGCATCGAACAATTTCATACTCCTTGAAAACAACATAGCTCACAGAGTTATCAATATGAATGTCTACATGCAATAATTCATAAGAATCATTTTTGGAGTCCTCAATGAGATATAAACATTATATTTTCTATCATATAAGTTCACAAGGCTGTCCTCTATTGGTATGGTGGCATAAGACATGTCAATTTACACACTTCCACCCACAATAGCTTCCCACTTCCTGGATAATAACATTCCCCATTTAGCAGGACAATCCAAAATTGCCATATTCAAAGTTAAGTACTTCCCTGGATACGCTTCCAATTGCACAACTAAACCCTTGACACATCCAACTACTGGCACCTCTCTTGAATCCATGGTAGTTAAATTTCCCATAAGATGTTGTTACTTCGAGATTTAACTCATTCATGACCTCAAGAGGCATTACATTACATGAGGCTCCTGAATTAAACATGCAGTTATGTAACAACCTATCCTTAATAATCAGAGTAATGAAAAATGGATCCACATTTAGCTGAGACTCAACCAGAGAAGTTCCCAAATACATCTTATGTGGTTCACCCAATTCCTCCAATGCTTTTCATTTTTCTAATTCTACAATGGCAGGAGGGAACCTCTACATTTCTTTAAATTTTTACCCTGAGTGACCTTTTCTTCCTTAAGACCCAAATACTCAAATGCCCTCTTCTTATGCTTAAGGATTCTAAGAAATTCAACAATAGGAGCAATAATTTTAATCTAACTCAATATTTGGGCTATGTCACATGGAACATATTTGGGTAAGGGAGTGTTAGGATAGAAGGTTTACAAATTCATCTCATGGCACGAGATTTTTCATATTCTGAGCATGGGGAGGAACACAAGTTTTTATTTGGGGTGACAAATCCTTTTCCAAATGCATCTTTATTAGGGGTTTCCTTATAGATACTTGTAAGCACTGGAATCAGTTTTGTTTGGCCTGAGGCCCTACCACTTTGACAACTTTGCTCCTAGTAATACATTCCTTTTTTCAAAATGGCGAACTACTTTCATTCATTAACAACTATTTGTCCTCTTCTGAAGGAAATCTTTTATCATAATTCTTAATCATGAATTCCCTTAATTACTCAAAATTATTATCAGGCCGTACTCAAAATATTGTACCATATCAATTTCAAAAGTATGATTAGGAGGAAGAGGTAATACCTGGTGAATGCAATCCCAGATATAATTAACATTTCTAGCACTCATTAGCTCATTTGAGGTTGCTTCCTGTTGTGATCTTGTAGAGGAATCCATCATGCATGCATCATCATCCGTCTCATCATCATCATCAAGAAACATCTATCACACCACTACATAGCATGGACATCTGACCAAAGTATCAACTGATGATAGCTAAAGGATTAGGCACCAATGTGTTTTCTTAGGGTTGGGGCTGTCTATCTCCTAATCCCATGGGCCCTTTACCCCGATCATCTGATCTATGATTGACCTCTGGGTGATGATTTACAAATCTTTCTTGACCTTGTGGCTTGTGCTGACTCTAGGAAACCTTGTCCAATCCCCTTCTCTACTTTGGCCATCTTGTAAGATATTTCTTTAACAACTTTTAACCAAAATAAGATTCCAGCCTCATTAAAAATTTTTACACATTTCATGAACTCAAATTTTTTTGGGTATTGCTTCATCAGATAGAGAATCTTTTCCCCTTTCCTAGAAATGTAAGGAAGTCCTCCTAACAACCATGAGATTTTTCAAGTTATGGCTACAGCCTGAGTTTAGAGAGGAATTGTTCATAAGGCGGGCCCATTCTAGGTAAGGAGGAAAATTTGCTAAGGAGTCTTAGTTTGGTAGAGATAGGGAGAAAATTTGGGCACTTAGCCCTTTTTACAAAAAAAAGGATCTGCAAAGGAAATATTTGGCCTGCGGGTCTGATAAAGGGATGAAGCGCACTCGCGGGGCCAGGGAGAACAATTTTGGCACTTAGCTTTTGGGGCAAAAAACTCAAAGTCAAAAATTAGGCCATGGGCTCGTGAAGGGAGAAAATGAAGCACACCTCCACAGCCAATCAAATGCCGATACACATGTCATTTTTATGACACATCATCAAGGCATTGGTGGGGCATTAATGAGACCTTGGAAAATTTTTCACTTTTTCCTCGAAAGGGTTCAATATTTGCTTTGATGCCCCATAAGCCAATCAGAATTTGACACATGTTCCATGTGGACCTAGGGGCCATGGGGTTTTTTGATAATAACATTCCTCACTTAGCAGGGCAATCCATAATTGCTACATTCAAGATTAAGTTCGTGCCGTGGATACATTGCCAATTACACTACTTTTTCCCTTGACACATGGCAACTACTGACACCTCTCTTAAAGGTCCCTACCCCTTTGAAATATTTCACTCCAGTGGTATTATATTCCTCAAATCTTGGGTAACTACTGCATTGGAAATATATCAATTGTTTTTCCTCTATGCTAAAGGAATTTCTCCCATCATGACTTTTTAATCAAGTTAATTCCCTTAGACTACTGAGAAAATGTCATCTATTATGGAAACTCAAAATCTTGTACCGCCCGCCAACCATTTCAAAAGTATGAGTGGGAGGAAGAGGTATCCATTTCTTCTCTAGTGAATTGGCCAAATGCATAGAAATCAGTAGTATTTCTAACAGTTATCAGCTCTTGTTGAGGTTTAATGAATCTTCTTGGTGAACTTGTAGATGCCAAATCCATTTTCATGCATGCATCATCATCTGTCTTTGTCATCCTTCATCTTCCTCAATTCTAGTTTGTCTCTCATCACATGTAAGGGTTGTTAATCCTTTGGTGAAATAAGACATCTATCACACCACTCCATATCAATGGACCTCTTCTCAACTCTATCTCCTTGGTAGCTTTAAAGTAGGCATTTTGAATCAAACCTCTGAAAATTTCATGCATACACCTAAATAGAGGAATAGGAACCAGCCTCAATCTGGAGACTATTTCCCAATTTGCAAGGTCTCACACTTAGGGAAAACTCCATGTTGTTCATTCACACCAAATTGAACATTTTCCAATAGTAGATCTGAAGGTCGATTTGGGGGTGCTATGAATTTACACTAATAACAGCTCTCGACCAAAGTTTTTACAACCTCTTCTTGATCCACAAACTTACTTGATGGAGGCTTCTCTGGATTGATCAGCTTGATTTCTTCCCTCTTAGGAAGCTTACTAACTTCCTTGATGTTATTTTCAATTTGCAAAGCCATGGTGAATGCTTGCCTCAAAGTTCCTAGGTTTTTGTCCCTTAAAGAAATAGGCAGACTTTTTGTCAAAAGCATCAAAGTATTTTATCAAACAAGAAACATCACTTGGCCTTAGGATTAGAGGTAGCCTATTCATGGTCTTATTGAACCGAGTACTGAAGTCACGAAAAAATTCATTAGGATTATTCTTAAAATTTTCAAATTCAGACAAAAGAAACCTGAGATCTGTCTTATCCCCATATTGTAATCTAAAAGAATTTTTCATTTTTGTCCATGAGTCTATTGAGTCTTCTGGTAAAGATTTATACCAATCACATGCATCCTCCTCAAGAGTATTTATAAATAATTTTATATACACATCCTCAAATTCAATCTCAAAGTCATCTATCATATTGAAAAATAGTTTCAAATGTTGATCGCAAGTGATAACATTATTCCCTTGAAATTTAGGCAGTATATTTCTAACATCTTGTGGCACTATATTTGGATATCCAGCCATACCTCAAAAATCTATAGGTCTAAAAGTGTTGACAACAAATGGAGGTTTAGGTGGAATTTGGGCCATATTATCCTTGAGGGGATGATCTTACAGGAGAAACAAAATGATGAGGGACAAGGGGTCATTGGAACATAGGAGTATAATTTTCAAAATGAATGTCCTCTAAAGACTCTATTTAGTGGAAAACCCTATCAATTTTTGAAAATATAGGGACAAACTGAGAAGCACACTTATCAGACACAAATGAAGGCCCCTCACCAGTTGGAGAATTCAATTCTATATAAATATTACCTGATTCAAAATCACTTGAAAAAGAATGGTAATCCTTAATTACATGTTGATCACTTTCTGCAATGGATAACTCTTTTCTTGATTCCTAGTCTCCAACTATTTTCCAGACTCTTTTTCCTTCTAAATTCATCTATCCCAATTTTGGAAACAAATTTATGGTAGGGTCTTTAGTGATGAAAGATCTTCTTCCTTCCATATTTGCAAATATTAGTGACGGATTCACTTAAAAAAGGTTAAGGCACTAGTATTTATCAAAATTTAAATCAACATGGAGTCACCACTAAGAATCTTCATCCTTAGTTATGTAAATGCACTCTAAATGACTAGTCAAATATCTATCAACACATACCTATTGTAAAGTATTAGCAGATCTGACCTTCTTTTACCAGTATTTATCACTGATGATATAAATTTAGTGCAATAGCCACTAAAAACTAGAAATATTGCACCCATAACTTGTAACTTTGCAAAAATCTTATAGATATCAACAAAGGATGACATTGAAACCATGTATTTGTACTTAGATCATGTAAGAAACATTACTAAGGTCGATATTTGTACACCTTTGTTCAAATACTCCCCGAAAACGACGCCAAAATGGTGTTTTTGTTGCAATAAAATAAATCCCTAACAACACTAATACCTGGCAACGACACCAAACTAGTGTTGTTGCCACACAAATAGGTCCCAGTTTCAAAATATTCCCCGGCAACGCTAATAGTTTCCCTAGAAAAAACACCAAAATGGTGTTGGTATCCAAATTGATTCTCCCTTAGAAGCCGAGCAACATCACAGATTTAACAAGATACTCAAAGACAACTAAATCATAAGTCATTTTGTATCCAGGGAAGGGATTCAGTTGGCTCTTTGTCACTCGGGTGCTTGAGAAATAGATAACACCATATAAAAGGATTTGATTTATCCTCAGTACTTTAGCTCATGCCTTTTGACTAGGGTGAGAGGACTAGTTTTATAACCTCTGTTGGTGAAGGAAATTAAGAGATCCTTCTTTGCACAATTTTTAGGGGAACCTTGAGAAAATATGATCAATATGCCACAATTTAAATCTCATGAGTTGTCACTTATAAAGAGTGGAGATATTTTCTTAACAGGGTTCAGGTTACTAAAGACACTTAAAACATGCTTGCTTCTATATATTTTTCCAGTAGAATTTGTTCGTTTGTGGATACATAGCACAAACAGGGGTACTTTGGGTAGGATTCATGGTTATTTGAAATTTTTTGTGGGGATTAAGAAAGATGAAATTGATTTCACCTGATCGTTAAGAACCCTTACAACAATTGGAAGACTAAGAGATGGAATGCTCAAGAATAGCCAAAATATTCCTTCAACTAGAAGGTGTGCATCAATGGAGCCCTAGATCTACATGGTTTCACACAATCTTTAAGAATTCAACATGAAGCCTTGACGTAAAGATTAAATTGGACATTAAAGACCCCCGATTCCTCATGCCTAAGATACACTCAAAGGCTTACAAACAATCTTTATCAACTAAATGACAATAAAGAGATTTTAAATTGTTTATCTCATTACAGGATGAAGGATCTTATCATAATGAAAGTTACAAATGCTACTAAACTATCACAAGGGTGAGATCCTTTATTATTCAGAGGGATTTTTACATAATATTGCAACAGAAACATCAAAACCATTTGAAAACATTTTGAAATAAAAGGAAACAATATTTTTCCTAAGATCAATAGATATTAATTCGAGATCTATTTGATTTATCAGCAAGGGAAAGTTTCTTGAACAATCTCAAAGCTTGTCAATGGTTGTAAACTCATAAACATCTTAACGCAATCAAATATAAAACACAAGAGATTAATAGGTTTCTTAGATGGTCTGTCAAGAAGATGGGATTTCTCAAATTTTCTCGTAAGAATTCAACTCCTGACCTTTTGCAAGAGTATCCTCATTGAATTTATATAATTCACTACCTCTCTCATCCCAAATTTTCCCCACAAAAAGAAGAATATTCAAGGAATCCTTTTCTTGTTACACATTTTTCCCAGAAAGTGATGATTAAAAAATTTACACCCGAAGCTACCAGGTGGAAAAATCATGAACTGATCATGTTTTACAGACCATCATCTAATAACTGGGATGTCATGCCCCAAATTTTTGATATTTCTTCTAATCATTCTTTGATTCTGTCATGCGAGAAATCCCATTTTTTAATCACTTTCAGGTGGCTCTTTATAGTTGGATCTATCAAGCAATCCTTTTCACCCTCAAGAATACACCTTAAGAAATGAGTGCCCTTGCATGGATTCCTGCATTTGTGCCTCTCATAAATGAGTGTCCACGCACAGAATATTCCACGTACTTGCATTGTGAGTCCTAATCAGCCAAGTGTAAAGAGGTGTTAGCAGAAACCTCCACGTTTTTTCTTTTCCCAATTGCAAAGGTGAAGTATAGAGATAGGTTCCGAAATGAGCGCGGGCCTTCCACATGTTTTTTTGGCGTAACTTCAAAGATGAAGTTTATAGGTGGGACCTCAAATGAGCATAAGTTCTCCATGTGCCCTAGGCTGAAGAAAATTTCCTTTTCGACTTTGAAAAAGTCTCAATATAAAAGAAGTTAGTAGAGGCATCCACATGTCTCTTTGGCACACTTTTGGTGCCCAAAAGTGAAGACCCTAAACAAGTGTGGGCTCAGCATGTGTCTCATCTTGATAAATTTGTTGAAATATTTTAAGGACCACCTAAAGGTGCCACATGCCTAGGGTCCGCGAAAGTTTCATCGGCCATGAAAAATTCTAAGTATGGGAACACCCAGTGGAAACCTCCACGTGTCCCTTTGGTGCTTCTTCAAAAGTAAAGTATAGGGGGAGTTCCCAAATAGGCATGGGCCTTCCATGTGGCCCAGGAATTAGAAATTTTCTTTAAAATTTTAAGTATAGAGAGGTGCCAACAGAAATATCCACGTGTCTCCTTGGCGCAATGGCTAAGGTAGGTCCTAGAGGCAGATCCTCAAATGAGTGCCAACCCTCCACATGGAAAAGATTTGAGTTGAAGCAGACCTTAAAGTTTCAAAATGTCCCAGTGGCTCACCTCTCCACTTCTAAATTTTGATGTGGGCCGAAACGGAGTTGCGGGTTATTTCATAACTTTTCTCCCTCATACAAAGAGGAAATAAAATTCAAAATGTTTCACCGACCCACCTTCCCGCTTATAACATGAAAAAATTCCATGTGACCTTCTTCGGGGTAAAAGTAAGACATTTTTCCCTGCCACTTCATATTTGCATAATAACCAATTAGATGTTATCGGTGTCGCGGGGATAATTTGGTATTTTTTACAAATGTGACCAAAGTACAAATTTCACCAAAAATACGTGTTGGGCTGCATCTAATTAGAAAGGACCACATTTCTATAGATGTTGGGCCAAAAATTGACAGGGAAAACATGACTGTGGAAAAATATAAGGAAGGGTAAAACCGAATTCACGCCAAAATTACAAATTCTTTTTCATGGACAAAGAAATGGAGAACAATAGTTGGACTCGATGTGATCCTCAACCAAAGGAAAGGACTGAACATGGCAACCAAATGAAGGAAAGAGATTTCACGCATCAATACATGGAGATAGAGAAAACTTCAAACTATGTGGACTGAGACATTTTTGAATGAACATGGTGAGATTAAATTGAGCACCAACAGTGTGTCAACTGTTCTTTCTGTCGTGTGTCAACTGTCCCCTCGTTGTCATGCGACAACATTTCTTCTTTTCATGTGATAATTCATTTCCTCATCGGTAGTGACTCTTCCCTTCTTGACATGTGTTAGCTAGTAGTATCCGTCAGGTGATAAAATAGGGTTTTAGATACGGACATACATTAATGATACTGTATAAGGTAGGTCAATAACCAAATTAATGAGGTATGGAACCCCAATTCACCGTATAAGAAAATTACCATTGAAAATTGAACCATCATATTTGACCATACCTACATACAGGCATTTAAGGAAGGATTTTGGTTGGTATCTCCTTTTCTCTATATATATGTAAATTCCCCTCATTTGAAGGGAGAGATATTTAGAATTGTAAAGGAACTCTACCAAAATTGTCCCAACACTTTTGTGAGCTACAGACCTCAAATTTATGCATTTGATAAAGGATTTTTTCCTTTTGCCTATACTGTAATGGATTGTGCATCATTTTGAGAAATAAAATTAGTGTTTTGTGGATCTTCTTTCCCTAGCTTGATTTTTATTGCATTTCTTTCCTTCTATTATATTTTTTAGGTATAGTGTGCATATTGTGTTTCTCGGTAGGGATTAAATTTGTTGTACTCTATGAGATTGGAGGTTGGAATGTGTTTTGGGGCTGTGGAATTTTCTCTACCCTCTTGTTCCCCATTTCCCTCCACTTTCACTCACTAGGAATCTCTCTAGTCTTTTTTTAGTGATATCACCTCCCTTAGTTTTGGACTTACATTTATGTATTTCTCTTCCTTTATTCACTTGGAATTGGTAGTTTAGGAGTAAATCAGCATTAGAATAAGTCAAGAACCAACCTTCTCTGGAGGTTTGTCTCAATCACAAGGGTCCCACAAATTGAGACAATCCCATGTTAGTCAAAAGTAGGTTTTTTCTAATGTACAAATCATAGGTTGTTACTTTTCTGAAATAACACTTGTTTCATGCAGTCTTTCTCCAATGTTCCAAGGACCATGTCTACTTTATCATATTCCTTTTCTATTGGTTTAGATGTAATCTGTAGCTTAGCAAGATCATGATAGAGTAACTCTTATTGTACTGGAACACTTAGAGCATCCCATAGTAAAATATTAATATTATGATTTTTCATTACCTCAACAATATTAAAAGAAGCAACCATTTTTGAAACATCTTCTACCATTTTAGCATAAGCTTTAGCAAAAATTTACTCTACTTCAACAAATTTTGAAATATGAGGAATGGAAATTCTTCTAGGATCAGGTTGTAATTGTTTTGGTTGATCTTTTTGAGCTGAACTGCTTGTTGTTTTTAGGAACAATAGGATTGTTTGTTGTTTTCTGACCTACATTTATTATTTTATTAGTAACTCTAGGTAGAACAGGTCTATTTTGTTGTTTTTCTTTATCCTGAGCCTTTTCTTGAGACGTAGTTGTCATTGTAATAAAATCATCCTCTCCAAAGCTGACTAGATTTTCTTTTAGTGGTTTTCTGACAATGAGCTTCTTTTTGCCCAACCTCCATTTGAGGCATGAATAATGCTTCAGGTTGCAGTTGTGCAACAAGGCTTGTATTTAGGAATGCATTTGGATGATTGGTAGTTGAATGAGGTTGATTACAAAGTTGATACCATTCTTCTGAAACCATGTTAACTTGAACAATAGAGCTAGATGAACTAGGAGCCTTTGGGTTAAATTCCCTTGGATGATATGGTTGTATATAGTTCTTATTTTGTTGTTAAGGCTACCTATTCTGCTGATTTTGCTAATTTTACTGATAAGGAGCTTGATAAGGCCTGTTAGGCTCAACAAATTTTTTCTCATTAGATGTTAACTTATTTCCCATAGTCTATAAGGCCTTAAACACATCATCGGATGGATCTAAAATAGTAGGCTCTATAATAGTAATATGTTATAGAATAGGTTACACGTCTTTTATAAGAGGCATTGAAGGCATTGGTGCTAATTTACCAGCTTGAATAAGGTTGTTTACAGCCCTAATGGAAATATCATAAGTTGCTGGGAGAATATCTCCTCTCATATACTAAATCATGGTTGAAATATTATTGTTTAAGGATCTGATGTAGTATAGAAACGCATTATCAGCTTGATGCTTGAAACTGGTTGGAATTCTTTCCCAAATTCTAGCAAAATGAATGTTGAAACTAGCCATAAATTCGTGGGGAGCTCTTGTAATTGTAGACTGTTTGTTCTATGAGAGATAAATGATCATAATTGTCTTGAAATTTTTTAAGTAATTTATCTCCTAACACATCCCAAGTTCTTATGATCGTAATTTCTAAGGTTTTGTACCATTGCAAGGGTTGTCCTTTAAATGATGTAGTTAAAAGTTTTAAGGCTACATCTTCGTGAGTTATATTATGGACAACACAAAGGGCTGCAACATATTTGATATGCTCTGTAGGAGTAATATGATTTTTACTAGTGAATGAAGGTAAAATTTTCATGGAAGCATTAGAAATGTCATGATAAAATTGAATTACTGAAGGGATGCCATTATTACAGGTTACAAAATTTATAGGTGGCTAAATAGCTATTGGAATAATTGGGATTCGAACAACAAGATTTATATGTGGTGAAGGAAGATTAGGAGGAGGGTTTCCAAAACTAGGCCTATTATAAGGTAAGGTATTTTCAATTGTTCTTCTTCTTACAAAATTCAAAGGTAAAGAAGTAAACTTGGGAGGAATTCCTCTTACTGATGATCTTGTATTTAGTTTAGGCATGGAACATACTATAAAACTAGTCTCAAATCATTCGTTGCAGAGTCACCAAATAAATCTCTTGATCTTTAGAATAAATTACTACAACTTGTTGCTCAAAAAGTGAGTTTTGTTCATTGTAAATCTATTGTAATCCACTACAAATATTATTTGTAGTCCCACCTGGTATGCCAAAAAAATGTTATCTCTCAAAATTTCACCCTTATTGAGAGATTACTGCACGAGTTCTAAGATTTCTCTAAATCTGTCACTTTCGTAGATATAATGGAAACGCCTCAGATTTGTGGGTATACCTATTGTTGAGGTGAGTATCTTGTATCAAGGCTGGTTCCTTTTTATCGATCCTAAATTCATTTTTTGAGGTTTTGAGAGTGAAAATATTACTGTAACTGAACTGAAAAATGGGGTGATATACCAAACTTGTTGAGGTATTTGACTAAGCATATGGAAAATCAAAGTAAAAATGAATTTTGGATTCACAAACCAATAGTTTTTAGCAAAATATCAAGGCATAATACTTTTTCTATTAAGGGGATGAATCACAACAACACAATAAGATAAACGTGCACACTAATATTATGTAAAAAATACTAGATTTGTAGTAAGGTATGATGATTAATCAGGGAATTTGACATTCACAAGAATTAATAAGATATACACACCACTACGAATAATTGGAAAGGTAGAAGTTAGTTCTCATTCAAGGGGCAAAATTGGCAAAAATTTTCCTGAAATCTCCTATGTCTAAAAAACCTCCCTAGTGCCTTGCAATTGCACACAATATATAGCAAGATTGTTCACCCATTATATCCTGAAAATACAATAATATTTGCACTCACCAATGCATGTTAATTTTACCCCTTTATCATGAATAAATAAAGGAATAAAAATAGACACAATCATTACAATGAGGCATTAATAGCCTTAGCTACAAAAATAAAATTTAGTCCAAACGCAATTGACTAATCTATTTTTAATAAAATTTCATGAATAATTTTTCTAATAATAGCCATTGCTTCCTATGTAAGTCTTCTCCCATGTGCATGTAGTCTTTGTCTTGTTCTACTTGATGTGACACTTGACAATTGATCCACTAACAGTTATATTTTAGGCATTCTTTAATTCTTCCCTCTTGGATACACATGCAAAAATTAATCTCCCTCAATGAGAAAAAATAATTCTTTTGTTTTCAATACTTTAGCAAAATATTCACCCAATGTGTGGGGACCACTTATAGTCTTTGATGTTGACATATGTTTTGTCTTTATTTATATGGTGAAATAATACTCTTTGTCACCTTTCTGATCATGTGCAATTAATTATCCTTGTGCATGTAAAATGATGCATTTATCTTGAACTCCTATGTGCGGACCACCTTTGTTGTGCACATGTTTTAATTTTCCCTCTGGAAGTATAAAATGTCACCTTCATTTGAATTGATCATGGAAAATTTTATTCTTGGTATCTTTTGATTAGAACCCTTTGCATAATATAATGATAAGCTACAGTTTCCCTTTTCACAATCATTGGTTCATGTACTACTCATTCACCTTTGTTTAAACATTGGTATAGACTATAGTTTTCGGTCTTTTGAAAACATGCATAACAACATTCTAATAAGGTAATAATTTACCTTTTTTATAACCTTGGGTCCATATATGTTTAACACCTTTTGAGAGCACATGGTTTTGAACCTTTTGATTAATCATTTGATTTGGTCATTGCAAAAATATAGTTTTCGGCCTATTTAATGATAATTTGATTATCATTATTTATTGGAATTTGTATATTTTAGAAGATAATCAGGTCAATGGCAATGATTTTTGGATATTCATGGGGCTGATCCCCTCTCCACGATGCTTCGACCCCTTCTGACTATTTTTGACGGCATCATTTAACTCTGGTTGAGTTGAATACAACCCTGAGTTTGTATTGATATTGGGATTTATCTCATCTGTTTATTCTATGTACCTTTTAATATTGAATGTTGATGCTCGAAACATGGTAAATAGGGTATTTGACTATGGATATGATCTGAACAATCAATCCTAGTACATTCATCTCTGAGGCATTGATTCTCTGAGCATGAATTTTGCATTGATTATGGGTGACTTTGATCCTGTGTATGGTCCTTGGTTGTTTGATCTTTTACTGACTTGATCTACACCATTGAAGCTTACTCTAGTAGTTAGCTTGTAGTTTTGGTGTGCAATGTTGATCTTTTTACTTTCATCTCTCGAATGTTGATGGGTAAATTTGGGTTCTACGATGAGTTAGGTGGATGTTGAGTAAAATAAGTGAAACCTAACTCATTTCAGATTGCATGATGGAAAAATAGGGTGAATTCCTAGATATTTTTTCCTGTGCCACAATTCACAATGATCTGAAGCTCGTTTTCTTTACATTTTACTATGAGGAAAGATGTGTATCGATGTTTGAGGTTCTAAATTCTGTCTCATCTGCTACTTTTGATTGTTTGAGATCTCATTCATTATTTGCAGAATTGCCTCTTTGTGAAAAAATCTATTTGAAGAAGGTAACATATTTTGATTTCTTGTATATGAATCTTGTCATTTAATTTATTTTTTCACTGGTTCGAATCTTGATACATATATATTATTTTTCGGTCTCGTTGGGTCATTCTTATTCTCGAAGCTTTGTTTCCTCCTTACAGTTTTCTATGAACTCTGAAAACTCTGGGAGTTTCCATTGATCAGTCTTCTTTGTCACGCTACTACATGTACATTCTGAGCTTTATAACTCGTAAGTCATCACTCTTGTTATAAAACTAGTAAGCCATAAATTTTATTTCTGAAATTCTATTTTTCTACTAATATCTATGCTTCCTTAAAATCCTGATATGGTTATCCTTGGCTTTATTTTATATACAAAAATCTAGTTTGTATTTTTCTTTTATCTGAGGATTTCATAATTCATCATCTCAACTTTGTGTTTCTTCTGAAGTTTTCTTTCCATGAAATACATACCTATTTACCATATTTGTTTTTTTGGATTGAGTGTAAATTGAGGGTGTTTGAAAGGACCCACATCCTTGTACAATTTAGGATTTTTCTTGAGAGGAACCACAACCTGGTTACAATGAAGGGGACCACTATTTTGGAACCCAATTGGAGCAATCATGAAACCATAGTGAAGATGCAGAGACCAATGACAATGGCCATAGTGAGTGGGACAAAATTAGTGAATGGAGAAAGAGGAACATCCACCAGCATCAGCAGTGAGAGGAGCAGCCTTCAAAATCAGCAGCAAGCAGAACAGCCACCAGTGACAGTAGTGAGAGCATCAACAGTGAGTGGAGAAACCACCAGTGTCAGCACCAAGAGGAGAAGCAAGTGTTAATAGTGAGAGGAGAAACCATTAGCATCAGCAATGAGAGGAGAGCCACCAGTGTCAGCAGCGAGGAGTAACCACCAGTGTCAGCACAAGCAGAGAAGCCACCTCCAGCGGCAAAACCACCTCCGAGGAGGATCGTGCCTCGGGGGGAATTGAACCTGGGTGGGAAAACACACAACCATGTGACTTGACTGCACCACTCCCTCCCCATCAGCTATTTACCATATTTGTTATCCTTTTAATGATAAGGATCATTTTTCTTCCTTTTTGTTGGATGTTTGAGTCACATTTACATATTGAACTTTGTTTGTTCATGAAGGGCTTTACAATTTCAGACTCAACCAGTATTTGTTGAAATATTCATGGCCATCCATTAATTTTCCTGATCGGGGCTCGGTATATCATGTGAAATTTTTATAGCTTGAATGATTATGGTTTTCATTGATGCATGGCTGGTCTAGATTTTTGATCTTGCTCTTGTTTGGAATTTTGCACTTTTTTCTTGTTGGTAATCTACGCCACTTTTCTTTTGATCTTTTCACTTTAAAATCACTGATATTTAAAAATCTAGTATTTCTTTGAACTCTTGTGATCTTATGGCACTTTTGAGCATGGATGTGGTTCTGGGTAGTCATTATTTCCTCTGCATTTGAATCCCCTTTGGGGTTTGAACAAGAATCAACAGAAAAGGTAATTCTTGTTCTAAATTTTGAATTTTTTGTAAAATGCATTAGAAAATTTGAATGACCATGAAAATATGGGCCATTTTCTTGATCTTTACCTATAACTTTGTGTTCTGGCTTTAAAAAAATACATTCTTTCCATAACTTTAACAGATATTTTTACTTTCTTGTTTGAGCATTTGAATACAATGGCCATCACAAATAAAAATTTGGGTATTCATACTTTCTTGTTAGAGATTTTTTTCTTTATTTTTCCATGTTCATTCATGGTTTAGAGTTTTTTTTGGAGGCTTTCATTCACTGCATTTGTTTTGAGATTATTGAAGTAGTTTTTTATTCTTTTCATTTGAATCTCTTATTACCAGTAGATTCGCAATGACTAGAATGTTTTTAAGTTATATTTTTGTAATTTGTTGGACTTTTAAACTTGATTGGAGAATTTCAATGCTTCCCTGAGTTGTGATAATATTATATCCCTTACTTTGTTACTTTAGCTTCTTGATAGCTTGCATTTGGAAAATATAGTTCCTTTTTATTTTAATAGAATATTTTTTCAATTGAATGGTAATCTAACACAAAACTGCAGTAACATGATTTGATAGTTCCTTCTTTACCTCACAAGCTCAATAGTAGAATTTTACAAAATGTATCTCTTTTATACCTGAGTAACTAGCAATTCATCAAAACTTGAAGGAGAACAGTAATAAGTTTTTTTAGAGTTATAATACTTCCTTCTGTTTCTCTCGTGCTAATGCATAGCTTGTATTATCTTCTATAACTTAGTATCCTTGTCATGATTTTAGCTTTATTGTAACTTGTAACATGGTATTTTGAGCTTCCTTTGATCTTTATCTTGGAGTTTTAGAAACTATATAAGCCCAAACATGTGTTTCAAAAGCATTACTTCAATATGAAGTTGTACCTGAATCTGTTTCATGAGAATCTGTTCTATTATTGTATTTGTATCCTTGAGTTCTGAATCTTAAATCACAATATATAACTTGAAGCAATTTCTTAAGTTGAATAGTTTAATGATTGTATCCTGAACTGATCACTTGAATACTTGAATATTTTCAAAACCTTACTGTAGAACATAGTTTTAGGATATGAAAACATTTTTTTGTTTTGATAAGTGTATACTTCTTCATTTACCTTTGTTGTGCTTCAGTCAATTTTTTCGAAACAAATCATAGAAGCAAAGATATAAATCTCTTCTCTAAATTTCATTCTTTTATATTTTCCAACCTGACAATTTCATTCATTCCTTTGCATTCATGAAACATACTACTCTAGTTGTAACTTTTAGATCAAATTGTACTGATATTGCACTTCAATGGTATGATCTTGGAACATTCATATCAATTTATTTTCTTGATAACATGATGGTAAGATGTACCTAAAATCCTCACTTCATTTGTACTTTCAATATGCAATCTTGAAGTTTGTTTTGTTAATCATATAGATTGACATTCTTTGATCTGTATGACACCATTCTCCATGCAGAATATTCATTACATATTGAAAATTGTATTCCTTTGATAGTTATATGGTTTTCTATGGCTACTTTTGAGAATTATATTGGAAAACATGTGGCCACAGTTACTTTTGTTTTTTATTGTAGATGCATTCTCCTTTCTTAATTTATGAACTTGCTTTAATGAAGTAAGACTTGCTTCAGTATTTTGATCACTATGAACTTCTTTTGATTCTTAACTCCTGCTAGAGTCTGTACTTTTTTGAGAATGATGATATTCTTGTACCTGATAGGTGATCCTTGAGTTTATTCAAAATGTGTTCATTACTTCATTCCTTTTGATCTCATTTTGTTAAACCCTACTTGATAAAAAGATTATATTCTGAAATAAAAAAATGTATTTTGTATCATACTTTTGATTTATCAGGTGACTTGATGAAGCTCATTTGTTTTCACTGTTCTTTTAAACTTGTACTTTTCATCTAAATCTTTACAGTTTCCTCCTTTTGTGGTATCTCTTGTACTATCCTCTTTGTGGGTTCTTATAGAGGTTTGTTATTGAAAACTAAAATATGCCCTTTACTTATTTTCTATGTTTTGATGAATACTTTGTTCCCAAAACAAGAACTTTTAATTGCATTCTAATTTCTCATTTCTAATTAAGTGTCTCAATGCCTTCTTTCCATACATTTTCTACTTGTAATTTCCTTTTTCCTAGAACAAATCATAACTTGTATCATCTAAATTCCTTCAGCAAGTATTTCCTTTTATTACAGTAATCATTTATTAAAAATATTTTTTTGCTTTCTTCATCTGCTACCTGTACTCACACACTTAAGAGAATAGTTAGAAAATATTTAGGCTTTTTGGCTTCTCCTATGTTCCATAGTTTTTCCTTTTCTAATTCTTCTTCAGTACTGATTCTAAGAATAATATGTGATGTTTCTTATCAATTGTGTATGTGTATCTGATGTACCTTGTAGTTATGATAACCAAAAATCCATTGGCAGGTAGTTAGATAGTACATGAGTCTAGATCAAACCCTAAGCTCAATATTGATGTCATTTTCCTTTCATTTTTCAGGTACACTGTGGCTATCAGGAGAGTTGGATGAAAGATGGAGCTAGAACTGAAGACAAGAAGATTAGAAGAAAAACCCAAGGTAATGATGGGTTTCTTCTATACTCCTTTACTTTTAACTTCATGCACATGCACTTTTATCTTTAGTAGTTACAACTTACTTCCCATGGATTGTGTGGGAAACATTGTGTTTCTTCATGAATAAATATTATATAAATTATATAACTGAGTTGTACATTTATTTCTTCATTCATCTTTTACGATGGATAATGATTGTATAACAAAATACACAACTGAATCACATAATTAAATGTATTTAAGAATTATAAATAATGAGTTTTGAGGTACCTGTAACGTTAATAATGAACTCTTTTTTGTAAACAACAACTTTTTTTGTTGTTCCCAAATTTAACATTTCACCTAAACTGTGATTCCCACCTTCACAACGAATTGCATAATTCCTTTAGTGCTTTTGTGTTTCCTTGTTGAAGATGAATGTGGAATGATAGTCTATATGAGGTGTTAGATTTTCTAACAACACACATAGCTACAGATTACATGTAGTTAATCAATTGTTGCAACTGAAAACATAATAAAATTTTACTAAATCACCATAGTTACGTTCATTTCATCAATGTGTTCCATCGTAAAGAATTTTCGAGTTGCCAATTTTTGCACAAGTGTAAAAATTTTCAACAGTTCTTTTTTAGAGGTAGTTGGAATAGGGATGATAGAGGTTGGAATTTAAAGTTATTAGAATGTGTTACATATTCCAAAGCTTTCTATTAATCTTATTTATGTGTATAAACTGACATGTTCCAAAACTACAAAGAGATTTGAATTCACACAAGATTCAATGAGCATCTTTGACATGCAAGAAAACTCCAAAATTGTTGTTGGTAAGGTGACTCATCAACCTCATCTGTACACTTTATCTAACTTTGTTGCCAAATCAGATTCTAGTTTACTACTAACCCATGCATATGATGAAATTAGATTTTGGATTGAAATATTTGGACATCTAAATTTTTTATACCTGCAACAACTTACCAAACAGGGGATGGTGAAAAGCTTTCCTATGATAGAAATTTCTAATGGAGTTTGTTAAGGTTGTCTCTTAGAAAGCATCCAAAAGAAACGTTTCCAAAGGAACATTCATAGAGAGCCTCTTCTCAATTAGAGCTTGTTCATAGTGATCTTATAGGACCATTTCTTGTACCTTCCATGAGCCAAGCCAAATATGAGCTAACATTCATTGATGATTGCACAGGATATACATGGGTATATTTTATAGAATTCAAGTCTGAAGTGTTTGAGCATCTCAAGATGTTTAAATCTCATGCAAAGTAGTCAAGGAACATTATCAATATCCTTTACATAGTAATGGGGGGAATATATCAACAATGATGTCCAACATTTTTTTGATGAAGCAGGAATACAATTGCAAAACACATTTCCTTACACTTTGTAATAGAATGGGGTAGCTGAGAGGGAGAACCAATCTTTGAAAGAGATGGAAAGTTGTACGTTGCATACAAGGTCTCTTCCCTCCAAATTATGGGCTTAAGCAATCAGTTTTGCTTCATACAAACAAAATATATATTCTCAAAAATATTTCATTGAGAAAACACCTTTAGAAGCATGGAGTGGAAGGAAACTGAAAGTCACACATTTGTGTATTTTTGGATGATGTTCATGGGCCCATATTTTTGTAGAAAAGAAGAAGGATTTGGATCCTAAAAGTAGAAAATGCAACTTCATTGGATATCCAGAGGGTATAAAGGGGTATGAACTACTAGATATTTCTACAGAAACACTCTTCATTGAGGGAAGTGTCTACTTTGAGGAAATTTCACCTCATGTATCTCAGGATAAACATGCCACCACCTTAGTGTTTCCTCCTCTTCTAGTTTTTAGAGAAGATACATGTAATCATTTAGATCTAATTTTAGATATTTTTGAATTTGATTCAAAGGAAGATGAGCATGCACATGCTGATTCACAACAAAATCTTGATTGAGATTCCGATGATGATTCAATATTCCATGTGATAAATAAAACAACAAGTAGCTTAAGAAAGATATATGAAGCCCCTCATGCACTCTCAGCTACCAAACCCATCATGCCATTGCATGCCTATGTGGCCCTAGCATCACATCCTCAGACTTATGCAGAAGCAACAGGGAGGCCTCTTTGGGAAGCTGTAGTGCCCACTTCCCTTCGACACTTTTGATATTGATCATGATACTGCTGACTATATTATGGACATTATTATAGTTTTGATTTAGTATGGTGTTATATGTTAGATCATGGATTATTGTTGACTTTGATTCATATATGATGCATGACGATAGTTAGAGACTTTTTATATAGATGTTGACATGTTGTTAGACATGGTTATATATATATATATATATATATATATATATATATATATGGATGTTGTTAGGACATGTGATATTTGAATATATTGAATAGAATGATTGAATTTAAAATTGATGATTATATAGTTGCTGATGAAATTGTAAGTGATATTGTTGATTATCTGGATGTTGTTGTGATTCATATATATATTGATGATTTTGAAATTATATTATATTCATTTGGATGTTTTGATATGGCCACAAGGCCAAAGGGGTATTTGTATTGTGCAGGTTAAAAATATCACAATAAACATTGGGGGATTGGAGACCAACCACACTGGAATTCTATATGAATTCAACAAGGTCACCATGAAAATTGTATTTGTTTGTGTTAGGGATTCCCATGCGGGGGGGGTCACCTTTAAATGTGACCAAGGTATTTTACGTTTTTCATTTATTATGTCCCTTTTGTTTAAATTTTGCATGTGTTTTATGTGGTGCACTTACCCTTTCATTATTTATTTAATGTGGTGTTAATATTGTAAGTAATCATATTATTTAGTTAATTAATTAATAGATGTCATAAGAATGTAATTAATATAGTTTCTGGCCATGTTTTAAAGTGTTGTAATAATGTGTAAGTGACCTGGTAAGTGATGTGTAAGTTAAATCTTGAGTGTGAAACACTCCACCTTCTCAGAAATTTGAATTTGTCCTTGGAGGCTTGTGGGACAAGTTAAACTTATCCCATACCTCTAAAGTTTATTTACCAGCCATACCTATGGTTGGGGAGTTGAAAATAGACTTTTATTATGCATTTTGGGAAGACTTATTATAGGTTTTAATTGCACTTTTCTTACATGTTTTAATTTCAGTCCTTTGGGGTGTGTGTTGGATTTGAGTGTGTAAGTAAATTGTAATATTATTCACCCACTTATTTATTATGCATTGGAGAATGAAGTTGACTTTTGGGGTTGGGGTTGAGGATGTGTGATGTGGCATCCTACATGGATCCACCTCATCCTCTTCTCTTCCCTCTTCAATTAAATTTGAATCGTCTGCCTTGTTTTGGGTTGCTTCACTTTTGGAGACGTCATTTTGGGTGAATTTTTCTTGCTATATTGGGAGATCTTGCTTGGAAAAGTTTTGGAATATTTTTGCATGCTTGTGCTTGGCTCTTTTGGATTGCTTGCATTGGGATAAAGATGTCTATTTAGAACTTGGAATGACTCCATCATGGATAGGTAGGAGCTTGGCTCTTGAAATGCTCTTCTTGTATATATGTAAATGTTATTGTGTGAATGTTTTGGTATATATTATGGGTTGTTTGGTAGATGGCCTAGGAATACTATAAGAGAAGACTATGGGGTTATTTTGTGGGAGGCACAAGTCGTTTTAGGTAGGTATAAGGGTGTAGGGAGTTGGTATTTGTGTTCAACCTTACAAAGAAATAGCTTGCATTTTTTTACTCACTATGGGGTGTTGTAAAAGTTTGGGGAGACATAAGAAAATGTAAGGAATAAGGGGTAGTTGGGGGAGGCATAAGGGCATGAAAATGTTTTGAAATGATATTCATATATATATATATATTGGTGGGTTGTTCTTAGGTGGTGATACCCATTTTCCCCTTTGAGAGGCTTAAACAATATCCCCCATAGCTTCTTGCTTCTTTGTCTTGCTTGATGAAGCCTTTGTATTATTTTTCATATTTTAATGTAGTTGTAAACTACATTCTTTTTGAGACTGTGTTTCTTTATGAAAATGCTACTTGTATGTTTTGTGGAAGCTTGTTGTTTTCATGAGTTGGATCACATCTTTTATTACTTTTGGTTGGGGCTCGAGGGCCAATGAAGAAGGATGGCTTCTCCTTTTCATTGGATTTATTGGTTGGGTGGAGAGTGTTGAATTTCCCTTGATCTTATTGTGATAAGAATTGGAAGAATGATAAATCTACATGTTGTTGTTCTGGAGCAAAGGAAAACGAAATAAAATAGCTAACAATCCCTTGTTGAGATAAATCTATTGTAACCTTCCCACTTGAAGTGGATGAACTTTAATATGTTTTGTAATGGAAATATGTTGTATTGAATAGGAAATTTCTAAGATTGAAATGTGAAAGAGATATACTCTGTTTCTGTTCTTTTGAAAGAAATAATTGTATCCTATATGATGAATTTGAAGAATGAAAGAAAGAAGTTTTAAGTTGTCTTTTGGGAACCAATAAATGATTGTATTACCTTTCTAAAATTGCATTACAGTATTGAATCTGATCATTTAAAGGTATTTTAAATCTCTCTTTGAAAGGAAGAAATGCGTGTGAGGAAAACACAGAGCTTTGTCTTTTGAAATGTGTAAAATTACAAATCAGAATTGCATTTTGGTTTTGAATAGTTTGATTTGAATCAACTAAATGTATTATATTGGAATTGGAACATATCCTAATACTCGGAAGAAAAAAATGGAAAATAGATCCTTTCAAATTAGATCTCTGTTAGACATTTTCAAACTAGAAAATAATTATTAGAAAATGTTCAGAATGACCCTGCAGACTAGGAAAGACATTTGAAACATTAATAGAAGCTAAGAAAGACCAAACTGATCCCACACAAACTATAATACTTAAGAAATTTTCATAGAACCTTTCAAAATCGGGCTCAAACAATTTCTTAGCCATTTTTATTGTTAAATTGGGGAAATTCGAATTGATCTTCAATCAAACAATTTAACTCTTGAAATCTATTCTAAAGTCTTCCAAGTAAAATCCTCCATGCCTATTTGGCAAGCCGAAAAATAATTAATGACAAATTTGAACAAAATTGATAAGTTAAAAATATCATTTCACTTTCTAAGTGACAGAAAGACGTTTTCTAAAAAATGACCTTTTAAAATTTATTAAAACAAAATTCCTAAGGTTTCTATGAAAAGAGGACATTGAGAGCTTTCTAAAAAGTCATCGTTTGCTAAATACCAACTTCCCAATCAAAATTTATGGCCTTCTAAAGTTTTTTCCTCATTTCAAGCTTAAAATAATGTAACTTTGAAATTTTAAATGAATAAAATATTCTTGGGTGGACCCGCGGGCTTAAAATTTCCTTTTTTTTTCTTTTCACCGAAAACGTGCAAAGTCATGAAGTTTCCTGTCGCTTTGCTAATCTGCAAGCCTTCATTTTTTCTAAAAATGATCTAAGTGCAGAAAGTTAAATTGGTAATTTTACCTCCATAGCTCCGCCGCCCCGCAGCTAATCATTGATCGACACGTGCCTTCGTTGGGCATCGGCGGAGGCTCGGATTGATTTTAACCATAAGTGCTTTCAAAAATAAATTTGGAAATATTTGTATGTTTTCCCCGCATCCCCACAAGTCCGCAGCCAATAAGAAGTTGCCATGTGGCCTCTCATATGTCAGTGGAGGCGCATGGATCCTTTTAAAACCTCAGTTCTTTCAAAAGATATTTTTTTGGAATTTTTTCTTAATTTCTTCCGCCGGCCCGCCAACCCACAGTCAATGACTATCTGACATGTGGCACCTTATGGTGTCAGCGGAGGTGTGGGTTGTTTTAAACCCTTAACGCTCTTCTAGAAAAAGTCTAAATTTCCTAAGTTTCCCCGCTAGTCCATTTTCCCCGCATGAATCATGCCATGACATGTGGCGCCCTTGGTGTTGGTGGAGGTGAAGATCATTTTGATCCCTTAGCACTTTTTCGGCAAAAAAAAAGGATAAAAACCTTAAAATTCTCTAACGGCCCAACTTTCCACCAGAATTTGGAAATGCCGACACATGTTCCCTTATGGACTCGCAGGAGCATGGAGGCAAATTGCACCTTTTGTCCCAAAAGGGTAAAAGCGTTAAATGTCTTCCCCGCTCCGCCGGTCCACGTTTGGGAAAATTTTGCTTCCCCACTCCACCGGTGTACTTTTCTCCTCTAGGAAAATTTTCTCTCCGAAGTCTGCAGGCCCGAGTTAGGCAACCATTTCATCCTAGGCCCGCAGGCCTGTTCTTGGGAAAAATTTCACCCCAAGTTCTGTCGGTCCATAACTTGAGAAATATGAGGAGTTAGGAGGACTTCTTTATATCACTGGAAAGGTGAGGAAATTCCCCACCTAATGGGAATGTTTTCAGGAATTTTTACTTGTAATAATCATGGGAGAAATAAAATTGAATCTTTAACCGAGTTTTGGGAGTGGGTAAGTAAGGATTTACTTTGATTATTTTAAATATGTATTATTTTCCCCAATGTAATTAAACCTTGCTCTTGTCTTAAATATTGTGGAATTAAATACCTTGGGTATTTAATTTTTTTGGTCCCTTAACCCTAAAATTTTTATAAGGGAATATTTAGCTAGAATGTCAATGTAATCAATGATTAAATTAATCCCGAAGGAGATTTGAGCTAGGTGTGGACTTATTACACTTGTTGCTTTATAATGTGGAATTAGTAATTATTATAATGGGAAAAGTTATTAGTTGAATTTAATTGTCCTTGAGACTTTGGTCGTTAACACTTTAAAAAAAAAATAATTCCATTATTTTCTACCTAAACCTAGGTTGTTCATGAGTCTCAAGTGGGTTGTTTTAGCGGGCGTTACACTTGGTATTAGAGCCGTGGGTTCAAAGCTTGGACCCTTGAGCACACTAGAAAACTTGAGACATGAACTATAAACGTAGCATAGTTTTGAATCTAAGAAAACAAACTTTTTTGAAAATTGAAAAAGAAATGCGTATAAAGAAATATTACATTACTCTGTTCATTTGAACTACCAAAATTAAAATATTAATAAAATAATAAGTTGTTTGAATTTTTTTACTCACTCAGTGGCATTTTGTTCTGAACCCGATTAACTAAGAATGTCAAAATAAATTGATTTTTGTGAACTTCTAGTATAGTGGAAACTTGGTTCCCCTTTGAAAATGTGTTGTTTTACAAGTCCTAAAACTTGATTTAATTGTATGATGTGTTAAACCCTTTGTTAAGACCCTTTCTTATTGGAGTTGTTGGAATGATAAATTGTATGGTGTGAATCTTGTGGTTAGACAATAGTGGTTTTGTCCTGGGGTTGGTAAGAGTTAATTAGAAGCTTCTTAGAGCTTCCTTCCTTCAGTGGTTAGGAAAGTTGGTCTGGTTGTCAGTTTTTCATTTTGTTACCCAATATGGGAGAGTGAACATTAAGTATGGGTGTAGTTTATGACCCAATCCTGTGCATGTGTCCTTGGAAATAACCTCGAGGAAGAGTACCCCTATTGATAGCCATGAAGGGATGCAAAGTGAATGTGGTGTTAACATTTTGTATTTTACATTTGTAAACTTGTGTCATTTTATCAAGGACCAACATCTTATTTTATGATTGGATTGAGACGCTCTGAGTCTCCTCTAGTTATTTATAATTTTTTGATAATTTTCAGACTTTACAATGCAGCTACTTAGCCACTTTCGTCAATTGGTGATATATTTTGGTACTTTATTTTGATTGGTGAGTGGGAGCTCGTTATGTTGTTGGCTATGTTGGTGCTCAGAATAGTCTCACCCAAGTTTTTCTTTGAAAATATATTAATTTACGGCCTTTGTCACTTTCCTTTTCCCTGTATTGTGCTTGGTTAATCTTTGTTGCCATTTTTAATTTATTCCTGGGTCATGGATAATTTATGGGTCCACCATTTTCTCCTTATTTCTTTGTTCCTCTAAAAAAGTCCAAAAACCTCAGGTTTTATCTTACCTTTTGGTCTCCATAGTCAGGATTTTTCTTCCTTGTCATTTATGCCCTAAATACTTGAAGAAAATGAGTGGATGTATCTTTCAAAAACATATTCGAGCTTTGTAAATGTTTCTAAACCCTTTGTCCTTGAATAAATTTTCATTTTCTGGCTTGAATGATTGTTTTTCTATATTTTATGGTTTGACGGGCATTTTCTCCTAGTCAAATTTTTATCCTTGCATTGACAAGGGATGGTGGATGAATGCTTTAACTTATCACTTTTTTCCTTTTTGGTGAAAAGGCAAAATTGGTCCTGTGGCCCTGCTTGTATCTCATTGGTTATTTTGGTGCTTACGTGGATTCTTCCAATTGGATGGGGTGCAGCGGGTCTATTTTTGAACTTGTTCCTTTTTGGCTACTTTGGAAAATAGTTTGAACCTACCCCGCAGTCCTGCCAGGCTCTGATTGGAGAAAATTTTAGGGCAGGGAAAATTCTCTCTCTTTGACCATGCAGGAGGACATGTGGAAGGTTCCGCTGCTTTTCCTGGACTTAGACAAATTTTTATGTAGTTGGTATAGTTTGGTGAAATGGGACACATGGTGATCTTGCGCTCATTCAAGATCTTTTCCTTGGGGACCATTTTGAAATTATGCCATGGTGACATGTGGTGGTTTGAAAATTCAAAGAGACGGGGAAGTGGACCATCGAAGGAAAATTGGATTTTTGGCCTCTTAACATCAAAAGGATTAAAATCTCAAAATAGTCCACAAGTGCAATGAAGGTAAAGTAAAAAATTGCTCCAGTAAATGGCAGAGGTGCGGATTATCAGAGGAAATTTGGAAAAAAAATCCATTTTGGAAAAAGGGTCCAAAAGTAAAAAGGGAAGTGTTGTTCCACCGCAATCATATTTAGACATGTGTCAGGCCCATTTTTTCAAGGATGGAGCTGCGGGGAAAACTTGGAAAAGTTTCACTTTTTCAAAAGGGGAGTGAAATGTCAAAATTTGGCCATGGTCCCACTAGGGCCCACCTTAGGACACATGTCAGGCTCGTTTCCCAAGGGCAAAGATGCGCAACAAAATATGAAATTTTCCCAAAAGTTTTAAAAATTCAGAGGAATCCCCCAGGTCCATTTTAAAGTTTTAATATTCCACGTGGATGGCTGAAATTCAAAGTAAAGATCAACGACAACTGAGAGTCAAAATTTGATTTTCCCTCCATTTCTCTACAACACATCTGGAAGTGCACATTTTCATGATTTCTTGGTTTTTTCTAGATACCAAGAAGAGAAAGAAGTTAATGTTGACATCTGAAGTTTCTCTACAACATGTCTGGAAGTGCGCATTTTCATGATTTGTGTCTTTCGCCATTAAAATGGTCTAACTTTCGTGCCTGATCGGATTTTCCAGTTTTTCTTCTCCTAAGCATGTAAGAAGCCAAATTTGATAGATTAGGGGCAGAAGTAGTTAAAAATTTGGAAGGAAGAGTGATCTACTAGAGCAAGGAGTTGAATGCAAGAGGCATTTGATGAAATCTACCTCCTAGAGCACTTGAAGACTTTTTACAGATTTGATTTTGAGAATCACAAAAGAATCATGGGGAGCACTGGTGCATTAAACAGTTTTGTCTTTTGGGGAGAAGGGGCTTTGGTGTAAATGCTATAAATGACACAATTTTTTCATGAAAATGGTTGGGAGTTTTTGGAAAAGGCATAGACTGATTTTTATAGTAGAAAAAGCTTGAGAGAGCCCATCCCTTTTGAGAAGCCATCTAAGAAGCCTATATATCTCTCTTTGTATCAGATTCAATCTTATCAAGGTGGTTGCAAGTGTACATCAATTGAAAAGCTTTGAGATTGTTCTAGAAACTCTCCCTTGCTGATAAATTTGATCTGAATTGAGTTATTCTATGTTAATCTTGAGTAAAATGTATTTATTTCATCTCTGAATGCATGCAAATAGTTTTTTTGTTTCTATTGCAATCTTGTACTAAAATCTAGTCCAATCATATAGGTCTCTATCCTTGTGATAGTTTAGTGGCATCTGTAATCTCATTTCTTAGAAGATCCTTCATCTAGGATTGAGATAAACAACTTAAAATCAATTTTCTCTCATTTTGTCGATAGAGATTGTCTATAATCCTCTGGTTGTACCTCAGGTGTGGTTTGATTTCAATCTTGGTGGTTTATTGATTTTTATGAATCGATCCTTTGTGAAAGAAACACATAGGTTGTGTGAAAGAGTGCTAAGATGGGCCTCCATTTAGGCACATATTCTAGTTAAAGAGACATTTCTCAATTTTGTGGCATTTTTTTGGCTGAAATCCCTCCATTTTGCATAATCTCTAAAGGATTTGGTGAGTCAAGTTCATCTTTTCTCCCCTCTCACCAAAATTAATTTTAAAAACATCTAATCCCATCCACACTACCCGTATTTTTCTCGGTATCCCCACACAAGACCAAAATCTATTTTCCAAAGTATGCAGGATAAATTAGGGTCTCAAAGGTCTTTAGTAACCTTTTCCTATTTGTGAAAGTATCTCCATGATCTGGAAGTGACAACTCATGAGATTCAGATCTGGTGTATTGATCATATTTTCCCCAACGTCTTCTCTATAAAATTTATGCAAAATACGGGTACTTGTATCTCCTTTCTGATAACAGAGGTTACAAAATAGGTTCTCTTACCTTCGTTGAAAAGCAAAACCTAAAATAGTTAGGATAAGACCATATCCTTTTAAGGTGCTGCCCATCTCTCCACAAATTGTAGTAACAAAGGGACAATCAGACCTCCTCCCTGGCTACAAAACGACATATATTTATGATATGGCTGCCTCTAAGCTCCATGTTGAATCAGTGTTACTATTTGGCTTGAAAAGGAGACCAAATTTGGGTGCTAACATCAGTGGCATGGTTGTCAGGGACTATTTTGAATTTCTAAGAGCCAATTTGCATCATTGAGACTAATTTTTTGATCCACTGCTAGTTCATATCTATTTGACCTATCAACAACACAAACATCAGTGGCGCTACTACTGCAGATTATCAGTTAAAAATCAAGAACCTAGTAAAACACTTCTTGTATGATCCAAGTGATGTGTGCAATTATTTTAGTTCCCACACCTAGTGCATTAGCTTTAATTTGATAAATATGGGTGAAGAAAGGTTAAGAACTTTCCATTTCCAGTTTCTTGTGTTGATAAAAATTTGGCAGATCATATTTAGTGCATATGCACAACTAAGGTGGAAATCCTTAGTGGTGACTCCCTGTTGATCTAATTATATAAAAGTACTAGTGTCTTAAACTCTGTCAAAGTCAGATTTGTTACTAATATTTGTAAACATGCACGGAAGAAGATATTTCTTTGGTAGGGATCCTACTAGGACATCGTTTCCAGATCTAGGAAAAGTAAAGTCAGAAGGAAGAAAATCTTGGAAAGATATTGGAGATCAGTATATAAGAAGAGGGATCTATATTGATGAAAATGAATGGTGTATCATTTAAGATTGCAACTCAAGTGCATCTGAATCAGGAAACCTCTTTGTGGAGTTGAACTCTCCAACTAGAGAGGGACCTTCATTTCATTTTGAAAGGTTTGCTTCACACTCTGCACCTATGTTTTCTGAGGTTGATAGATATTTCAAAGAAGCAAGGCCTTTTCAGGGTATCCATTTTGAAATTTACACTCTTGTGTTCCAAGAACCTTCTGCCCCCCATCAGTTTTTCACCCCTTCGGGATCACCTCCTCAAATACATATGGCTCAACCCAGGCCACCATTTATTGTAAACACCTTTGGACCTAAAAATTTATTGGGAATGGCTTATTACCCAAATGTAGTGCCCCAAGATGTAAGGAACAAAATGTAAAAGTTCAAGGGAAATAATGCTATTACTGGTGATTAGCATCTAAATATTTTTATTAACATGATGGAGGATTTTGAGATTGAACCTGAGGATGTTTATAGCAATTTGTTTATACATACCTTGGAAGAGGATGCTAGGGACTTGTATAAAGCATTGCAGGATAACTCTATTGAATCCTAGAATGAGATGAGTAATGCATTCAAATTGCAGTATGGTGATAGGACTGACCCCAGGTTACTTTTGAAAGAATTTGAAAATATCAAAAATAACGCTAATGAGTTTAATAAGACCTTGAGAAGACTGTCTGTTATAATAAGGTCTTGTGATGAGTCATGTTTAATCAAATATATTGATGCATTTGATAAAAGGGATGCATATTATTTAAGAGATAAAACCCCAAAAATTTGAGGTAGGCCTTCTCAATGAATTTGCAAATAGAAAATAATATCAAGGCAATTAGAAAGCATCCAAAGAGAGAAGGTGTAAAGCTGGTTAAACCAGAAAAGCCCCAAACAAGCAAGGCTACTGATTTGGAAGAAGTTGTGAAGACTTTGGCAGGGGTTGTCAAAGAAATATCCTACAAGCTAGCACGAGCTGAGAAGGGAATTGGGCAGAGCTCAAAAGATCAACACAGGAAAGAAGGCTAAGACAGGTTCACAAATCACCAAATATTTGATGACAAAGGCAAGGGAATTGTTGGATTTCGGAATGGGTAGCCCCAAGGCAGAGAAAATAGAATGGTGTCTGATCCTTTGGCTGCTAGAGTTACTATTGTGGAAGAAACAAAGATCATTGATTGGTGTGACAGATGTTTCATGCCCCATGCTCCTTGTGAATAAGATCAACAACAAGAAGAAGTAGCTGATGATGATAATGATGATGACGCCTACATGATGGAGATCCCTACGAGCTCACTAATGGAAGCAACTTCAATTGAGGTAATAAGTGCTAGAACTGCTGCCACTTTTTGGTATTGTGTCCATTGGGTACCTCTTATTCCCCCCTCTCATACTTTAGAATTAGACATTGTACAAGCTTTTGAATTTCCAACTAATGATTTTGAATACTTGAGGTCATTAACGATTGAAATGTATGATGGAGGAGTTCCCTCAGAAGAATATAGGAAGCTATTAATGAATGTTGTAGTTACCTGAGAAAAGGATAACAATACCATAAGTAAAGCTGCCAAAGGGCCCCAATCCAAGTCGAAATTTCCAGTGCTTACCAAAGAAACCCCAAAGAAAAATACATCTGGCAGAGAGCTTGTTTCCCCAAGAAAAACTTGTGTTCCTCCCCATACCCAAAATGAAAAGAATCATATTCCATCTAATGAATTTTCCAATCTTTCCCATAGTTCTACTCTACCCAATTTTTCTCCATATGACATAGCCCAAATTTTGAGTCAAATAAAAATTCCTTTCCCAATTGTTGAGCTTCTTAGGATCCCTAAGCACAAGAAGAGGGATTTTGAATATTTTGGATTCAGAGGGGGAGAGATGATACAAGGAAGAGATGTAAACAAGGTTGAGGTTCCCCTTACTGTTGAAGAGTTTGAAAAGCCACAAGTATTTGAAGAGCTAGGCGAACAACTAGAGGTTTATTTAGGAACTTCTTTTGTTAAATCCCAGTTGAATGTGGATCCATTTTTCACTACCCTGGTTATCAAAGACAAGTTGTTACATAACTGTATGTTTGATTCTGGAGCTTCATGTAAAGTCATGCCTCTTGAGGTCATGATTGATTTAGGTATCAAAGAAATAACAACATATGGGAAGTGCACTATCATGGACTCTAGAGAGGTGCCAGTGGTGGGGTGTGTCAAAGATATAGTAGTGCAACTTAAATCTTATCCTGGAAGGAACTTAAAGCTTGATGTAGTCATTGTTGACTGCCCTGCCAAGTGGAGAATGTTGTTGTTAAGAAAGTGGTCAGAAAGTGTTGGTGGTAGTGTGCAAATGGACATGTTTTATGCCACTATCCCCATTAAAGGAAACTTGGTAAAATTATATAAAGAGAAGAATATGATGTACCTGATTGAAGACCCAAGAAATGCATCTTATGAAGTTTTTCAAGAAGATGCCAATCTCAACAATTTTGTGAGCTTTGTGGATTTTAGGGAGTTTAAGAGTGTTGAAAGAAGATGCCAATCTATAGGAATTTGGTTTTTGTTTCAGTCTTGAAGAATGTGATAGACTTTGACTTAAACACAATGGATGATCTTTAGAGAAGATGGGTGGTTTACAAATAGAACAAAGAAGAAAATGAGGTCTACTTCCAGTTGATGAACACATATCAGAACCTCTTGGCATGGTCATATCCATTATGATAAGTGCTTGAATTGTTTCCTTGATTATTTTCTTTAAATCAGATTAATGTCTTCTGTACAGTGTATAGTTTGTTGTTTGTTCCCTATTTTTTTCTGTTTTTACTCGTTCTGGTCTTCTTTGACATTTTTTTCTAGGTTTCTCCATTTGTTTTTTAAGATGGTTTTGTTTCCCTACTCTGCATGATAAATCCTTTGCCCAATGGATATTTTTTGGTACTTGGTCTACATTTGTTCTTGTGGCACTCACACGGAGTGCCCATCCCCGAGTCGGAGCCAATGTTGGTGCTTAGGATAGTATCACCCCAGTTTGCCTTTGAAAATCTATTGATTTATGACCTCTGCCACTTTCTCCTTACCCGTGTTGTGCCTGGTTGATCCTTGTGGCAATTTTTAATTGGTTCATGTGTTATAAATCTCTTAAAGATCTATATTTTGAGTCTCCCATGCTCTGTTCCTTCAAAACTCATGTTTTTTCCGTTTCCTCCCTTTTCCACAGTCAAGATTTGTTGTCCTTGCCATTTTTTCCCTAAATACTCAAAGAGAAATGAATTGAGGTGTCCCCAAGGAATGTGTTTGAGTCTTGTAACATTTCTATAATCTCTGTCCTTGAAGAAAATTTCACTTTCAGGTTCAAATGGTCATTTCTCTGTGCTTTACAGTTTGACGGGAGTTTCCCCCCATCAAATTTACATCCTTGTATTAACAGGGAAACGTGGCATCCTTTAGTTACATGTGGCTTAGCTGGACACTTAAAAAATTCTATAAAAAACTTCAGCTTTAAAATGTTTCCATGTGTAGGAATGACCCTCATTTGAGAATATACTTTTTGGTCTAGCTTTAAAGTAGTGCTAGGAGGACACGTGGAGGCTTCCAGTGGGTTTCCCATACTTAGAAAATTTTCAAAAGGTTTTCGGGAAGTCCAAGACACATGGAGGAACGTCACTCATTTGAAGATCAACTTTTTGGCTTTACCTTGGAGTAGCGCCGGGAGGACACATGGAGGCTTTCACTACTTTCCCATACTTCGAAATTTTTTTATGTAGATGGAAAAAAATTGGCAGAACAGGGACACGTGGCGAGCCCGCGCTCATTCAGGGTCTTCAACTTGGGCACCATTTTGAAGAAGTGCCATGAGGACACGTGGGGCATTCCAACCACTTTGCATATTTGCTTGGACTTGTCAATGACCAAGGAAGACTGCCTCGATGCTTGACACGTAGTTAACTCTGTAGAGCTTCAAGCCTTCAAACAAATTTTACTAGCAGCAGGACACATGGTGTTCCGTCGCTCATTCAAGGTATCAAATTTTTGGGGCCGCCTCAAGGTGTTCCATTATGACACGTGGAAATTTGAAAATTCATAAGGGGCAGGGAAGCAGACCATCGGAGGTAACTTAAAATTTTTCCTTTTTTCCTCATGAAGGTTAAAATATCAAAAATGGCTCACAAGCCCGATGGTAAATTATCAATGTTTTTCCCTGGTCAACGGCAGAGGTGTGTGCTTTCAGAGGAAAAGTGAAAAAATTTCCCTTTGAGGGAAAAGGAGTTAAAGGCATAAAAGGACCTACGGTTCTACTGGGACCCACATTATGGACTTGAAGCGAAAGGGTGGAGCTACGGGGGAAACTTGGAAAATTTTCCTTTTCTCCAAAAGAGAGTCAAATGGCAGAATTTTTCCATAATTCCTTTGGGACCCACCTCAAAACATGTGTCAGGCCCATTTTTCAGAAGCGGAGGTGCGGAGAAAAATGGGAAAATTTTCTATTTTTTCAAAAGGGTTAGAAAAGGTCAAAGGAATCCCCCAAGCCTGTTTTTGCATCTTCCACATGGACGCCCCACATTTAAAATAAAATATCAACGGATGCTGAGCGTCTAAATCTGATTTTCCCCCCATTTTTTCTATAAAACTCCAAGGATTGTGAGTCTTCATGATTTCTTGCTATTTTCTACACGCCAAACAAAGGAGCGAGTTAATTTTGATATCTAGAGTTTGGTGGGAGAGATCTGGAGTCGTCTTTCACCATTAAAATAGTCTAACTCTCAAGCCTGATCTAGTTTTCTATTTTTCTTCTCATGAGCACGCAAGGGGAAAGATTTGATTGATATGGGGCAGAAGTGGTGGGTGAATGGATGGAGGCATGTTTTTCCTAAGAAAGGAGTAGAATGAGGGAAGAAATAGAAGATATTTTCCCTGGAGCACTTAGAGACTTTTGTAGATCTGATTCTGTGAATTATGAAAGAATCATCATGAGCCCTTGTGCATTAAACATTTTTTTCTTTTGGGGAGAAGGAGCTCTGGTCTAAATGTTATAAATGGCACAAAATTTTTTGTGCAAATGGTTGGGATTTTTCGGAAAGATCGGGACTGATATTCTCTAGCAGAAAAAGCTTGATAGAGCCCATCCATTTGGAGAAGCCATCCAGAGAATCCTACATATCTCTCTTTGTATAAAATTTGATAGTGTCAAGGTGGTTGCAAGTGTACAGCCATTGACAAGCTTTGATATTGTTCTAGGAAATTTCCCTTGTTGATAAATATGATCAAACTTTGAGTTATTCTATGTTACTCTTGAGTAAAGTGTATTTATTTAATATCTATATGCATATGAGTAGTTTTTCTTATTTCTATTGCAGTCTTGTACCAAAATAGGGTCCAATCACATAGGTATCAGTCTATGTGATAGTTTAGTGGCATTTACAATTTCATTTCTCATAAAATCCTTCATCTGGGAGTGGGATAAATGGTTTAAAATCACTTTTCTTACATTTTGTTGATAGAGATTCTCTATAAGCCTTTGGGTGTACCTCAGGTGTGGCATGGTTTAAATATTGGTGCTTTATTGGGTTCTCTAACTCGAGCATTCGTGATATAATCCCACAGGTTGCGTGAAAGATTTCTAATCTGAGCCTCCATTGAAGCACATATTCTAGTTGAGGAAACAATTTAACATTTTGTGAAATTTGGTTGATTGAATCTTTCCATTTTGCATAATCTCTCAAGGATTTGGTTAGTTAAGTCCATCCTTTCTCCCCTCCTACCAAAATTCATTTAACAACAACTAATCCTACCCATAGTACCCCTATTTGTCATGTGTGTACACAAATGCATAATCTCTGTTACCAAAATATGCAGAAACAATCAGGGTCTCAAATGTCCTTAGTAACCTTTGCCTTGTTGTGAAAGTATCTCCATGATCTCAAAGTGATAACTCGTGAGAGTTAGATCTAGTATGTTGATCATGTTTTCCCCAAGGTCTTCTCTACAAAATTTATACAAAAGAAGGGTAAATGTATCTCCTTTCAAATAATAGAGGTTACAAAATAGGTTCTCTTACCTTGGTTGAAAGGTATAACCTAAAATAGTTAGGATCAGATCATATCCTTTTAAGGTGTCTCCCATCTCTACAAAAATCCAAGTAATAAAGGGACAATCAGACCTCCTCCCCAGCTACAAAATGACATATATTTATGATTTGGCTTCCTCTAAGCTCCATGTTGAATCAATGTTGCTGCTTGTCTTGAAAAGGAGAAAAAAATTGGGTACCAACATCAGTGGCGACGTTGTCAGGGATTATTTGGAATTGTTGGGAACCAATTTGCATCGTTGAGACTATTTTTTTGATCCACTGCTAGTTCATAAATGTTTGACCCGTCAACAACACCAACATCAGTTGTGGCATTGCTAGGGATTATTAGTTCAAAATCAAGAACCTGGTAAAACACTTCTTATATGCTCCAAGTGTTGTGTACAATTCTTTCAGTTCCCATACCTAGTGCACTATCTTTCATTTGATAAATCTTGGTGAAGAAAGGTTAGGAACTTTCCATTTTCAGTTTCTTTTGTTGACAAACATTTTACATATCATATTTAGTGCATATGCACAACTAAGGTGGAAATCCTTAGTGGTGACTCCCTGTTGATCTAATTATTGAAAAGTAACAGTGTCTTAAACACTGTCAAAGTTAGATCTGTTACTAATATTTGCAAAGATAGAGGGTAGAAGATATTTCTTTGCTAGGGATCCTGCTAGGACATTGTTTCCAGAGCTAGGAAAAGAAATTTCAGAAGGAATAAAATATTGGAGAGCTGTTAGAGATCAGCAGAGAAGAAGAGGGATCTCTATTGATGAAAGTGAATGGCCTATCATTGAATATTACAGCTCAAGTGCATCTGAATCATGAAACCTCTTTGTGGAGTTAAACTCTTTAGTTGGAGAGGGACCTTCATTTGATTTTGAAAGGTTTGTTTCAAACTTTACACCTATTTGTTCTGAGGTTGATAGAGATTTCCAAGAAGCAAGGCATTTGGGCGGTATCTATTTTGAAAATTATACTCTTGTGTTCAAAGAACATTCTTCCCCCCATCAGTTTTTCACCCCTCAAGGATCACCTCCTCAAATCAATATGGCTCAACCCAGACCTCCATTTGTTGTAAAAACCTTTGGACCTATAAATTTTTTGGGAATGGTTGGTTACCCAAATGCAATGCCTCAAGATGTAAGGAACATAATGCCAAAGTTCCAGGGAAATAATGTTATTACTGGTGATCAACATCTAAAGCTTTTTATTAACATGATGGAGGATTTTGAGATTGAACATGAGGATGTTTATATCAATTTGTTTATGCATACCTTGGAAGAGAATGCTAGGGAATGGTATAAAGCATTTCCAGATAACTCTATTGACTCCTGGACTGAGATGAGTAATGCATTCAAATTGTAGTATGGTGATAGGATTGACCCTAGGTTACTTTTGACAAAATGTGAAAATATCAAAAAGAACCCTAATGAGTTAGTACATGATTTCAACACAAGGTTTAATAAGACCTTGAGAAAAATTCTTTTTAGAATAATGCCTTGTGGTGAGTCATGTTTAATCAAATATACTTATGCATTTGATAAAAATGCTACATATTATTTAAGAGATAAAAAACCCCAAAAATTTGAGGCATGCCTTCACCATGGCTTTGCAAATAGAAAATAATATCAAGGAAATTTGAAAGCTTCCAAAGAGAGAAGGTGTTAAGTTGGTTAGCCTAGAAAAGTCCCAAACAAGCAAGGGTGTTGATTTGGAAGAAGTTGTGCAGACCTTGGTAGGGGATGTCAAAGAAATATTCTACAAGCTAGCCCGAGATGAGAAGGGAATTAGGAAGAGCTCACAAGGTCAATATAGGCGACAAGGCCAAGACATGTTCACAAATCACTAAAGATCTGATGAAAAAGGCAAGGGGCCTATTGGATTTAGGAATAGGCAGCCCTAAGGCAGAGAAAATAGAATGGTGCCTAATCCTTTGGCTGCTAGAGTTGATGTTGTGGAAGAAACAAAGGTCATTGATTGGTGTGATAGATGTTTCATTCCCCATGCTCCTTGTGAATAAAATCAGCAAGAAGAAGAAGAAACGGATGATGATAATGATGATGTTTCCTACATGATCGAGATATCTGGGATTTCGCCAAGGGAAGCAACTTCAACTAAGGTAATAAGTGCTAGAACTACTGCCACTTTTTGGGATTGCATTAACCGGGTACCTCTTATTCCCACCTCTCATACTTTAGAAGTAGAAACTGTACAAGCCTTTGAGTTTCCTACTAATGATTTTGAATACTTAAGGGCATTAATGATTGAAAAGTATGATGGAGGAGTTCTGTCAGAAGAATATAGGAAGCTATTGATGAATACTATAGTTTCCCAAGAAAAGGAACACAATACCATAAGTAAATCTGCCAAGGGGCCACAAGCCAAGTCAAAGTTTCCAGTGCTTACCAAAGAAACCCTAAAGAAAAATGCATCTTGTAGAGAGCTTGTTTCCCCAAGAAAAACTTATGTTCCTCCCCATGCCCAAAATGAAAAGAATCCCATTCCATCTGATGAATTTTCCAATATTTCCCATAGTGCTGCTCTACCCAAATTTTCTCCATATGACATAGCCCAAATTTTGAGTCAAATAAAAATTCTTTTCCCAATTGTTGAGCTTCTTATGATCCCTAAGCACAAGAAGAGGGCTTTTGAATATTTGGGATTCAAAGGGGGAGAGATCACATAAGGCAAAGATGTAAACAAGGTTGAGGTTCCCCTTACCGTTGCAGAGCTGGAAAAGCCACAAGCATTGGAAGAGTTGGGGGAACCACCAGAGGTTTATTCAGGAACTTCTTTGGTTAAATCCCAGCTGAGTGTGGATCCATTTTTCACTACCCTGGTTATCAAAGACAAGTTGTTACATAACTATATGTTTGATTCTGAAGCTTCACGTAATGTCATTCCTCTTGAGGTCATGAATGAATTAGGTATCAATGTATCAATAGCATATGGGAAGTGCATTTCCATGGACTCTAGACGGATACCAGTGGTGCGGTTTGTCAAAGATATAGTAGTGCAACTTGCATCTTATCTCAGAAGGAACTTAAAGATTTATGTAGTCATTGTTGACTGCCTTGCCAAGTGGGGGATGTTGTTGTCAAGAAAATGGGCAGCAAGTGTTATTGGTATTGTTCAAATGGAAATTTCTTATTCCACTATCCCCATTGAAGGAAACTTGGTGAAATTATATGAAGAGAAGAAGAAGATGTGCCTGATTGAAGACCCAAGCAATCTATCTTATGAAGTTTTCCAATCAGATCCTGATATTAATAATTTTGTGAGCTTTTTGGATTTTAGGGAGTATGAGAGTGTTGAAAATAGATCTCCTAATTATGCTACTTTTTCTGGGAATTTGGTCTGTGTTTCAGCCTTGAAGAATGTCAAATAATTTGACTTAAACACAATGGAGGAGCTTCAGAGAAGATGGGTGGTTTACAAACAGAACAAAGAAGAAAAATATGTCTACTTCCAGCTGATGAAAACATATCAAAACCTCTTGGCATGGTCATTTGTAGGATGGTAGGTGCTCAAATTATTTCCTTTATTATTTTATTTAAATCAGGAAAAAGTCTTCTTTATAGTTTATAGTTTGTTGTTTAGTCCCTATTTTTTTGGTTTTTGCTCGTTCTGGTCTTCTATGACCTGTTTTTGCCAGGTTTCTCCATTTTTTTTTTAAGATGGCTATGTTTCCCTGCTCTACATGATAACTCCTTTGACCACTAGATATTTTAGGAACTTGGTCTACCTTTATCCTTGTGGCATTCGTAGGGAGTTCTCATCCTTGAGTCGGAGCTGATGTTGGTGCTCAATATAGTCTCACCCTAGTTTTCCTTTGAAAATCTATTGATTTATGACCTTTGTCCCTTTCCTTTTCCCCGTGTTGTTCCTAGTTAATCTTTGTTTCCACTTTTAATTTTTTCCTGGGTCGTGGATCATTTATGGGTCCATGGTTTTGTCCTTGTTTTTTTCTTCCTCTGGAAAAGTCCAAAAAACTCAGGTTTTATCCTACCTTTCGATCTCCACAGTCAGAATTTTTCTTCCTTGTCATTTCTGTCATAAATACTTGAAGAAAATGAGTGGATGTATTTTTAAAAAACATATTTGAGCCTTTTAAAAATTTCTAAACCCACTGTCCTTAAAGAAATTTTCATTTTCTAGCTCGAATGATTGTTTTTCTATATTTTATGGTTTGACGGGCCTTTTCTCCCTGTCAAAATTTCATCCTTGCATTGACAAGGGATGTGGCTTCTTTTGGTTGGTAAGGGGACGGTCGGTGAATTCTTTAACTTATCACTTTTTTCCTTTTCGGTGAAAAGGAAAAATTGGTCCCGTGGCCCCGCTTGTATCTAATTGGTTCTTTTGGTGCTTATGTGGCTTCTTCCAATTGGATGGGATGCAGCAGGTCTATTTTTGAACTTGTTCCTTTTTGGCTCTTTGGCAAAAAAATTGAACCCACCCCGTGGCCCTGCCAGGCTCTGATTGGAGCAAATTTAAGGGCAGGGAAAAGTATCACTTTGACCCCACATGAGGACACATGGAAGGTTCCACTGCTTTTCCCAGACTTAGACAAATTTTTATGCAGTTGGTATAATTTGGTGGAATGGGACATGTGGTGAGCTCGCGTTCATTCAAGATCTTCACCTTGGGGACCATTTTGAAATTGCGCCATGGTGACACATGGCAGTTTGAAAATTCAAAGAGATAGGGAAGCAGATCATCGAAGGAAAATTGGATTTTTCACCTCTTTTCCTCAAAAAGTTTAAAATATCAAAAATGGCCCGCAAGCCCGATGGGAAATAGTCAATGTTTTTCCTTGGTCAATGGTGGAGGTGTGGGCTTTCGGAGGAAAAGTGAAAAATTTTCCCTTTGAAGGAAAAGGACTTAAAGGCATAACATGAGTCAGGGTTCCGTGAAGACCCACATTAGGGGCTTGAAGCAGAAGGGCAGAGTTGTGAAGGAAACTTGGAAATTTTTCCTTTTTTCCAGAAGAGAGTCAAATGGAAGAATTTTTCCATGGTTCATTTGGGACCCATCTCAGGACACATGTCAGGCCCATTTTTTAGAAGCAGAGGTGTGGAGAAAAAAGGGAAAATTTTGCATTTATTCAAAAGGGTTAGAAAAGGTCAAAGGAATCCCCCAATCCTATTTTTGCATCTTCCATGTGGACGACCCACATTCAAAATAAAAGATCAATTGCTACTGAGTGTCTAAATCTTATTTTCCCCCCTTTTTTTGGTAAAACTCTTGGGAGTGCGAGTCTTCATGATTTCTTGCTATTTTCTACACGCCAAACAGAGGAGTGAGTCAATTTTGATATCTAGAGTTTGGTGGGAGAGATCTGGAGACGTCTTTTTCCATTAAAACGATCTGACTCTCAACCCCAATCTAGTTTTCTAGTTTTCTTCTCATGAGCATGCAAGGGGCCATATTTGATTGATATGGGGTGGAAGTGGTTGGTGAATGGATGGAGGCATGTTTTTCTTGAGAAAGGAGTTAAATGTGGGAAGAAATCGAAGAGATTTTCCCTCGAGCACCTAGAAACTTTTGTAGATATGATTCTACGAATCATGAAAGAATCATGGCAAGACTTGTGCATTAAACATTTTTTTCTTTTTGGGAGAAGGGGATTTGGTGTAAATTCTATAAATGGCATGAATTTTTCATGCAAATGGTTGGGATTTTTTGGAAAGATCGGGACTGATTTTTTCCAGCAGAAAAATCTTGACAAAGCCCATCCATTTATAGAAGTCATCCAGAGAAGCCTATATATCTCTCTATATATAAAATTTGATCGTGTCAAGGTGGTTGCAAGTGTATAACCGTTGACTAGCTTTGAGATTGTTTTGGAAACTTTCCCTTACTAATAAATTTTATCAAAATTTGAGTTATCCTGTGTTAATCTTGAGTAAATTGTATTTATTTCATATCTAAATAAATACGAGTAGTTTTTCTTGTTTCTATTACAATCTTGTACCAAAATAGGGTTCAGTCACATAGGTCTCAGTCTTTGTGATAGTTTAGTGGCATCTGTAATTTCATTTCTCATAAGAGCCTTCATCTAGGAGAGGGATAAATGGTTTAAAATCACTTCTCTTTCATTTTTTTGATAGAGATTCTCTATAAGTCTCTGGGTGTACCTCAGGCATGACTTGGTTTAAATATTGGTGATTTATTGGGTTCTCTAACTCAATCCTTCATGATAGAATCCCATAGGTTTTCTGAAAGAGCGCTAATCTGGGCCTCCATTGAAGCGCATATTCTAGTTGAGAAAATAATTTTATTTTTTTTGCATTTTGTTGATTGAATCCTTCCATTTTGCATAATCTCTCAAGGATCTGGTGAGTTAAGTCCGTCCTATCTCCCCTCCCACCAAAATTCATTTAACAACAACCAATCCTACCCATAGTACCCCTATTTGTCATGTGTGTACACAAATGCATAATCTTTGTTACCAAAACATGTAGAAACAATCAGGGTCTCAAATGTCTTTAGTAACCTTTTCCTTGTTGTGAAATTATCTCCATGATGTCGAAGTGACAACTCGTGAGAGTCATATCTGGTGTATTGGTCATATTTTTCCCAAGGTCTTCTCTACAAAACTTATGCAAAAGAAGGGTCCTTGTATAGATCTCCTTTAAAATAATAGAGGTTACAATATAGGTTCTCTTACCTTGGTTGTAAGGAACAGCCTAAAATAATTAGGATCAAATCATATCCTTTTAAGGTGCTACCGATCTCTCCACAAATCCAAGTAACAAAGGGACAGTCAAACCTCCTCCCCGGCTACAAAATGACATATATTTATGATCTGGATACCTCTAAGCTCCATGTTGAATCATTGTTGCTTATTTACTTGAAAAGGAGAAGAAATTTGAGTAACAATAGGCTATTTAGCTAAATTTTATGTGGATTTCTTCTTCCATGATGATTAGATGGTTCTATGCTACTTGTATTCATACATTTTGTCGTATGGGGATACACCCTAGGTGTCTTGAATGTCCTCTTAGGTGCTTAAAGTTTTTCCTTTTTTTAGATGAATGGAACCTTGAGTGTATCTAGGATCTTACAGTGACCTTTTCATTACTTTACCTTTTTGGGAAGAGAGTTTGTTGTGTTGTGTGTTCTAGGTGGCAGCTTGTTAGTGGTGGTGGTGTTGAATCTAGGTAAGATTTGAACAGGAATAAAAAACAAATACATCGAATATAAGATATATATATATATAGATATAGATATCAATAGAAATCATTTGGGGTATTTTATTATTGCAAATAGGTTACAATATATAGACTACTTGCTTCTATAAAGGAGGAGTCAACACCTATCTCCAATCCCTCAACTATCTCTCTAGGATATCTCATACAATCCCACATATCTCTCACATGAGTTGTGCATTACAACTAATTATGCACACTCATGTATTATTTAAATATTAAATAAAACTAACACCTAAATGTTCACACTAGAACATAGAATTCCTAACATTCAGCCCCTTAGTGTGAACATGGGGAAAACTTATCTTGAAGTGTAACTTGTCCCCTGATTCTGACTCATGACCTGGATGATTTTCAAATTGGTTTATCATCAACCAATGAAATGGTTTTTTAAAGTGGTTTACCATAAACCAGAGAAGGGTGGTTTTCAAAGTGGTTTACCACAAACCAAGAAAGAGCATGCTGTTTATAGTTTATTTTTAGCTCTCATCATATTCCCATTTTTAGGAGATTTCATATAGGAAATTGATTACAATTGTGAACATGAATAATCCATTGTTCATTATTACTATAGAAAGAAAACACACAACTAAAATAGAAGTCACCAATACATTTGAAGCAGTCTCTTTGTTGGTGACTAACAAGAGATGTTGATCAACCTCCTCCTCCTTTGCCTCCTGCCTCCAGTCAGTTTATTTAGAATAGAAAATCTTCAAAATTGTAGTCAGGATCTTCTTTCTCTGGGTCTTCATCTTCATTCTCTGACTCTTCTTTAACTAAATTTGCTTCATTTGGCTTAATATTTCCATTGATTAAATCTTTTTCTCGAATTCTACAATACAAGATTGTATGCCCTTTTTTCTTGCAGTAGAAGCATTCTGGTTCTTCTTTGTTTTTAAGAAATTTATCGTATTTATTTTTCCTTACAAATAAAGCAGTTTCTTCTTTTATGTCTTCTGCAATTCTTTTCTCTTCCTCTAGGAGAGCTGAAATCATGTCCTCAAGTGTTTGAGAAGGCATTTGTCCTAATGTAAATACAACATTGTTGTATTTTGGAGGAAAGTTGTTTAACAATATGGATTTTGCATCTTCATCTACTATATCAGCTTTCACTTCTGTGAGTTGTCTCAAAAGGGAACTTAGCTCATTAATGTGACTTGACATTGTCACACTATCACTCATCCTTAGTTTAAAGAGTTGCAATTTTAGTGAAAATTTAGCATTTGTTGCTTTTGACCGGAATGTTTTGTTAAGAAGATTCCATATCTCTAGTGATGATTTATCTAAATCCACATAGTGTAATTCAGTATCTGATAAAGTAAGTCCAATAATGGATTTTTCCTTGTCATCCCTGCTATGCCATTCTAGTAATTTAGCAGCATTATTTGGTTGTGTTTCTTTTCCGCTTACAATCCCCCGTAGGTTTTTGTTCATAAGTTGCATTTGGATTTTAACTTTCCACGTGTGAAAGTTTAATCCATTAAAATTGTCAAGTGGTATCTCCATATTATCCTAGAGCATCGGTTTCAACTGAAAATGCACTCATCTAATTTTTAGTTTTTAGGGTGTCGGTTTCGACCGATAATACACCTTTTTACAAAAAAATAGACAATAATGAATATTCTCTTTTATCTACATAAACCAAATCAGATAGAATGTTACAATAATACTCTTTCATCAATCACGGAAGATACCTCTTCATCGAGCCATTTAACAAATGCCACACCATCTGTTGTTATATTGCAGTATGAACTTCACTTATCACTGACTAGACAAACTTACCTTGTGTCTCAACATTTATTATTTTTTTTAAATTTAAACTTGAGCTCAACGTGTATATGGCTTGACAGTCATCGTTGAGGTATCCAAAAGATCAGACTGGGTGCATTAAGCATGCTTGAGAATTCACCTAAAATACAGGTCATCGACAAACAACAATACAAATAGGTGTGTTAGGCATGCATTCATAAAAAAAAAACGATACAAATATACAACGCACTTGTATTAAAAAAAAAATCCAATGTAGATCTCTAAAGATCTCTACACCCGTAACTTGTGTGGATCAGATTGATCAATGTAATTTGTGGATCTATGCACCCGCAGCCAGATCTCTACAAATCTCAGTTTGGGTGGCTTTAAAATCTTAAAAACTAAACTTTTTAAAGTCTCCATAAAGAAATGTGAAAGGGATCTGCAAATCACTGTTTCAAAAGGGATGAATTGAAAATTACTTTGGCTTCAAATCATGGGAATCTAAACATGTACGAAGTTTATCAAATTCGCTAAAAACCTTCCTAAACTTTGTCAAAACCTGCTCAAAAACTACACAAAATCTTTTAATAGCTCCACATCCCTATGAACAGTAGACATGGATAGTTAATGCGATGAATAGTATACATGATAAATAGTAGATGCGATGAACAATAATAATAATAGCCATTGGATAATAACACTGCTCTGATACTAGATGTTGAATCTGGGTAAGATTTGAACAGGAATAAAAAACAAATACACCGAATATAGGATATATATATATATATATATATATATATATAAATAGAAATCATTCAGGTTATTTTATTATTGCAAAGAGGTTACAATATATAGACTACTTACTCCTATAAAGGAGGAGTCAACACCTATCTCCAATCCCTCAACTATCTCTCTAGGATATCTCATATAATCCCACATATCTCTCACATGAGTTGTGCATTACAACTAATTATGCACACTCATGTATTATTTAAATATTAAATAATACTAACACCTAAATGTTCACACTAGAACATAGAATTCCTAATAGGTGGTGATTCTCTTACAATCCGATAAGAGCTTGAACCTATTCAGAGTAGAGCTGTTCAATTGTGGGTTGATGAATTATGGTGGGATGGGTTTGCTTTTGGCTAGTTGTGGATGTTATTGGAAAAGTATTTGTCTGGTATTGGCTTCTCTTCGATGTCATGCTAATTTTTATCAAGAGTTTCGCATTTCATGATATTAAGTAGTGACTCTAGGATTGTATGCATATTGGTAATTATGGTTATATTTAATCTCATTTCAGTATTGTGTGTAAATTAAGTGTGTTTGTTTTCCCTCTTGACCTATAAATAAGTCTACCCTTTCGTTAACTTTTTTTTAGTTACTATGAATAATAATCTATGACCTATTAATTTTGGATTACATGGAGACACTTATGGATGCTTTGAGTCTTTTGGACCATGGCGTTGGTGATGATAGTGTAATTAGACCTTGATAATTTAATCTCGGTGGTATTTTATAATGTGATTCTCTTGTGAAATTGTAACTCTTGGTCGTAAATCCATGTTGAATAAGATGGCTAATTGTCTGCTGACATTTGACACTTCTAAGTATGTGGTGTTCTTATAGTTAAAATATTTCCTTGTCATTTTTATTTCTTGGTTAGTGGTATCCTATGGTAATATTGGTGTAGATTTGAAAACTTTCCTTGTCTTATCAGGTGAGTAAAATGTTTTGCCAAAACACTAAACACTGTTAAACCCTAGTAGATCAGTAAAAGTAATTATGCTTCCTTAATGGGTCTTCCTCATAACTTCTTTTGAGAACATGTAGAAACCAACTAGGAATGTTTTATGATACTTGTAATTAGTGGGAAAATCTCAAAATATTGTTGTGATCCATGTCGGTTGATTGTTTCCTAGTTCTTACCAAATTAATAATGTGCTTTCTATGTTGAATGTCCCTTGTTTCCTTAGAATAAAAAATGTGATGTGTTGAATTAAATCTCTCTCCCATAAAAGTAATAGTGTGATATGTTTACCGTTCCTTCTCATTAAATTTTTTTTAATTGACAAATTGAATCACCCAAACATCATAAAATTATAATTGAGCAGATTTGGCCTTGAAGCTTAACAAATATATTGGAACATAGAAAGAGAAAATGGTCCTTTCTTTAACCTTGGTAGATCAATAGAAGGAATAAAAACCATATAGAAGAACAGAAAAGGAAAATCTTTTTCCATCTACCTCCCCTACACGTAGAATAAATATTTTGTCTGTCTGCCTATACGGAATGGCAAGATATCATGGCCACCTTAGTGGTGATCCTTATAACGCAAACATGTGACATCAAAATAAAAAGGAATATTTTAATTAAGAAAAATCGTAAAGGAATGTGCTAGGAAAACTAAAACTACAACTTTTGAATTAATTAGTTGAGTTATAAAATAAGTAAGATTTATGTGTATTGACTGTAATGTATAGTTGAACCTGTAGTTCTGTCGCCTACCTAAAATTGTGAAACACCTCGTGGATAGTAATGTGTTCTAGTTACTTAGTACTTCTTGTTCATAGATGTATGTTCCTTTCTTGTGGGATATTTGGGTCATCATACCCTTATTATCCCGTAGCTTGACGAATGTGAGTTGTGGTCCTTTTGGATTGAGACTTATTTGTGGTTTGAGAAGATGCCTCCTTACATGTTTTCTTTTCCTTGGAGACCTAAGTTATTGTAATTTTAAGGAAATATATGTTAAGGATATAAAATAACTTTGGGAAGTCTTATTTTATTCATATTTTCTTGGGTCACCTTGTTGTCTTTGCCCCTTTTCCATTAGGAAGGAAAGTGCAAGATGATGTTATTCACTTTTGATACAATGCACCCTTTGATTATAATTGGACCCTGTGTTACTTGTTCTTCTCCCTAGCAACCTTGAGTGGTCCTTGGTGTTTCTTGTGCTCTCTTTATGGTTATTCCAAGCTTGAGTAGGAAATAAGATAAATAAATCCCATTGTGCTATAATGTATGGTACTCGTATTGATATGTTAGTTGCTAGGGGATATATATATATATATATATATATATATATATATATATATAGACACACACACACACACACATATTGCTAAACAATTGACTTCTTTAGATTTGGTTGGTATGGTGTGTTCGATTCTTAAAACAAAAGTGTAAAAATAAGACTATAGGAAAACTTACGGTCTTGACTTCACTTTTATTACCATGAAAAGTTAATTATACCCTCTTGAGTTATAGAAGTGCTTTCTTGGAATATTTCCTCGATTTTAAATTTTTTATTTATTTAGGTGTCCTTGTTGATTCACCTCATCCTGTGTGGTCCTCAAATTGTGGGACCTTGAGTAGACTTGTTCCTCGTGTAAATTTGGTCATAGTTTATTTTTTCTAGCCTTGTCTAGAGAACGAACCTTAAAATCATGGCTTAAATGTGTAGAAACCTTAACTTTTATTAATGTAGTATGTTGTATTCCTTGGAAAACTATGTGGTCATTCTCAAACTCATGGAATTCTACTTATTATTCCTCTACTTGGTGGTTACTCTTAAGACTCTTTTGAAATCTTCATGTTATATTGTATGTGTGGTATTTTGGTTGATAGCGTAAATTTACTCTCTAGATTAAAGTGTTTACAGCCTTGCATGCAGAAAGTTTAGAACTCATCCCTTGCAATATTCCTTCTTCTTGTTGAATTGCATTGGACAAAACTTAGGTTTTGTAGACCTACACTTGTTTGAAGCAAGCAATCCCATAATGAAGTGATCCTTTTTCTATTGCATTTGTTCCTATCTCTCTTTCCAGTGACTTCCAGGAGGAAGTCGATTCTAAGGGGAGGGGGATGTAGTGCCCACTTCCCTTTGACACTTTTGATATTGATCACGATATTGCTGACTATATTATGGACATTATTATAGTTTTTATTTAGTACAGTCTTAGATGTCAGATCATGGATTATTGTTGACTCTGATTTATATATGATGCATGATGATTGTTAGAGACATTTTATATAGATGTTGACATGTTGTTGGACATGGTTATATATATATATATATATATATATATATATATATATATATATATATATATATATATATATATATATTAATGGATGTTGTTAGAACATGTGATATTTGGATATATTGAGTAAACCAAGAAACTTGAATTTAAAATTGATGATTATATAGTTGTTGATGAAATTGTAAGTTATATTGTTGATTGTCTGGATGTTGTTGTGATTCATATATATATTGATGATTTTTAAATTATATTATATTCATTTGGATGTTTTGATATGGCCACGAGGATGAAGGGGTATTTGTACTGTGTCGATTAAAATATCACAACAAACATCAGGGGATTGGAGACCAACCACATTGGAATTCTAGATGAATTCAACAAGGTCACCATGGAGATTGTAATTGTTTTATGTGTGTTGTTTGTGTTAGGAATTCCCATGGGGGGGATCACCTTTAAATGTGACAAATGGATTTTACATTTTTATTTTATTTGGTCCCTTTTGTTTAAATTTTGCATGTGTTTTATGTGGTGCACTTACCCTTTCATTATTTATTTAATGTGGTGTTAATATTTTGAGTAATCATATTGTTTAGTTAATTAATTAAAATATGTCATAAGAATGTAATTAATAGAGTTGTTGGGCATGTTTGTAAGTGTTGTAAGAATGTGTAAGTGACTTGGTAAGTGATGTGTAAGTTAACTCTTGTGTGTGAAACACTCCACCTTCTTAGAAATTCAAATTTTTCCTTGGATGTTGTTTTGGAGGCTTGTGGGACAAGTTAAACTTTTTCCATACCTCTTAAATTTATTTACCAACTATAATTATGGTTGGGGAGTTAAAATTAGACTTTTAATATGCATTTTGGGAAGAATTATTGTAGGTTTTAATTGCACTTTTCTTACATGATTTAATTTCAGTCCTTTGGGGTGTGAGTTGAATTTGGGTGTGTAAGTAAAATGTGATATTATTCACCCACTTATTTACTATGCATTGGAGAATGAAGTTGAATTTTGGGGGTTGGGTTGAGGATGTGTGATGTGGCATCCTACATGTATCCACTTCATCCTCTTCTCTTCCCTCTTCTATAAAATTTGAATTGTTTTCCTTGTTTTGGGTTGCTTCACTTTTGGAGACTTTATATTGGGCGAATTTTTCTTGATTTTTTGGGATCTCTTGCTTGGAGAAGTTTTGGAACATTGTTGCATGATTGTGCTTGGCTGTTTTGGATTTCTTGCATTGGGATAAAACTTATTATTTTGGAACTTAGAATGACTCCATCATGGAGAGGTAGGAGCTTGGCTCTTGAAATGATCTTCTTGTATATATGTAAATGCTCTTATGTGAATGTTTTGGTATATATTGTGGGATTTTGGGTAAATTGCTTAGGAATGGTGTAGGAGAAGACTATGGGGTTATTTTTTGGAAGGCACAAGTGGTTTTAGGGAGGTATAACGGTGGAGGGAGTTCGGATTTGTGTTCCACCTTATCAAAAAATAGCTTCGATTTCTTTACTCTTTATGGGGTGGCATAAGAGTTTTGGGAGACATAAGAAAATGTGAGGAATAAGGGGTACTTGTGGGACACATAAGGGCATGACAGGGTTTTGAAATTATATTCATATATATATATATATATATATATATATATATATATATATATATTTGGTGGGTTGTTCTTAGGTGGTGATACCTATTTTCCCCTTTGGGAGGCATAAGCAACATCCCCCATAGCTTTATGCTCCTTTGGCTTGCTCAATGAAGCCTTTGTATTGTTTGTCATGTTTTAATGTAGTTGTAAACTACATTTTGTTTGAGAATGTGTTTCTTTAAGAAAATGTTTCTTGTATGTTTTGTGGTGGCCTATTGTTTCCATGAGTTGGATCACATCTTTTATTTCTTTGTGGTTGGGGCTCGGGGGCTAATGAAGAAGGATAGATTCTCCTTGTCATTGGATGTCTTGGTTGGGTGGAGAGAGTTTCCTTTCCCTTACTCTTGTTGTGATCAGAATTGGAAGAATGATAAATATACATGTTGTTGTTCTAGAGCAAAAGAAAATGAAATAAAACAGTTGACATTCCCTTGTTGAGATAAATCTTATTTTAACCTTCCCACTTGAAGTGGATGAATTTGTATATGTTTTTTAATGGAAATATGTCGTATTGAATATGAAAGTTGTAATATTGAAATGTGAAAGTGATATACTTTGTTTCTATTCTTTTGAAAGAAATAATTGTATTCTGTATGATGAATTTGAATAATGAAATAAAGAAGTTGTAAGTTTTCTTTTGGGAACCAATAAATGATTGTATTACCTTTCTCAAATTGCATTGTGGTATTGAATCTGATCATTTAAATGTATTTCAAATCTTTGTTTGAAAGGAAGAAATGCGTGTGAGGAAAACATAGAGCTCTGTCTTTTGAAATGTGTAAAATTACAAATCAGAATTGCATTTTGGTTTTGAATAGTTTGATTTGAATCAACTAAATGTATTATATTGGATTTGGAACGTATCCTAATACTTGGAATAAGTAAATGAAAAATATATCCTTTCGAATTAGATCTCCATTAGTCATTTTCAAATAGGCAAATAATTATCAAAAAATGTAAAGAATGACCGTGTAGACTAGGAAAGACATTTGGAACATTAATACAAGCTAATAAAGATCAAAACAATCCCACATAAACTATAATACTTAAGAAATTTGAATAGAACCTTTTAAAATCAAGCTCAAACAATTTCTTAGTCAATTTTGTTGTTAAATTGGGGAAATTCGAATTGATCTTCAATCAAACAATTTAACCCTTGAAATCTATTCTAAAATATTCCAAGTAAAGTCCTCCATGCCTGTTTGGTAAGTGGAAAAATAATTAAAGACAAATTTTTAAAAAATTGATATGTTAAAAATACCAGTTCACTTTCTAAGTGACATAAATATGTTTTCTCAAAATTGACAATTTAATCTTTATCAAAATCAAATTCCTAAGGTTGCTGTGAAAAGAGGACGTCAAGGGCTTTCTATAAATTCCTTGTTTGCCAAAAACCGAGTTCCCAATCAAATTTTATGGTCTTCTGAAGTTTTTACCTCATTTTGGGCTCAAAATAATCTAATTGTCAAATTTTAAATGAATAAAATATTCTTGGGCGTACCCGTGGGCTAAAACTTTCATTTTTATCCTTATTTCCCAAAACATGAAAATTCAAGAAGTTTCCATCCACTCCGCTAATCCACAAGCCTTCATTTTTTCTAAAAATGATCTAAGTCCAAAAATTTAATTTGGCAATTTTGCCTCTGCCTCCCCATAGCTAATCATTGATTGACATGTGCCTTCATTGGGTGTCGGTGGACGATCTGATTGATTTTAACCATAAGCACTTTCAAAAATAAATTTGGAAAAAATTGTAAGTTTTCCCCATATCCCCGCAAGCCCGTAGCCAATCAGTTGCTACCACATGGCCTCTTTGGCATTGGTAGAGGCGCGGATCCTTTTAAAACCTTCACTCTTTTAGAAGAATTTTTTTGGCAAAATTTCTTAATTTCTTCCACCTTCCCGCCAACTCACACTCAATGGTTGTCTGACACATGGTACCTTATGGTGTCAGTGGAGGTGCGGGTTGTTTTAAACCCTTAACGCTCTTCTTCCAAAAGTCTAAATTTCCTAAGTTTCCCCTTCGGTCTGTTTTCACCACGTGAATCAAGGCGTGACACGTGGCACCCTTAGCGTCAGTGGAGGTGCGGATTGTTTTGATCCCTTAAAGCTTTTTGTAAAAAAAACAAAAAAGGATAAAAGCCTTAAAATTCCCCGGTGGCCCGAATTTCTACTAGAACTTGGAAATTCTGACACATGTTCCCTTACGGACTCGCGGGAGAATGGAGGCAAATTGAACATTTTTTCCCAAAAGGGCAAAAGCACTAAATTTCTTCCCCACTCCATCGGCTCGCGTCTGGGAAAATTTTACTTCCCCACTCCACCAGTCTACTTTTCTCCTCTAGGAAAATTTTATCTCTGAATTCCATAGGCCCGAGTTGGGGAAACTTTTCCTCCCAGGCTAGCAGGCCCACTCTTGGGAAAATTTTCACCCCAAGTTTTGTTGGTCCATAACTTGAGAAATATGAGGAGTTAGGAGGACTTCTTTATATCACCTGAAAGGTGGGGAAATTACCTACCTAATGGAAATGTTTTCAGGAAGTTTAAATTCTGTTAATCATGGGATAAATCAAATTGAATCTTTAACCGAGTTCTGGGAGTGGGTAAGTAAGAATTTACTCTGATGATTTTAAATATGTATTATTTTCCCCACTGCAATTAAACATTGCTCTTGTCTTAGATCTTGTGGAATATATACCTTGGGTATTTACTTGTTTTGGTCCCTTAACCCTAAAATTTTAATCAGGGAATATTTAGCTAAAATGTCAATGTAATCAGTGATTAAATTAATCCCTAAGGAGATTTGAGCTAGGTGTGGACTTATTACACTTGTTGCTTTATAATGTGGAATTAGTAATTATTATAATGGGAAAATTTATCAGTTGAATTTAATTGTCCTTGAGACTTTGGTCGTTAACACTTTAAAAAAAAAATCCATAATTTTCTAACTAAACTTAGGTTGTTCATGGGTCTCAAGTGGGTTGTTTTAGTGGGCATTATAGAAGCTGCCATGGAGAAGAAGTAAAACTCGCTCATAAAAAACCAAATATGGGACTTTGTTCTGCTTCCTTCCGATCACAAGATTTCCAGATGTAAGTGGGTCTATAAAACAAGGAAAGCATCAGATGGAAATGTGAGTAGATACAAAGAAATGTTAGTACCAAAGTTCTTTTAGAAAGTTCATGCCATTGATTATGATGATAATATTTCTCCAGTAGGAAAAACGGACTCCATTCAGACGGATCTTGCCATTGCAGCAACAAGAACGATGGAGGTTCACCACATGGATGTGAATAATGCTTTTATTCATGGTGATCTCAATTAAGAAATCTACATGAAGCAACCAAAAGGGTATGTACAAAATTCATCTTTAGTATGCAAACTAAAGAAATCACTCTATGGCCTCAAGCAGGGACCTAGATCTTGGTATTCTAAAATGGACTCTTATCTCCAGTCTCAAAATTTCATGCGATGCAAATCTAATGAAAATGTTTATATGATGATAATAAATAAATCTTTGTTGATCATAGTGCTCCATGTAGATGATCTACTAATAACAAGTACTTTAGCCACAAACATTGCTGAAATTAAATTTGTTGTGCATGATAGATTTTCCATGATAAACATGGGTCTTTTATAGTTTTACCTTGGACTTGAAATTGAACTAGAAGATCTCTCACATACTTGGATTGAGTGACATTGATACCCGATTCATTGTGGCTCATGACAACATTGATCGCAAGTCCACTTCATGATATGTTCTTGGTTGGGGATTAGGTCCTATTTGTTGGTCAAGCAAGAAGCAATTTGCCATTGCTTTATCATCACCAGAGGCCGAATATAGAGGTGCAGTCAACATTACCATTCAATCCATTTGGCTGTAAAACTTCATGATTGAGCTTAGTATCTTCTTTCATGGTTTGACTGTCATTTGTTGTGAAAATCAAGGTACACAGAAGCTTTGCAAAGATCCCATATAGCGAAAATGGACCAAACACATCGAGTTCCACATGTACTTCATCCATGAATTGATACATGATGTAGTCATCGACTCACAATATTGTGCCACTTTAGAACAAATTGTCGACATCTTCATGAAGACATTCACCGAGAAGAAGTTTCAAATTTTGTGAGATCTTCTTGGGCAGAAGAAAACAGCAACATAATAGTTGTCATGCACAATTTGTGCATATTTTTTGAGGGGGCGGGTTTTTTCCCATAGGGATTTCCCTCATTCCTCTTTTTTTTGTCTCCTTAGTTAGACTTAAGCAGGGTGTTAGCGTTTGTTTCTAGTCTCCTCTGTAATCACGACAATTTCTTCAGAATCAACGGACATCTATTTTTAAGCTAACTTAAGTAGTAGTTAACTACAGATTAGGTGCAATCTGTTTGGTAAACAATATCTTTGCTGTAGTTATCTTTTGTTAGTAACTATTCTTAACGTATCGTATTAGTTCTTGTAATAGTGAATTTTATTGTTCTTTTGCTCTGCTGCGTCTTTTTTCATTTTCTGTAAACCTGAAAGTTTTTTTTTAATTTTCAGCCAGATCTAGACAGGCTTAGCTGAAATTTTACAGAAGTTTAGAATAATTTCTCTTTTAGTCTTGAAACCATTTGTTACGCCTGAATTACACATTTCCCCCAAATATTAAAAAAAATTCTCTACTACATTCCATACTTCATATATAAAATTTAAAACCGAGTCTGTAATACGATATCTATGATTCATAATTAGTAAATTTGACACTACTACATATGGGGTCATTTTGAGACAAAACTTAGAGACAATATTAAAGTTTTGTCTCAAATTTTAAGTTTCGTCTCAAATTTCCCCCTTTTTCTATTTTTAAAAAATTAATAAATAATATTTTCGCATTGTTAATCGTGCACAGAGGTTTTCGTTTTTCCGGATGCTTTTGTTTTCCCCTCTCCTCACAACAGATCACGAAAGAATGGGTAATGGCGACCAAAAATCCACACATTCTCGTTACGCCGATAGGCATATCTGACAGGTTTACTCGTGCAATCAATGGCAGGGAGTGATTATTAGGGCTTGCAAGACCATTGGGCGCCTGAGAACCGTGAACAGTGCCTCCTATCTTTAACGCATTCACCTGTCGTTGCCTTTTGGAAGGTCGTCGAATACACATTTTGGCTTGTTTCATTGCCGTTTTCTGGTGGCGAGGGGTGTTCTGCTCGGGATAATGGATTTGTGCTGTCCATTCACGGGGCTCGAGGGCCGATAGTTATGTGTTTCAGGTTAGGAGTTGAATCATTTATGTGTTGTCAATAAATAGAATTTAATCCTCCCATTTCCATCTCTCTTATGATCTGTGAGGCGGATGACATTGAGGATTTGCATTGGAGGACCTTATACACCTCTGCCAGTGGGTTCAAATGCCTGCCGTTGTTTTGTTTGTTGTATGTAGAACAGAGCAGAGAACACGGAGTATTTTTTGTGTATTTTTTGGGCTTTTTTTGTGTGTAATAATGTGGTCTGCATCCTCCTAATAGGGGTTTACAGACATTTTTTGAGTTTGGTTTTAAATAGATGGTAGGCTTCATAGCTGTTGATCTTTGATTCTTTTGTGTTCTTACAATTAATTTTAGTTATGTGTTTCAGGGAAGGAGCCGAGGAAGAAAAAATAAAATGAAGCCCTAAATTAAGACCCTGAAGAAGCGCCTCAAAATCGGGTAGCTAAATGGAACCCAACATAAGCTCACCATGATGGACTGCAATTGCAGTGCTTTCATTGGCACTTCTGCAGGTATGCCAAGGTAGACTATTGGCTTTTTGATGTGGCACTGTAAATTGCTTCAAAATTTAGCTGTGTTGGTTTTTAATATTTTATTGGTATGACAGATAATTATTTAGGATTATTATTCTTTTTATTGTAATTGATTTTTTTGGTAAGACTAGCACTGCAACTCCCTGATTTCACTGGAATCATCTAAAACTATGTTAGCAGAAGCAGGTAGATGAGTAGCCAAATCAGTGAAAAATCATTAATAAAAGAAATTATATAAATGCTCACGGGTTAACAAAATAGGTCAATGGGACTCTGAGGATACATCCTAGTACCATAGGGACAAAGTATTCCAGCCTAAGCCCTGGCTCAGACCAATACCAGAGCTAGAGGGTGCACACAAGGTGGGTATACCCAAACACCGATGCGAAAGAATCTAGAAATGAAAACTAATTTTGTCTTTTCAGCATCTGTCCATATTAATTCTGTCTTTTCACTATCACCCTGACCTCTACATTTAGATGAAGTTTTGATTAATTGGCATTCAGTTGTGGCGTTTCACAGATTTTCTGCTCTATATTTCACATTTTATATTCCCACTGAAGGATGCCCATCTGGTGAAACTGAATATGTGGTAATCAATGTGGTTGCCCCATGCCAACATTGGTCATTGTTCATTATCTCTCAACAGTGAAACTGACAGATAATAAACACCATCACCCTGACCTTGTTCATTGGTCATTGGTCATTGTCTTTTCAGCATCTGTCCATATTAATTTTGTCTTTTCACTATCACCCTGACCTCTCCATTTAGATGAGCTTTTGATTATTTGGCATTCATTTGTGGCGTTTCAAATGCCTGCCATTGTGTTTTTTTGCTGGTGCAAACAGGAACAACATAAATTTTGTTCTGCTTACCTTGACATTAATGATATCCCCTGCAGCAAATACATTACTCTTCTCTTATATACATTGGGAGCTATCCACATTTATCTGTCTTAATTCTGTCTTTTCACTATCACCCTACCTCTCCATTTAGATGAGCTTTTGATCAGTTGTGGTGTTTCACAGATTTTCTGCTCCATATTTCACATTTTATAATCCCGCTGAAGGATGCCCATCTGGTGAAACTGAAAATATGTGGTAATAATGGTGGTTGTCCCTTGCCAACATTGCGTTGTTTATTATCTCTCAAGAGTGAAATATCTTTTATACTAATCTAAAGTTGAAAGATTTGCATATTTTTGTGTACCAAGGATGGTTTAATTTTAGTTGTGTTTTAGTTATGTGTTTGATGAAGTCTTGCAAATCCTCCATTTTTCCCGCCTGGAGAAGGGCCCTGGAGCTCTTCAATACTCTCAAGCATTCAAGTACGTTTGACTGAATGTATGTTGTTTTCCGCACTTACAGAATTATGCAGCCAAGCTTTTTTTCCTTGATTGTTTACTCCTCTTTTTATATTTTTTGTAACCCCTTTTTTTTCTATAATGTATATCAAGTTTGGAGTAAAATACTGACTGACTACTACTGAGTACTATGATAAAGGGTGAACTAAAATTTTCATAAATTTTTCTCTGCATATTAAATCTATAAATAATACTGTGAAAAAAGTGTGCTCCCTGCATGATATATTTGTGGGATTTATGTATTTTTTGTGTTAATTTTTGTTTTGGGTCTGCGCAAGCATAGAAGACCGTACCCAAGGGACTATTTTCCTCGCAAGTATCCATAATCTGACCATAAACTGGCATTTTCCGCTTAGAGTTTAATGATATTTATATATTTTTATATGATTAAAATGTTGGAATGCCTGATTTTATTTCATCTTATTTCCTGTCCCTTTTGTTTCCCACTCAGGCCATATAAGCTATATTAAATAATAGAAGGCTATGGAGTTGTAGTTTGTGTGTTTTTGGTGACTGGACTGTATTTTGTAAACCATTGCCCAAATCAGAGTCCAAACCCTCTTCTTGGGTATGCACATATCCCATTGTTGGTGACTGGACTGTATTTTGTGAACCATTGCCCAAATCAGAGTGTAAACCATATCCCTCTTCTTGGGTATGCACATATCCCACTGTTTGAATGATGGGATCTGTAATGTTACTGACTCTACAACCAATATATATTCAATGCATATACCCTGACAATGCAGCCGTGGAAGAGCATCCGTACAAGGCCGGTGTCAAGACAAGCGCAGATTTCACCTCCTCATTTGAACAGTAGTTATGTCAAAAAACTAAGCGTTTCCAGGAAAACTATAAAATAAAAACAATACAGTAATGCCCACAAGGGAATACACACTTTGTGCCATTTCTGTAAACCTCCAAAAAATACGAGAATAATATTGCTGTGATATGCTCAACAATATTATTTCTATGGTGTCCAAGTTTAGAATATTATTTATATTGTTTGAGATTGGATGTTTACATGTTTAGAAGATTATTTCTATTGTGTCCAAGTTGGTAAATGAACTCAAATAGGACACCTTCAGGAAACCTGACCACAAGCAAGAAGACAATCTGGAAAGAAAAAGTGCCAGCCCTTTAAATCTAAAAGCTGGCAGATCTGTCCATGCTTTATAGTGGAAGTGTTTTCATTGGGTGCTTTTTGGACTTCAGTCTTATAAATTGTGCTGTAATTTCTGCATTGTCTACCCTCTGTGCTCTAATGATTAATTTGAAAGTTATGTGCATTATAATAGTTTTCTGTGGAGTTTTTGAGATTTTGGGAGTTAAACAGAAAAAATTATTTTTGTTGCTTTCCAGTATATCCTATCATTTCTATACGATTCCTAGTACTGAACTATCTAAAGATTGTAATTATAATAGTCCGGTGCTAAGGGAAAATTAGCTCCGAACAACTTCCCAAATGAGATTTGCATTTTGAGGCATGTTGGCATATCATTCACTGAAATGTCTACCTCTGACTAATGCTGCAAGTTTTTGAAATATGCATTGCAACTACTTCTTGGAATATGCATGTCTCATGAAGTTTCTGCAGAGCGAATTTGGCTCTAGAAAAATCAGACATGCAATTTATAGTTGTCTTCACAAATGTTGTGGACTCTAGTATGTACCTTTCTGCCCTATTGCTATTCTAATGTGTACACAATACACATCTACAGTGGTGAGAAACGGTTAAACTAACTTGAAGGCATCTATAAAGGCAAGAAAAGAAACTATAAAATTGATTTGCAAATTAAACAACATTAATTTGTCTAGTAAACAATAATTATCAGATGGAATAAAAATGTGATCTAATTTGCATCAGATTCTTACCCAAAAGAAAGGGAAACATCCTTGTGAATCACTGTGATCTAATTTTCTTTTTCTGGAGTTGATCCATTTAGGCATTTTTATGTATATGTGTTAGTATATGATGTATTTATACACTCTTTTTTGTTTGGTAATTTGCTTTCTATTTTGTGCGCCACCTCCAAATTGTAACATTTATCTTAGGAGAAAATAGGCATGGCTTGACGACATTTGAAGCATCATATTTAGAGCGATGTAAACCTTAACAAAAAATTGAAGGTATGCATATTGTAATTGGAGTTCACTTCTATTGTACAATATTTTTTAGATTGGGTTAAGTTGGATCAAGATACATTTGTTGGAACTCTAGGTATTTCAGCTTTTATTACTGAGATTTGTATCTAAAATTGGTTTAGTTATCTAATATGCAGATATAACCTCCATGAAAGACATTGGAGTTATCAAAATATTGAAGGTCCAAGCTGCCCAAGCCACCCAACTTGCTAGAAATGTTTCCAGCAGACAAGGTAAAAATATTTGCAAGAAAATGTTGACACTATTTTTACTCCAGCTATATTTCCAGCAGGTACTAAACTTCTATGCTCTGGTCATTGCTTCCTAAATTTCTTTAGTGATGGTAACTGCGGGCCTTTTTCCCAAGCTTCATTTTCGTCACGATATAAGAATTTGGAACTTGGAATTTAAAGCATGATTTTATTTAATTGTAATTCACTTCCTTCAAGATATTCTAGAGAATACCCAATTCTGAATTACTATTTGGGGGCTTTCTTGTTGCTCCTCATGGGTCCTTTATTCTTAAGTAATTTGGAAGGCATGGGAACAAGTGAAAGTAACAAACACTTGGTGGTTGGGTATCATGTCTTTTCTTCGTTTGACACTAAGTGTCAACCATACAAATCGATTTCATTGAATTTGAAATATAATGAAAAGATCCTTTCCTACAAGAGGCTGCTCTGCCCTCCGTTCGTTTGAGAAAGGAACTAAAATATTTCATGAATTTTACAGATACCCTGATGCCCTTTTAAATAAATGTCTTAAATCTGAAAAATGTCATTACTCTTGCTGAAAGTCAGACTGTTTACACTAGAAGGAGTAATTTGGCTGGGGTAGGCATTTAAAACTACCTATTTCAAGAGGCTAGTTAACTGAAGTAGCATCCTAACAAGTTTTAGTCCTCTCAACAAAAATGAATTCCTTATACATCGTGGTACCTTGTGAGAGTAAAGGCTCATTACCAACTGTATAATTTGGGATCATGTATAACTGATTGAATCTTGGGTCAATTTGAGTTAATATGCATCGTGGTTAATGCCATTTATATAAATCAAACCATATTAAGGTGTTATCCCTCATCATATAGTTTTTCTTTGATAACAGGGTAATATCTCATACCTGCTGGCAGCTGCTATTAATCTGAATCAGTAAATACTAGTCTTCAGAATAGTTTGCATTCAGTTTCTAAACGTCTTCATTATTTTCCACCGTGTAGTAATGATTGGAGAGGTAAGTTTAGTACTTTTTAAATAAGTAAGTCATTTGTTTTTATGATATCATAGTTGAAGATCAATTTTCTTTGGCCTCGTTTGGTAGCACTCCCTAGGGTGTTTGTGAAGTCTGGTGTTATTATTCTAAAGAAATAAGACTGCATTTTACTGCTTCAGAGTAATAGCACCAGCCTTTGCAAAAATCCACCATCACCATGAAAAAATCCACCATCACCACCTTAATAAAAAGTAACTACAAATCTAACTTGTGAGAAGAGTTTGTGGTGCTGATAATGAAAGAAATTGATAAGACATAATTTTTATTGCAGTCATTGGGAAAAGTGTATTTAAAATGCAAGTTGTAGCACTAACAACGGTAAGAAAAAGGAATGTGAGACCATAGTCCTGGTATTGAGGAAGCCATGAAACCTTGACAATTCAAGGCTCAAGATCATAGCGTTTTCTTGCAACTTTTACATTGTGTGCTGCAGATCCTGTTGTTATTAAGACTGGCTTAGGCCTACAAGTTTCACTTGAAGTATATTGTATCAAAAATAGGTCTCCTGCTCCACACCCCATTTACTTACTGTTACCTCCATTGAATAAGCTTGTCTCTTCTTCATTGGCATTGAATAAGGAAGTAATAGATACCTACTGTATTTTCCTCAACAGAATACCCATCTTGTTAACATCAGTATGCTTCATTACACTCCAAATATATGCAGGATGAGCTATGGCAGCCTTGGGCTGAGTCTGTCATAGTATCCTGATAAGCTTATGGCGATCCTCTTGAAGAAAAAAAGAATTACTTATATCATAACATAAGTTTTTTCTCTATAGCACTCAAACATGTTTCATCACTTAGCTGTCACAATTGTTATCACAAGTTTCTAACCACCATGAAAAAAATTGTAAGGTGCAATTGTTATTTCTATATTATACCAATAGTTAATTTTTGCTAGCTATAAAAGCCCAATATTTTATTCTTTACATGGTAGTTTAGACTTTTTAATAATATTGATAGTACAACTTCTTGTAATGTCATAGTATTTTATCCTAATAAATATGAATATTTTGACAAAGTAGGTCATCGTGGCATGCAAATGTGGCTACAGAAAAACTTGATGCTAGAGAAAGACATTCATTTTTGAATTGGTTGTGTTTTCAGGTATTTTTCAAAAAAAGCAAATATTTTACTTTATTTTAAAGAAACAATTTTCAATATTCTTATTTCATTTACATTTGAATGATTAAGGCATTTAAAGAAACAATATCTTCAGGTTCTTGTCACGTAGAAATGTTTTCACATGATAAAACAACTCCACAAACAGTTTTACATACTATTCAACCGAGTTTCTCCTGTTGGAGGATGATCTATTTTCATTTCAAATTAGTTCTTAGACTTTTGTTTCTGCTTAAAGTATTTTCATTGGAAGCTTCTACCTTCTTATAGTGTTTTTCTAATTTCTATAACAGAAATCTAAACTGAACCAAGAATTTGTTGTCAAGGAATTATGAACTTCAACTAATTCATTCAATGTTATAAAAAATTCTATAATCATGAGTTCGGAGTGTAAACTGCAAGGCTATAAGGGGAGTTACAAAAATGAATGAAGAAGACAAGATTGTGATCTAATTTGTCTTCATAGTCCATGAGGCATGTCCTAGTGATATCTTGTTGACCACTTACGAGTGGGTACACAAAGGTATATTAGACATAAGAATAGAGAATACTGAACTATTGCTGCTGCTATTTATCTTGTTCTCAACTTCCAAATGCTAATAACACTACGTGTATGCAACCAAGACGCAAATGACATAGATATGCTCACGCCACATTTAGTGATCAATACAAGGCAACCATTGGTGCAGATTTTATGACCAGGGAGATTCAGATTGGAGATAGATTAGTTACATTGCAGGTTTGCCAAGTTTTACAGTTTTATGGGAATAAAGATCGAGAAGTATCCATTTCTTAATAAGTTAGCATCTTCTAATTGTTTTATGAAAATAAAGATTGAGAAGGATCCATTTCTTAGTGGTTAATGACTTGTTTTCCTGAAAGACAGGTTATAATTTTGAATCTTACAGAGAGTAAAATATGTTCACCATTGTTTACATTTATATTGACCCATAGCTCAGTCTTTAATACCTTCAAAAGCCCTTGGATAAAATTACTATGATTTTTAAGGGAACTAACAATTATAACCATGAAAATATGTGGGTTGATTCATGTTTAGAAATATGTAAGCTTCATCTCCCTGATGATGGGTCCAGTATTGGATTTATAAATAAATATCAGGTATAACTGTGATATGAATATCCAAACTCGAATCTATACTATATTATATGTGAATGTTTTTGAGAAATCTATGTGCATGTGTCATGATGAATGATTTTTTGAGGAATAATGTTAGGAAGATATGGGATACAGCTGGGCAGGAGAGATTGCACAGCCTTGGAGTGGGCTTCTACAGAGGGGAAGATTTTTGTGTTCTGGTGTATGATGTGAATGTGGCCAAATTCTTTACAAACCTCCATAATTGGTACAATGAATTTCTCAATCAGGTATGTCAATATATAAGATATTATATAATCGGTTGTAGGTAGTGTTTTCTTAATTAAAGATTTTAAGGGTTCTTTTCAACATCCACTAATTTTTTCTAACCTGCACACAATTTCCAGGGTAACAAACATTTTCTAATTATTTAAAAAACTCCATTCATGTTTTCCAGGGATGATCTCCAAGCCAGAAAAGATTTCCATTCATTGTGATGGGAAACAAGATTTCCAGCAGTAGAGTGGTATGGTTCTTCTCCAAATATATAATTACAACACTAAGAATTGTATGATGCATGAGCTGATGGATTTTCATTTAATTTGTTCATGGTAGGTTAGATTTCTGAAAGGAAAGCCAGAGATTGGTGTGCCTCCAAAGGGAACATCCCATACTTTGAAACGTCTGCTAAGGAAGATTACAACGTGGAGGCCGAAGCATTTTTATGTGTTGCCCAGATTGCCCTATCCAATGAAGTTTATGATCTACATGATAGGTAATAATTATTTCATTTATTAATATATATGTCTATCATATGTGTTTATTGGTCAACTAACCAATATTATGATGTAACTTGTTTATATTTATGTCTGTATTCGATGATAAAGTATATTCCTTATAGAAAAGAATTGATTTCATCTTTTATCTGTTGCACTGATATGTGAAAAGCTAGTATGAACCACCTAAGTTCATGATTAGGATTAACCACCATATAGCTCAAAATTTTTGGTAGTTTGAATTGTTAACATTTAAAGATCTGTTTCCTGTGCCAATTTTGTTGAACTAAATCTTGATTTCAACCACTCAAAATCATCTTCATGTATGTAGTGTAGAATATCCACTAAAGAAAAAATAGATGAATAATGGCTTATCTTTTGTTTTTCTGTACAGGCCTATATCGGAACATTTTCACTAGACGTGTGGAATTCTAGGGATTATAATGTCTGAGGTTAGTCCTTGATGTAAGTTATGAAAATGGATTGACAGTAATGAGTTAGTGATAACTTTTTTTTTAGAACAAAATATAAAGATCAGGTCGATTTAGTGAAAACTAATTATTTTCCTAATTTAAATTTAATTTGTGAATACTTTCGGCAGAATTGGAGTAAAATATGTGATCATAATTTCTTAGAATCCAATGCACCTTCGCTGCTAATGATAGTAGAGAATTGCATCAAAGTTGAGACAATCAAAGCGAAGAACATGAAGATGACTGCTGCCGATGGAGAGGCAATTGCTCAAAAAAAAGTTGCTCAAAATTGAAGTTAAGAAAAATGACCTCGAAGTAGCACTAGGGAATCATATGGATCACTTGAAGTTGGTGGTGGAGAGAAGGTGTTAATATTGTATATCAAGGGTTAACATAATTCAGACACCCTTTTGTATCTTATCTTATTTGATATTAATAAAATATTTGTGGACCCATTTTTTGGGCACAATATTTAAATCAAATTGTTGTTAATTTATAATATTAATTACCAGACCACTCCGACATCATAGATGATATGTAACTTCGTTGATTGCACTATATGATATTTGGTTATTGTGTAGTTTTAAAATTCATATTTTTCATTCTTTAAATTCGTATCATCTCTAGAGAGACAATAAAAATTGAAATTAGTATTGTCTCTAGAGAGAAAAAATGTTAGTATTTGGTATTGTCTCTAAGGAGACAATGGTGATATTGTCTCTAGAGAGACGAAAATGATATTGTCTCTCAAGAGACAAAATATGCATCAATCATTATTGTCTCTTGAGAGACAATAATTAGAGACAATATTAGAGACACCCGCTTTGAGACAATAATAGAGACGATATACAAATTTTTTATTGTCTCTATTTGAGACAATTTAGTCAAATTTTGTCTCTATTAATGTCTCAAATGACCCCTCCTTGTAGTAGTGGCAGAACTTATACAAAAGTAGAAACCTAGAAAACTATCTAAACATCATATATAATTACAATATTGACCGGTCAAATTAATAGTACAACCCCTCACAAAAAATGATAAACAACCCGTTACTTGATCAATAGATCAGCCTTACAAACATAGGGATATGATAGAAAGACTTCTGAAACACTCAGTTATAGGCTCTTCCAAAGAAAACATGAAAATTACATTAACGAAGACAGAGGAGGTGAATATTCTCTGGTCACATGAAGAAAGAAAATATGAATAGACAGTAATAAGCATATCGCAGTCAATACGCCTGTTTGATTCTCTTTTAAAAACTCTCTTTACTTTTATTCGGAACGGAAGGGACTTTGGTGATAGAATGGTGCTCATGTGAGAAATGAGGCATAAAATAAACGGTAGCGATAATGTTTTGCGCGTCATAGACTCACCGTTCAACGTGGACCCAAGCGACCTGTCCCTATCTTGGCCGACATGATGCCCTCCTTAGAGATGCTTGCTCATTCACCTTCATACAACTCGACCTGAAATTAAAAGAAAAAAAAGTACGAGGATGGATCCAACGTATCCATGTACAGTAGAACAGAAGTACACGCAATCTGATCTATCCCCATTCTCCATCCGCGATGACTACTATGTACCATTAGGGTGCATCGCAGCCTTCCGTTTAAAACATTGAAGGCTCGGATGCACCCTAGTGGTGCATTTTGAGTGGAGGGTAGTCAATGCCTTCTACATCTGCACATAATTATTATATTTACTATTGGAATCGCTTCTATGTTATAGACAATACAATACAAAAATTACTTAGTAAGGGGGCGGTCGACAATTGTTACGGCTTGAAAAAAAATGAATCTCAGATGGCAATGCAATAACGCCATGTAGGCAACCAAAAGAAGTCCACAAGGGTAGAAAAACAGAGCCACAAGAGCGAACAAATAATACTATATCAAAATAGTCTTAGGCAGAAGGAGCTGCAACACTTGGAGGCAAAGGTGAATCATCCTTTGGCGGAAAGAAGCCAAGTGTACGACGCTCCTCGGAAAGGGGTGTTGATGCATAAACATAGCACCCCTGAATGTCTGCAACTCGATGGGCTGAGACTCTCAATGTGATTGCATAACATGGAGCTTCTCCCAAAGTGTGGGACTTTGCGAATTGGGAGAACTCTCCGGATGAAGGTCGGTTCCTATTCCTCTATTTAGCTGCACACATACAATTTGCATAGGATCTACTCTAAGAACTACTCTATCTTTGCCAAGGAGACGGGGTTGAGAAGATGAAAGAGAATAAACCTAAATTAATAGAGGTGATGCACCAAAGGAATGTTGAACACTTACTTTTCCATTAAACAAAAATTATTAAAATATAATACAACTACCATGCATAGATAACTGATACTGTAATGAGAGATCAGATGAAAACAATGAGCACAAGAGAGGGTTGAAAATCATCCATAGACATGTATTATTGCTCCAAAAATTTAATACAATATACTACAATGGCCAAGAGGCAAGATTGCATTACAGTTTGAATAGGAGGTCTGAGCTCCATAAATCCACTTTCAGAAAGAGAAGAAGGGAGAGTGCAAAACAAAAATGTCCAACCTTTAGAAAAATGCACCTCCTTACAATATATAGGAAGAATGAGAGAGAAAGGAGAGAAAAATTCAAATCTTGCTTCAACCACCCCAAAGGAGCATTGAATTCGCCAGCTTCAAATCTTGCTTCCACTACAAAACCCATACCTCCATGTGTTTTTCCTTGTTGGGAAAAAAATGAAGCCCATACGTCATTAATGGTGGTAGGTAAGAAACCTAGGACACCTCAAAAAATGGAAAACTATATTTTTAATTTTTAAGAACTTAGTCCCACTAATTTAAAGAGATTTCTAAAAAGTCCTCTCTTGCTCAAATCCAAGCTCCCAGTGACAGCTATGGCCATCTGCAGGTCGAGGTATAATTCTGCAAAAAGTGGCCTAAGAGGTTCGAAAGTCTGAAAAGCATGCAACCCCCGAAATCCTGAAATTCAGACTTTCAGAGATTTTCATTTCAGAGAAAAAACACTATTCATCCACAAAATTGCTTGAGAGTTCTAAAAGTTTGAAATATCAGACTTTCGGAATTCAGAATTTCAAACATTTTCATGTGATTTTCATGTTTTGGGGCTAGAGACTTCTGAAACTCCAAAGTCTGAAACCCCGAAAGTCCAAAAGTCTAAAATTTCAAACTTTCGGAGTTCAGAATTTCGAACATTTTTCTCTTGCTTTTTTGACATGATTCCCAAGGTCGACGAAACCCCGAAAGTCTAAAGTTTTGGACTTTTGGGTTCCGGAAATTTATACTTTTTCCTTTGAGAGTTCCAAAACTTTGAAATGTGAAAATTTGGACTTTCAAAGTTTCAGATTTCGGGCTTTTCACTTTTACTGAGATCCTTGAAACCCCAAAATCAGAAAGTCTAAAATTTCAGACTTTCGTAGTTTGGGGTTTCGGAACTTTTGGCTCCATATTCCAACTTCACGCTTGAGATTTCCAAAACCCCAAATCTCGATAGTCTAAAATTTCAGACTTTCAGAATTTTAGATTTCAAAACTTTTCCTGTCATTTTTTGCCATGTTTTCTTCGAAATGCCAAAATTTTGAAGTTTAAAATTTCAATTTTTTTTCCTCCATCTTCTTCAACTTTTACTTCGCCACTCCTGTACCAATTGTGCATTGACTTGATGATTCCATCTGTAACATGAACTTTGAAAGAAAATGCGAGATCACACAATTGAACCACCCTCCCATGGCTCTTGCGCAAGGACTTGCTTGATCAATTTTGGCTAAGGGGAAAAATTGGATAATAGGGGGTTGATTAACCAACCATCCTGGTCTGGCATCTGGACACTCAGTGACACCATGATTCACCAGCCCAAAGGAGGTGACCCACCAAACTGAGACACACCCCCATGCGGAGATCCTCAGTTTGAATAACTAGCAAGAAATTTGCCTTGTGCAAGATGGCTACAACCAGGCTCAAAATAAGAGGGATTAGGGTGAGCCGACAGTGGAGAGGGCCAATTCACTCTGTGTGTTACTCTGAGAGTGGTTACGTAAACGATCGCGATGTCTGGGTGGCGACAGAGGAGATAGAGGTTGACGCTCACCATCATTAGAAGGGAACTGACTCATGATACATGGTGCATTGCCCCAATGATCAAGTAGATTTTGGAGATAAGCAAACTCCAATGCCACCTTCTGGGCTTGAGCCTAAATCTGCATACACACAAAAGAAAGAATTGCCACCTTCTCATTAATAGATATGTCAATAGAGAGTTCCCAATGCTGAAACAAAGCATTATTTCTAGCCTTCCAAACCTGAAAGAGAATAACATAACAGAAGAAATTCCAAATTTAAGCAATGTAGCGAGGCCAATTAACATAGCCCCTAAAAAATTTTGATTTCCATTCAAAGCCATGTGGCTTATAAGGCGGAAAGAGAGAGTGAATCCAAAGTCAAGTGCTTTGAGAATGGGGACAAAACAAGAAGATATGTTTGAAGGACTCTTTGAAACCACAACAAAGGAACTTAGGGTTTGGAATGCTAATATAGCTTAACAGTTCCCCCAATGAAATACCTTGATAGATAAAACACCGTAGAAAAAAAAATCAACTTGGGATCAAACAAAGGATTCCAAGCCTGTTGAAGATGTTTGAAACCAAGTGGAAGGGAGAAGGGTAAAATCCAATGGGTGTTAAGTTTATCAATACCAAAAGAAATGGGAGAAAGAAAAGAATAAATGACCCCGTAATCATATTTCAGTAATGGAATATCCAAATTCCATCTCGAGTATTTCCACTAGGCAAAAGGAGTTTGATATTGCCCAAGCTTATGTAACATGACATTAAGATGAAGAGACTAAATTCTCAGAATAGATGGAAGGTAAAATTTTAGAAGCTAAATTTTTTGTTTTGAATTAGGCCAAGAGAGCCAATCTCTATTGGAAACAAAGTATTTAATGGTAGAAATTTCTTTCTGAAACAACCTCATTGCCTTGATGTCTGGAAACTCTGATAAAGGCAAGCTATTAGAGAAAAAAGGAAACCAACATAAATTATGATCATTGAAGGAGAGACCTGTTCTAAAGCCATCACCAACCTATCTCATCAAATGCTTCACAGTTTTGAAGGGATTTCCAGATGCTTTAACAATAAACATATCCGGTATTTTGACTGGAACTCTTGTAATTAGTAAGGTATAAAAGCCAATATTCTTCCGACAATTTTTTACTATAGGGAGAACCTAATGATATGGAATGTATGATGAGAATTTTATATGCCTTTTTGTCGTGAATACATCAAACAACCCATTTAGCATGCATGGATATACTCTTTGTATAAACATCAATAACACCCATATAACCATGTTCTCTAGGAAGCGTGTAAATTTCCCAAGAAACTTTGTGAAACCCACTATCCCTATAACTTGACCAAACGAAAATCGCATAAAATATTGGCGAGTTTTTCAAATTAAGTTGAGATGGACAGCAACACACAACATAATAAACTTTAGTAGATACCAAAATCTTATTACGAACTTGAAATTTCCTTGCTAGCGATAGAGGTTGGCAGAACCCATTTTTGCACTTTCTACTCAACCTGGTCAATCACAAAATTTCCAGAGAGTGTAAGATGCACTTTCAAAGGAAAAGGGGATCCCCAAGAACTTAAATCTATCACCTTACTGAATTCATTTCAATGGGTAAGATGCCAACCAATCCAGCATGGGCTAGGAACTTTGGCAAAAATCCAAAGATTTAGCAAGCTGAACTTTCAACCTTGAAGCAGGATAGAAAATATCAAGGCAAGAAAGGGTCTCACGAATGTTCTGTTCTGATTCATCAAGATTGAGGAAGGAGTCATTAGCAAATTTCCCATTTACAATTTGGATTTTATGTTCAAGGAGATAAATCCCATGAATACGCCCTTGATCCACTTTTTTGGCAATAACTGAGACTTACAACAATTAATAGTATGACATGAAGAAACATCAACAAAAAGCGCTGAATCCCAAAACCCGAAGCATAGCAAAAATGAATGTGTAATACCCCATAATATTTTATTAACCACACCTTATAATTTATTTAAAATTTCAATAATTTTTTTGTCTTTAATCTATAGTTGTTTAACTACCCCACAAATGTGACCAGGAAAAATTCACCCTTAGCCCATAATATGATTATTTAAATTAAAGTGCCAACTCAAATTCCATTTTAATATTTTGACCGTTTCACTAAGTAATTCATACTAAATCACCTAAGAGAAACATCTATTTACTTCCCCAATTATTTTAAGTGTTGGAGTAAGGGTAAATACTAGGAAAGGTCCTAAGTAATCAAGTATTTATTTAATTTAATCCCCCGTATACTATCAAGAACTCTAATTACTATTTTCTAGTAAATTAGTTACTCTTAAATTTATTTATAAGCCATTATGCTTATTCCCACATTTACAAAATAAAGTACTTAATTATAGCATTTTCTAGGATCGCCCACAAATAAAAATCTACCCAAAGGGATAAAATCCGCCCCCCCCATGGAATTAATTTTATCCTACCCCACTTATATATTTTTCCCATTCCTAACTTAAATCCGCAAAATCAAAATAGTGTAGGGAACAACCTCCACCCTTGGATTGACCTAATCCTAGCCATAGGATCTTAGGTTATCTCAAAGCCATAAAATTTTCAATTTTGATTTCTTTTATTTTTCTCCTTCTTTCATTTTGTTTCACTTGCTTAGCAGTTTTTTTTTGTTCTCTCTTGGAAAGGAGATATGGCGGCCATGGAGGATCTTCTTTCTAGAATTTTTTTTATTAAAACAAGAAGTATGAATGGAGATATATTTTACTTTCTTTTCTTTATGGCAATGCCAATACCTGAGAAAAAAAAAATCTCCTTTTTTGATCCTAGATGCATATATATATATAATTTCCCCTAACGGCGGTGACTCAGAAGTTTCCAGGGTAGGGTTTCTTTCATGGCACTGGGGCTTATATATAATGGTGGGCAGATTTAGATAGCGGAGGGTTTATGTGATTATGGCGGCCTAAGGGGTCGTGGCCTACAGTGGGAAAAGGAGCAGGTGGTGTGCCCGCAGCCACACCACAGATTTCTATGGTGTGCAGCCCCACCCTAACACTCTCTCTCTCTCTCTCTCTCTCTATATATATATATATATATTTCTTTAATAAAAAAATTTGCCGTGTTTCATACGGGTTTCAATTTTATTTTTGTATACATATAAAAAAGTGTAGCGTTTATTTATTGATATATAAATATATATTTATATATGTATATGTGCATGTTCGGGTATTGAAAACCCAGATTTAGCATAAGTAAAGAACATTTCTTCTTTTATTATTATATGACTTATGTGTGTGTGTGTGTGTGTTAATATAAAGAACTATCTACTTATATATGTATCTATTTGTATGTATAAGCATATTCATGTTTGACAAAGCTTATTCAATGAAAAAAAACAAATTTTAACAATACCTTCCCTGATAATAAATAAATATTTTTTCCAACAAGAACCATAAGCATATATGCATCCCTAAATACCTTTAGAGGGATATATGATTTTGTATACTTTTATAGAATGATCATTTAATTTCCAGGTTAAAATATAGTAAAGAAACAAATAAAATAGCACTATAAATTCATTTCAATCAATATATTCCAACTTTGCAAAAAAAAAGATCTTAACCAAGGAAATTTTTAGTGGCCAATTTTCTTAAACATGTGAATATTATGGATTTTAGAAATTGGAAATGGAAAATTTTCAGCAGTCGGCTGGCACCTAATTCACCTATAATTTTAGTAGAAAATCCATTTGTATGGGTCACTTACCCTATTATTTATATAGAAAAATTAACTTATGCATTTATTCGGTGAGGTTTAAGACATGTTGGGTTAGATGGATAGGTTGGATGGATGGGTTATACGGATGGGTTGGTCAATAGATGATGGATAGCTAGATTGTCCCCATGGCAGACAATGGACGACTGGGTTAGATGGTTGGGTTGTATGGCTTGGTTGGACGACTGGGTTGGACAGCTACCTTGGATGAAAAATGTCCATCGTCTTCTCTACAACCCTAGGTTGGACACCGTCCAACCTAGGATATACGGAGGACGTTGGAGGATCGTCCATGGTCTACCATGAAACAGTTTTTCAGAAATTCTCTATTGATGCGAAAGTCAATTTTGGAGATTCACTGCCAATTTCAAACTAATTTTTCAGAGGGGCGGTCTTAAAATGAACCCTGATCTTAACATACACAATAGAAGAAGTTTTCTCTTTTGTAGTACAAGTTAAGGTCCCAAGCTTGCACCTAATTTCTATTTCCCAATATATGTAGCAAACCTTTAGAATAAAATGAAAATCTTCCTTCTCGAGCAAGGATTAAGTTGACAATATAACAATATTTCTTCCCAAGAAGTAATTCAATATAACTAACTTATTCATTTGAAAAAGTTTGCAAAACCTTCTCCAAAAAAATACTATAAAATCTTCTACAAAATGAAGGAATAGCACTTTTTCAAAATGTTTAATATCAAGATTTATAGTCTTTTCCTATATTAATACATCAACCTTCACAATGCAACCAAATATCTTTTCAAATGAGATAGTCAAATTAATCATACAAAATCCATAACAAGGAGGGGATTTTACAAAGAATAACACATCTAAAGGATAAGCTACATTTTTCATCCCAAGATGGGAGACTATAAAGGAAAGATAAAATCTGTATTTACCAAACCAACATAAAAAAAATGGCAGCAACTAACAATTCTTGGACAATACAAGGATATTCAAAACATGAATTTGTCACATAATAAGGACAAGGTTACAAGTCACTATATTTCTATAATGTAAATATTTACAAGGTACATTCTCTTATTTATGATGATACACAACACTAATACAAGTCTTGTATGTTTCAAAAGCTACAATCCAAATCCAAGTATGCGAGGCTTACAAATGAGTCACAACAGTATATAAAAATACAAAGGAAATTAAAGAATTAAAAATTTCCCAAAGTTGGGGAAACAATATGCCAACTTCCCCAAGAATGCTCCATCAATATTTAAGCTAAGAGTCTTCGTGCTTTTTCCACCAAAGATCTTTTAAAAACACAAGCAGATAGTCCAGTTACCTCCCAACCACTTGACATCATTACATGCCATTCCAACTAGTGGAGGGACATGTTAGCCTCCATCTAAGTCGATGGGAGAGATGGAAAACATTCCTCAAGTGTGCACAAGTAGGGAAGAGGGTACAAAAATAATAATAACACAAAACAATCCTTAAACCACAAATGCACCACATAAAATTCCAACCAGAAATAAGGAGGATAAAACATTAAATTCAACCTCCAAATGGGGAAGAGTGGATGTGAAATCACATAGAACCAAAAGGGCGTGATCCAACTACAAGATGCACACATTCATAAGATCTCCAAAATTCTTCGTTATCACTCCATAATAATCACCCCCTCCATATTTCTCAACCCATTAACCTAAATACATCTTTGGGAGGATTTTCAAACCAATTGGGTTTCGTTTCCAGGGATGGGTAAGGGGGTTCAAACCATATGAACCATTTCCCCACCTCAAATCATATGAGGGGATAAAATATGACAAACCAAAATTGGCTTTCCCATCAAGACATGAGGTTTAAGAGGGAAATTCCTTCTCTTTTCCACCACACAACTCAAAAAACAATCAATACATTTGACAGATGGAGAAAACAATAAAGGAATATAAAGTAAGCATACCATGGACTACATACAAAACATAGTTTTACACAACAACAAGACTCAACAAACATATTCATAATAAAACAAAAAATAAGGATCAAAGATCCCACCTCCAAAAGCTTTCAAAAAATATAATCTTCTCCAATCCTTTTCCAAGCAAGAGCTCCAAGTCCAATCTCTCAAAACAAAAAATGCAAAAAATGACAAGGTGAAAAAAATTGTGGTCCTACATGAGGATGTATATAAATAAAAAAAGAGAAATATCATCTTCAATGAGAGGATGACATGTTTCACCTCTCTCCTTTCTCCCCCAATATTAAAAAATTTAAAACATAATAAAACAAACACACTTTAAGAGTATTTCCCCCAAATTCTTTAAAAGGATAATAAGCCAATAACATTCAAATTTTAAGAAAATTGTCCACCCAACCATTCTTAAAATAATGGTGACTTATGAGAGGTCAAATGAGAGGTAAAACATCTCCGATTTCATAAATAATGAATCCCCTCACATATAGGTAGGGTTTAAGGGCTTATTTCTATGCTAAGAGAACCTGTAAAACCAAAAGGGGTCTTCGAAAATGTGAAAAAATTACCCAATTTCGGTTTTGGCATTTTGGGCACAAGCTTGGAGGTTGTGGGTCTAATGCAATGGGTGTTTAAGTGACCCTAATATTTTAAACACAAAATTAATTTATCAAACACACCTCTAATGCAATTGGAGACCACTAGGTCCCCATAAACTAGGTTATTCAAGACTAATAAAACACAAATAAATAAATTACAAACTTGGAGTAACCCATGGTCCCCCTATCGACATGTAAACTCAAAGAAGGATTCATATAAAAATCATGGTTAGGACTTGGCCTAACTGGACACTTTTGTACACACGAGTAACAACCCTAAAACCCATGTTCTCTTATGCCCTGTCACCTACACACTCATTGCTAACATTAAATGCATATTTCTAATAAAATGTATAAATTAACCACTCATTAAATCAATCAAAATATAATACTGTTAAGTATGCTAACACATCATAAGTGATGAATTGTAAATGAGAAACATACACAATTTCATATAAATTCATCATCTATTAGCCATCGCAATAATAAATAACATCCATCTATGGTATAGTATGATAACATCAAATAACAAATAATCCATGATATCAAGATGTGTAGATACAAATATTTCACATTAGACAATATTTAGCTCGGTTTATACTATTATTTAGAATGTTCTCAAGTGCACCGAAAGAACCAATTAATCCCACCTTTTGGCCACCTTTTTCTTATCTTTTATTTTGTCTTTCCCATGTATTTCCTGATACCTATCATTCCATTTCATGAACTTTTTAACATTCTATCCTAAAATCAAGGAATCCCAGCCTCTAATGGGGCTTCCCAAGGCATCTTTCCTCCCATTCTGAGTGCCCCGGTCTATGCACAACATCCTCCATTTATTTTTGGAGAAATTCTAAGTATTTTTTATCCTTATCTTCTTCTCAATCAGAATTTTTGGGATTAATTATGAAACTAACCTTGAGACACTATAAATAAAAAGTTATAAGACCATAATGAGGGTCCTAGGACATTACATCCTATCACTACTATCACTCAATTTGGGGTTTCATCCATTACATCACTTACATCCACATAGTGTCATGCATTCAATAAAGAATATTTATATCTTGGTAGATGTTATCAGCCAATTTTGACTGCGCAAAATTGTCAAAAAAGACAATTAAATAATTAAAAATGAGAAAATTTTGAAAAGTATTACTTTGCATGGTTCATTGGACTCCTTGCGATCGTCTTATTTTTGTGATCGTTTCGGTCTTCGTTTCGTGATTTTCGGGCAAGAACTCTTCCCGCCAGGCTATAAAACGCATTAAAATACATTAAAATAATTAATTAATATTTAATTAATTAATTGCTCCTTGTTTGATTAAATTAATCACTTAAGGAGTATTTAATTAAATAAATATAAATTAAGATTCATCCGACAAGTTTTGGTGCCGGGGAAGTTAGCTTTTGTTTCCAACTGCCGGGTTGGCATCCCAAACCCGGATTTCCACTTTCCTGGCAATTTCCTTCAAATTTCCCGCACGCGGGTTTTCCTTTGCCAATTGCCAAATCATGGATTGGCAAACGGGCATAAAATTCCCCAATTTCCCACATGGGGAAATTGGACGGGGATTGCCAACCCATTTTGCCATTCCCGTTGGCAATTGCCCGTTACTTTTCCCATTTCCCCTGGCACTTAAGCCACTACCCGGGATGAGAGGAAGTTGAATTAATCCTCGTAACTTCCTCCATCAAACCCGGTGGAAAAAGTCAGGGAAGCTTCTTTTTCTTCAGAAAGATATTTTTTTGTTTGACATTATGCAAGAGAAACCCACGCCATTGTGAGCAAAAGAAATTAGTCACAGCAAAAGAAAGAAGAATTAAGGCAAATATATGCGCATTGTTTTAAAGACAAAGTTTTAAGAGAAAACGTGAACAGTGCGTGAAAGAGACAGCAAGGGCAGGAAGAGCCAAACGTGCACAGTGCGCAGAAGAGACAGCAAAGACAAAGTTTTAAGAGCAAACGTGAACAGTGCGCGCCCAGCCATAAAACCCACGCGCCCAGGGACAGGACGCGCACAGTCTGGGGAATGTTGAATGTTATTCATCTTGTGCGTGAACAGTGCGCGCCCAGCAAGAAAAACCCACGCGCCCAGCAATAAAACCCACGCGCCAGAGTCAATGACGCACACAGTCTGGGGAATGTTGAATGTTATTCATCTTGTTCAATAACAGTGCGCGCTGCTTAAGAAACTTGCTCCTGAAAGCTACAGGCCATCCTACAACAATGACCACAGTCAGCTATAGTAGAAGAACGAGATAAAGGTTTAGTTGAGTTGACTCGCCTTTTCATTTTGGAAAGTCACTTCCAACAAGCAGATCGACCAACTATTTTGTTATCTGCTCAGTACCGAATACATCCTCAAATTCGGGATTTTCCTTCAAAACGTTTTTATCAAAATCGATTAAGTGACAGAGTGTTAACAGGAGACCTGATGAAGGTTATTACGGCGCAGAATGAAACGATTCATACTGTTCAGCATTTCATTTATTCTTTTCCCCTAGAAATGAATTGAATGTGAAAGCCAACTCTGAAAATACCTGCTTGGCCGTTCCGTGTACTACATCCTTGTTACTTGTAAATGGTCTCTTTGAGAAACTCTAAGGGCGATAGGCAAAATTTATACCTGTCCATTATGTAAATCCAATCAGACAATAAAAAAAAAAAGTATTCTTTTACCAGGTTCAGAAAAACTTGTTGATTGGAGCCGGGATTGTAGAATCCACTGCCAAAATACCGAGGAGCTCTTTGGCCAAGAATCAGTCTTAAGGGTGTCTATCGACATGCTGAGGGCTTGAACCTGGGTCATCATCATGGCAGCATTAGGTCTTTATTGGTAATAGCATTTTCTCATCGTTTGGGAGGTACAAATGTGCTTATTATGGCAAAGCCAAAACATTCTTACTACAAGTGTTATATAATAAGGAAGAACCGTGAGCATTGTGGTAAAACCATTCTTTTCAAAAATGTCGGGTTAAGCTCGGTATTCAAGTGAGTTGAGCCAGAGAAGAACTCAGGGAGTTCGGTTCTGGAAAGAAGGTAAGACGACACGAAGGGCATGGATCGCCATGGGAGTTCGAATTCAAGTTGAAAATGCATGAGCTCGTAATCAAGCTAGGAGCGATATGATTGAAGGCTCATTCGTGAGTTGAGTCGTCTAAACACCTAAGTGAAGAAGGAGCACATCTCGAGAATTTCTCATTCCACTCATCATTCGTCTTTGCATGATTGCCCTAATTCTTCAGGCCTAATCAACAACACAACACTATAATTCAAAGCATTGGTTCATGCGCAAGCACCTGTAATCTATATCACACAATTTCTAGAGGTGGAACTCGTTGATGAAGTACCTCAAAATATACCAGCCCAACTTGTGGAAGTAGTCACAACTTCTCAACCAAAAGTTGATGATCCGGTTCTTTCACTGCCTGCATTTGAAGAATCATCACAAATGGAGAAAATGGCGACAACATCTTTCTCACAACAAGAAGATCCAATTTCAGCAACACCCAAAGGTGATCCCCTTCAGCGTGATGAAGATCAATTCCCAACGAACACGAGAACCATGTACAATGAGGTACTTGGAGAGGTTCCCACCTGGCTACATGATATCCTGATGAATTGAAAGAGGGTCATCAAGCCAATAGTGATAAACTTGGAAGCGATTGCGTAAATGTTAGAATCCATCATTCCAAAAAAGACCAAATACTACGCTAAGGTGTGTGTCAACGAATTCATAAATCACTTCGATGATTTTTCAACACCACTCGTTCACAATGGGGAAAAGGAGATGGATTTCCAAGACTCTGAAGTCTCACGAATTCTGCTCGGGAGATCAACACTTTGGGATGGTGACAAAGAAAAAGGACATAACTCCAGGCAGTGAATCGCAATTTTGGCTATTGAAGATCTTCCCAATGGCGAAAGACCAGAAGCTGGATTCTGATAAACTAAGGTGGCGTAACGACTACGGTCTCGTGACAAATGAATAATTCACCATGGAAAGGTACTTTGAGCATGTGGAGAATTGTGAATATGAATACGAATGAAGACAAATCTTCTCACACCAGGATATTGCTCAGATAGAGGGGTGGATGAATTGCTCAAGTTTCAAACTCAGCACTCTTTTCATTTGGAGGATTGCAGAGCACAGTCAATGAGTTCATTCCCGTACGATCGGGATAGGCGGACTCTTGGCCCAATGGATAAGGCACTGATCTTAGGTGTCTTGATCTAGGTGGCACATTGCTGACTAGGATGTCTACGTGTGCATACAAGTCATTTAAGTGGGGTCCACATGTACCCATTTCTTTTATTTATGTATTTTTCCTTAAATGACCTTTTAACTTAAGTGGTTTCTATTTTTAGTCACTTTTTAAAAGTTGGTTAGAAAAAGTCAAAGGTCACTTAAGTGCCTTATTTAATGATCATATTAAACCCTAACTACTTTGTAACCAACTTTTGGGTTATAAAAGGAAGTGAGGGGCTCATTTGTAAGGGTGACTTTGAGAGAGGAGAAGAAGATACTTTTGTGCAAGCTTTGTTTTCAAGAAGAAACTTTGTGTTCTTTGTGAAAAACATTTTGGAGTTAATAGAATAAGAACTTTGTGTCTCATTCATTGTCTCTGGTAACATTTGGTGTTCTTATGTTCATTAGATGTTAGGTGTTTGAATCTTGCATGCAAATATTATCTTTGATCTTATTGTCAACATTAGCAATCAGTTGTTCTAGTTCACAGTGATCAAGCTCTGACTATCTACTTGCTCATGTGTGTTCCCTTTTGCATGTTCTTGTTTGGCTAACTCAAACTCCGTTTTATTTGTGTTGGTTATTCATCTTTTCTCTTCATGCAATATTAGGCTCTGTTTTTACCTAACTCTTGCATGTTCTTTCAGTCCATTCCATTCCACTCCTTTCTTTCATTTCATTCCATTTCCTTCATTCACTTTTCTTCCATTGATGTTCCAAAACCCCCCCCACATACAATTTTGAATGTACAGATGTAAATACAGTTTTGGTTTTCAATAAAGGCAGCCTCACCTTCATTGAGGAGGGACTTCGTTCCCACACTGTTGCATGTCATTTGCATGCGTGCAAATCCATATGCTAACAGTTTTTGGCGACTCCGCTGGGGATTCAGAAATCGTTAACCAGTGCTTGGTTAAATCTTTATGACTATCCCCTCTGCACAAGCTCCAGTTCTTCAACCGAACCTTGTGCCCGACGAAGATTTCCAAGGAGATATTGCTGCCAACCTTCGAATAGTAGCTTGGGAAAACCGTGAAAGCTTGCAGCAATTTGTGGCTGTTGATAGAGCCATTGACAGAGAAATCTACATCGAAGACCTTAGAAGAAGAGCACCCGCACTCGTGGCCAGAAGACCTCTTGGGCACGTGTTGATAGTTGTTCACCGACGCGGCCCTCTTCCACCCAGGTAATAAGTTGTATGACCATTACAGGTAACCCACCTATCTTGCAACCAAATCTTGTTTTTGCAGATACTCAAGAAGATATATCATCAGATTTGAGGCAAGCTATTTGGGAAAAGCGCACAAGTAACCATCATTTTTATCTCGCCGCATCAGTACTAGATAACGAAGAAGAGAAAGCTGCGAGAGTTGTTAGAGTTATTCAGGCGCAAATAGCTCAAGAAAGAGAGCAAAGAGAAAAGGCTAGAGCTGGTCGGAACACGCCAGTGATCTCTCCACCATAAATATTCCAAGCTGGAAGGAAAGAGGTTTACGCGAGGAGAAAAAGCTAAAGGTAAATCTGACCCTACCTTTGATTTTCAAGGAAAATTTGGTTTCAAGTTATCTCCTCCTAAGAAGAACACACCTCGTAGATCTGCGAGCCTTGCATCAAGTCCTGAAAGAGCAAGCAAGGAAGGAATCACTACCAGTCAAGCACTTGTCCTTGCTCACATTGTTTTACCTACGCATACCACCTTTCCTCCAATGGCAGCCAATGTACCATGGGGAAATGCCATAGGCCCATTGGCCTTACCTGCTCGACATGAACTCCCACGAGGATCAAGAAAGATTCTTCCCAAGTTCGACGGAGATGGGAAGACGTCACCAGAGGATCATATTTCTGCCTTCTTCGCTGCATGTGCTGTTTTGTCAGTAGAATACGAAGATGTTGCTATTCGTCTCTTCATCGAGACATTGCATGATATTGCTGCAGATTGGTTTCATCATCTACCCAATGGATGTATTACAAGTTGGGATGATATGAAAACCAAGTTTGAAAATCGATTCAAAACAGCCGAAGATGAACATGCTCTTCTTGCCCAACTATCTCAGGCAAAGAAAGAGCCTACAGAACCCATGAGGAATTTCGTGGCCAAATTCAACAAGATGGTAAACAAAGTTCCTACCGGGATTCGTCCCAACCCTGATGGACAAAAATGTTTCTTTATTAACGCACAACAACCAGAAGTGTGCTATCAGCTAAGAAGAGCCAGGGTGGCTACTTTGGAACTTGCTCAATCTTTGGCCATAGAAATCGAAGATGACTTAATCATGGCAGGAAAATTCAAGAAAAATTCCCTCAAAGGAAAGAGTCAAGAAACTCCCAACGTTTCAGAAACCATACTCACTAAGTTGGCTAATGATATGCTAGCTTTGAAGAAGCAAGTTGCTCAAAGTAGTAAACCTGCTCCTTACAAAGATATCCCACGAAAAGGATACGTTCCCAACAAAGCCAGGATTGCAGGTGCTCCAACGAGGCTTGCTATTGAAGCAGCTCCCGCAACTAATTCCAAATGTGATGTCATTGAAGAAAGCGATGATGAGATTGAGGTCGTCGAGGTTGATGAGGAAGAGCCCGATTCTGAGGCATCTGAACCTACAGTTGAAGATCCTGAGGAAGAAAGCAATAATCATTTCTTTGAGTACCGTTCTGATGAAGAAGATGAATATGAAGAAATTATAGAAGATATGAATAGTCAATCCTTCGCTGTCTTCACACGCTCTCAGAAAAAGGACCAAGATACCGCCAAGGCGGGAGATAGAGAGGTTTCCAAGGAAACTCTCAAAGGATCCAAGATAAAGGAGGCTCCTAAAGAGTCCAGAGATACTGAGGTTTCAAAGGTCAAGACTATCTTAAAGAAAGGAGAGCCTTTGTTAGATCAATCAGTTAGTAAACCAATTACGAAGAAAACTTCTTCTTCCACATCCGTATCAACCAAGCCCGAGACCAAGGTCCAAAGTGTGCCATCATCAAGTTCGAAAGAACTCATATCTGAGACTTCAAGTGCAATTACTTTGCCTAAATTTGATATCATTGATCATATCAATAAAACAAAAATTTCCATGTCACAGGCAGAGTACTTGAAGTCCAACAAGGATCAGCTCGAGAAGTTGGTCCAGTTTATCAAAGGCGACTCTACTGTTCATTCCTCTAAAGGAATTCTAAAAACTCCCAAAGATGGGAAAACTCAAAATATTGTGGCGGCCACTACACCTTCCAATGAAAAGATCGAACCTTTCTTTGTGTCTTTTCTTATCAACGGATGCAAGTTAAGTAATTGCATTATAGACTCTGGAGCCTCGGATAATGTGATGCCGGCAAAAGTAGCACATGCTCTTGGTTTGACTTGTACGAGAACATTCGGATCGTGTTACTCTATGGAAACCAAGCAAGTTCCTCTGATCGGGCAGATTAAGGACGCCCAAATGGTTTTAGCCCAATTCCCTCAAAAGCGAGTTAAGGTAACTATTTTAGTTGCTGATATCCCTGCCTCGTATGGAATGTTGTTGAGCAGAAAATTTTGTAGGGATTTGGGTGGTGAGATTCAAATGGACTGGTCTCATGCCATGATTCCTATCAAAGGAGAAATGAAGAAACTTATGCCGGAAGCTCAGGCCAAGTTCACAGTAACTAAAACTGAAGATCCTCGCGCACAGATCCTTTTCCAAGGCTCAAGTATGGGTAATTATATGATGACTACGGAAGTTCATACCCCTGAGATCACTTGCCAAGACTCCAATGAGATCTGGACTCTTGAGTTCGATGGAAGTTGTTGCTCAACGGGCTCTGGTGCAGGAGTGGTGCTCATATCTCCAAATGGTAAAATCTTTCCTTTTTCCTATAAACTCGAATTTTCAAATACTAATAATACTGCAGAGTATGAGGCATTAGTCCTTGGCCTCCAAGTTGCAGAAGAGAAAGGGATAAAAAATCTGGAAGTCTTTGGAGATGCGGAATTGATCGTGAAACAAGTAAGAAATCAGTTCCAGGTAAAGAACGATCGTCTGAGACACTACAGAAATAAAGTTTGGGATGCCATAGAATTTTTCGACGCTTTTTCCATTAAATCTGTCCCTCGTGAAAAGAATGACAAAGCGGATTCTCTAGCAGTCTCAGCGTCATTAATGATTCCTCATTCAGATTTTGATCAAGACAAATACACCATTGAAATGGTCTTTAGGCCAAGTGTTCCTGACAATGCAGAAAATTGGCAAGTATTTAATGATGATCAACAAATTATTGCCTTCTTGGAAAAGAGGGAAAATTTTGAACAGTTGTACTTTGAAGGAAGTGATTCGGCATTTCGCGAATCAACTACCTCACCCAATCAGGAAGGAATTGAGAACGAAGATCCTGGTGATGGCGTCATTCAACTCAGAGGAAATAAAATTCCCAAAGGGTTGGTTTCACTCGAAGAACTTTTTGACAAACATGACAGGTTTATTAAAGAGAAAGAGCAGGCAGGACCTGCAAATTCTGCTGACTATGAGCAAATTAATATCGGCACCAAGGATAAACCTCGCCTGATCAATATTGGTAAATGTTGCTCGCCTGAGGAGCGCAGGAAATTCATAAATCTCCTTACCAAATATTTTGACGTCTTGGCATATTCATATGAAGATTTGAAGTCTTTCCAACCCAGGGAAATGGAGCATGCCATACCCTTGAAGCCTGGCGTAGTTCCATTCAGGCAAAAGCAAAGACAATATAATCCCAAAATTGCAGGGACAATATTTCATGAAGTTCAAAAGATGCTAGATGCACGAATAGTTTTTCCTATTCGACATTCAACCTGGATAGCTAATATTGTACCGGTTCGCAAGAAAAATGGAGAAATTAGGATTTGCGTGGATTTCCGCAATCTTAATCAGGCGTCCTTGAAGGATAACTACCCACTGCCAGTCATGGACCATATTCTGCAGGCAGTAACTGGATCGGAAATGCTATCTATGCTAGATGGCTTCTCTGGCTATAATCAGATTGAGGGTGGCTAGAGAAGATCAACATAAAACTGCATTCACTACCCCCTGGGGTACGTTCGCATATAGAAGAATGCCCTTCGGTTTGATCAATGCTGGTGCAACGTTTCAAAGGGCCATGGATATGGCGTTTACAGATTATAAGGACAAGATCATTGTGATATACCTAGATGACTTGACAGTGTTTTCAAAGAAGCGAGGAGATCACTTAAGAGATTTAGAGAAAATTTTGCAAAGGTATAAACTTCATAAGATTTCTCTGAATCCAAAAAAATCTGTGTTTGGAGTTACGGAAGGTAAACTCCTAGGTCATATTGTTTCTAAGGAAGGAACTAAGATCGATCCTGAACACGTTCAAGCTATAAAGAATCTTTCCTTGCCTACAAGTAAACCTGGAGTCCACTCTTTCTTTGGAAAGGTGAATTTTTTGAGAAGGTTCGTGCCAGATTTCACCGAGTTGACTAAAGAAATCGCTGATATGATGAAAGGAAAAGAATCTTTCAAATGGTCAAAGGAAGGTAGAGAGGCGTTTGAGCAAATCAAGGGTGCTATTGCAAAAGCTCCTACATTGGTGTGTCCCGATTTTAGGAAGGATTTTATAATTTATTGTTATGCTTCGCCACACACAATCTCTGCCATTTTGACTCAGCACAATCAAGAGGGGATTGAATCTCCTATCGCATTCATGAGTTCGGGATTCAAGAAACATGAACTTAATTACACTCCTCTTGAGAGACATGCGTACGTGGTGGTAAGAGCCCTAAAACACTTCAGGTATTATGTGTTGAATTCTCACACCAAAGTCTTAGTTCCGGATACCGCGGTGAAATCAATGTTGACACAACAGGAACCGGGATCTAAAAGAGGTAATTGGGTCTCCAAGATACAAGAATATGATCTGGACATCAAGCCTACCAAGTTGGTTCGAGGGGAGAGGACTCTGCCAACTCATTGCAGAGAATGAACCACGAGTTAAATCTGAAGAAGAACTAGTTGAAGGAAATTTACCATTGGTAGTTTTTGTCAGTACCACGGATGAATGGTATTCTGATATTGCCTATTTCCTCACATACGGTGAGTGTCCAGAAAATCTGACAGCTAAAGAGAAAACAAGCAATCAAACTAAGAGCTGCCAGATACGTCATTTGGGATAACACGTTGTTCAAGAAAGGAATTGATGGCATGTTCCTCAGATGTGTTGATAAAGAACAACAGCCTAGGTTGCTGGAAGCCTTCCACAATCATGCTTGCGGCGGTCATTTTTCTAGCCCAGTAACGGCCCATAAAATTCTGAGAGCACATTATTACTGGCCCACTATGTTTTCTGATGCTCAGAAATGGGTGACCAAATGTGAAGCCTGTGAACAATTTGTCGGAAGACCGAAGTTGGCGGCACTGCCTTTGAAGCCAGTTGTCATTGAAGAACCCTTTCAACAATGGGGTTTAGATTTCATCGGGGTCTTGAACCCTAATTCCAACGCTGGTCATACCCACGTACTCACTGCCACTGATTACTTTACAAAATGGGTAGAAGCTATACCGGTGAAACAAACATCTACTGCAGTAATTTGTGATTTCATCAAAGAAAACATATTGGTTCGTTATGGAATTCCTCACAAGATTGTGACTGACAATGCCTCAAATTTTTCTTCTGCAGAGATGATAGGTTTTTGTTATGGATATGGGATATCTTTGTCTCATTCATCAGATTACTACCCGCAGGGAAACGGTCAAGCTGAATCCAGCAACAAAAACCTCATTACCATTGTGCGCAAGTTAGTCGAAGAAAATCAAAGATCTTGGCACAAAAAGTTATACGATGCATTGTGGGCTGACCACATAACTCCCAAAAGGGCAATCGGGATGTCTCCATTTCAACTTCTGTATGGAACTGATGCTCAAATTCCTGTCACATTGGAGTTACCAGCGTTAAAATTAGCTCAAGCAGTTGATGATGAATGCTTCACCAATGCATTAGATAAAAGAGTCATGTTTCTAACCAAGCTTGAGGAACAAAGAAGTCAAGTGGCCAACAGGATCAAGGAACATCAATCCAAGGTAAAGAAGTTGTTTGATAGGAAAACTAAAGAGAGACAGTTTCAAATCAATGATTTAGTTCTTCTCTGGGATAAAAGACGTGAGCCGAAGGGAAAGCATGGGAAGTTTGACTCACTGTGGTTGGGACCGTTCAAAATAAGACACTTTTGTGGAGATAGTACTTACTACTTGGCGTATCCTGATGGAACTCATTTGCCTTTGCCCTACAGTGGGCAGTATCTCAAATATTACCAGAATTGAAAACAGGTTGTTCCCTGTATGTACATAGGTATTTAGGATTTTGGTTTGTTTGTTCCTGTTTTTCAGTCTCCTCTCTCGTGTCGCCCCATTTTTGTGCCCCATCTTTCTGTGATCATGTTCATGACTATTTTGGTCTGGGTCCGTTGCTGCGTCCATAAAGTCCTTGTCCCCTATCAGAGCCAGCTGTTATCAGCCAATTTTGACTGCGCAAAATTGTCAAAAAAAGACAATTAAATAATTAAAAATGAGAAAATTTTTGAAAAGTATTACTTTGCATGGTTCATTGGACTCCTTGCGATCGTCTTATTTTTGTGATCGTTTCGGTCTTCGTTTCGTGATTTTCGGGCAAGAACTCTTCCCGCCAGGCTATAAAACGCATTAAAATACATTAAAATAATTAATTAATATTTAATTAATTAATTGCTCCTTGTTTGATTAAATTAATCACTTAAGGAGTATTTAATTAAATAAATATAAATTAAGATTCATCCGACAAGTTTTGGTGCCAGAGAAGTTAGCTTTTGTTTCCAACTGCCGGGTTGGCATCCCAAACCCGGATTTCCACTTTCCTGGCAATTTCCTTCAAATTCCCCGGACGCGGGTTTTCCTTTGCCAATTGCCAAATCATGGATTGGCAAACGGGCATAAAATTCCCCAATTTCCCACATGGGGAAATTGGACGGGGATTGCCAACCCATTTTGCCATTCCCGTTGGCAATTGCCCGTTACTTTTCCCATTTCCCCTGGCAGTTAAGCCACTACCCGGGATGAGAGGAAGTCGAATTAATCCTCGTAACTTCCTCCATCAAACCTGGTGGAAAAAGTCAGAAGAGAAAATATTTTGTTTGACATTATGTAAGAGAAACCCACGCCATTGTGAGCAAAAGAAATTAGTCACAGCAAAAGAAAGAAGAATTAAGGCAAATATATGCGCATTGTTTTAAAGACAAAGTTTTAAGAGAAAACGTGAACAGTGCGTGAAAGAGACAGCAAGGGCAGGAAGAGCCAAACGTGCACAGTGCGCAGAAGAGACAGCAAAGACAAAGTTTTAAGAGCAAACGTGAACAGTGCGCGCCCAGCCATAAAACCCACGCGCCCAGGGACAGGACGCGCACAGTCTGGGGAATGTTGAATGTTATTCATCTTGTGCTGTGAACAGTGCGCGCCCAGCAAGAAAAACCCACGCGCCCAGCCATAAAACCCACGCGCCAGAGTCAATGACGCACACAGTCTGGGGGAATGTTGAATGTTATTCATCTTGTTCAATAACAGTGCGCGCTGCTTAAGAAACTTGCTCCTGAAAGCTACAGGCCATCCTACAACAATGACCACAGTCAGCTATAGTAGAAGAACGAGATAAAGTTTTAGTTGAGTTGACTCGCCTTTTCATTTTGGAAAGTCACTTCCAACAAGCAGATCGACCAACTATTTTGTTATCTGCTCAGTACCGAATACATCCTCAAATTCGGGATTTTCCTTCAAAACGTTTTTATCAAAATCGATTAAGTGACAGAGTGTTAACAGGAGACCTGATGAAGGTTATTACGGCGCAGAATGAAACGATTCATACTGTTCAGCATTTCATTTATTCTTTTCCCCTAGAAATGAATTGAATGTGAAGGCCGACTCTGAAAATACCTGTTGGCCGTTTCATGTACTACATCCTTGTTACCTGTAAATGGTCTCTTTGAGAAACTATAATGGCAATAGGCAATATTTATACCCTTCCATTATGTACATCCAATCAGACAATAAAAAAAAAAGTATTCTTTTACCAGGGTCAGAAAAACTTGTTGATTAGAGCCGGGATTGTAGAATCCACTGCCAAAATACCGAGGAGCTCTTTGGCCAAGAATCAGTCTTAAGGGTGTCTATCGACATGCTGAGGGCTTGAACCTGGGTCATCATCATGGCAGCATTAGGTCTTTATGGTAATAGCATTTTCTCATCGTTTGGGAGGTACAAATGTGCTTATTATGGCAAAGCCAAAACATTCTTACTACAAGTGTTATATAATAAGGAAGAACCGTGAGCATTGTGGTAAAACCATTCTTTTCAAAAATGTCGGGTTAAGCTCGGTATTCAAGTGAGTTGAGCCAGAGAAGAACTCAGGGAGTTCGGTTCTGGAAAGAAGGTAAGACGACACGAAGGGCATGGATCGCCATGGGAGTTCGAATTCAAGTTGAAAATGCATGAGCTCGTAATCAAGCTAGGAGCGATATGATTGAAGGCTCATTCGTGAGTTGAGTCGTCTAAACACCTAAGTGAAGAAGGAGCACATCTTGAGAATTTCTCTCATTCCAGTCATCATTCGTCTTTGCATGATTGCCCTAATTCTTCAGGCCTAATCAACAACACAAACACTATAATTCAAAGCATTGGTTCATGCGCAAGCACCTGTAATCTATATCACACAATTTCTAGAGGTGGAACTCGTTGATGAAGTACCTCAAAATATACCAGCCCAACTTGTGGGAGTAGTCACAACTTCTCAACCAAAAGTTGATGATCCGGTTCTTTCACTGCCTACATTTGAAGAATCATCACAAATGGAGAAAATGGCGACAACATCTTTCTCACAACAAGAAGATCCAATTTCAGCAACACCCGAAGGTGATCCCCTTCAGCGTGATGAAGATTCCCAACGAACACGAGAACCATGTACAATGAGGTACTTGGAGAGGTTCCCACCTGGCTACATGATACCCTGAAGAATTGAAAGAGGGTCATCAAGCCAATAGTGATAAACTTGGAAGCGATTGCGTAAATGTTAGAATCCATCACTCCAAAAAGACCAAATACTACGCTAAGGTGTGTGTCAACGAATTCATAAATCACTTCGATGATTTTTCAACACCACTCGTTCACAATGGGGAAAAGGAGATGGATTTCCAAGACTCTGAAGTCTCACAAATTCTGCTCGGGAGATCAACACTTTGGGATGGTGACAAAGAAAAAGGACATAACTCCAGGCAGTGAATCGCAAACTTGGCTATTGAAGATCTTCCCAATGGCGAAAGACCAGAAGCTGGATTCTGATAAACTAAGGTGGCGTAACGACTACGGTCTCGTGACAAATGAATAATTCACCATGGAAAGGTACTTTGAGCATGTGGAGAATTGTGAATATGAATACGAATGAAGACAAATCTTCTCACACCAGGATATTGCTCAGATAGAGGGGTGGATGAATTGCTCAAGTTTCAAACTCAGCACTCTTTTCATTTGGAGGATTGCAGAGCACAGTCAATGAGTTCATTCCCGTACGATCGGGATAGGCGGACTCTTGGCCCAATGGATAAGGCACTGATCTTAGGTGTCTTGATCTAGGTGGTACATTGCTGACTAGGATGTCTACGTGTGCATACAAGTCATTTAAGTGGGGTCCACATGTACCCATTTCTTTTATTTATGTATTTTTCCTTAAATGACCTTTTAACTTAAGTGGTTTCTATTTTTAGTCACTTTTTAAAAGTTGGTTGAAAAAAGTCAAAGTCACTTAAGTGCCCTATTTAATGTGCATTTAAAACCCTAACTACTTTGTAACCAACTTTTGGGTTATAAAAGGAAGTGAGGGGCTCATTTGTAAAGGTGACTTTGAGAGAGGAGAATAAGAATACTTTTGTGCAAGCTTTGTTTCAAGAAGAAACTTTGTGTTCTTTGTGAAAAACATTTTGGAGTTAATAGAATAAGAACTTTGTGTCTCATTCATTGTCTCTTGTAACATTTGGTGTTCTTATGTTCATTAGATGTTAGGTGTTTGAATCTTGCATGCAAATATTATCTTTGATCTTATTGTCAACATTAGTAATCAGTTGTTCTAGTTCACAGTGATCAAGCTCTGACTATCTACTTGCTCATGTGTGTTCCCTTTTGCATGTTCTTGTTTGGCTAACTCAAACTATGTTTTATTTGTGTTGGTTATTCATCTTTCCTCTTCATGCAATATTAGGCTCTATTTTTACCTAACTCTTGCATGTTCTTTCAGTTCATTCCATTCCACTCCTTTCCTTCATTTCTATTCCATTTCCCTCATTCACTTTTCTTTCCATTGATGTTCCAAAACACCCCCCATATACAATTTTGAATGTACATATGTAAATACGGTTTTGGTTTTCAATAAAGGCAGCCTCACCTTCATTAAGGAGGGACTTCATTCCCACACTGTTGCATGTCATTTGCATGTGTGCAAATCCATATGCTAACAGGGTCCTAGGTCATTACATCTTATCACTACTATCACTCCATCTATGGCTATATCCATTGCATCACTTGCATCCACATAGTGTCATGCATTCAAGCTAGGAGATATACATCACACACACTTCATAGGGGGAGGGATTTCATTGTATTCCACGCACACATGCTACTTACAATTTCTATAGCTACTATTGCTCGCTACTTCACAAAGTGTGACTGACACGAGAGCACCTAGGGCACAAAAAACACACACACACACCAGAACTACATCAAGGTCTGTAATGTAGTGCATCGCTCCAGTGATAAGTACACTAGCTTGGTGGCTGAAGTTAGTCCATCTGACCCATTCATATGCATCTTTCATTTTTCTAGGGTTTGATACTTCTCCTTACATTACGGGCCATTCTCCAGTTTGTTTGATGGATCCAACGTGACAAACAAGAAGTACTTAGAGACATTTAACGACCATACTAGATTCATATTTTTGAGGATTTATAGTGATTCTGAGCACCAAAATTGCATAGACCAGGGTGCACTTTGAGGTCACCCCAGTACACTCCTGTGTGCACCTATGTCATGTCAAACAGTCTAGATCTACCCTTTGCATGGTCTCTGAGGGTTCTGTGTGCACTTTTAGATTTTATTTCCATATCTGTGACACTATGCGATAGTCTTTTATTATCAACCGAGCCTGTTTCCTTACTCTTCTCTTGCACATTAAGATTTTCATTTCATCTAGAGTAGTTTATTTACATTTATTTCATTCTTCTTTAGTTCATTTGTAATATTTTAGTCATCCTACCTAGATTAACATTAATACACTAGATACTCCAGAGGCCATCTAAGACTCTATTTATTTTTGTTAATCAAGACGTGTGACACAAGCATATGTCCACCATATATCTAGTAAGATCCACAAGATCACACCATTATAGTATCCAAAACATCTACTGACACGAAGTATCATAAAAGTCAAAGCTAAAATGTCACTATGTGCTCAAATCATCATACATGCCCATGAATGATCAAATATCATAACATAATATCAAAAAGGTGTCAAAATCCATGTCTAATCATCTAATATGAGTATAGAGTCAATAGTTACTGAAGCTAGAAAATACGGGCACTACATCCCCCTCTCCTAAAATTAGACTTCCTCCATGAAGTCACTGGAAGAGATAGGGATATCTATCCCTCAATGGTGTAGCACCCTACCATGTAGCTTTTGTCTCATCATATCTAAGATGTGCATGAGCTCTAATATCCACTATCCTTTGTAATCCACTTGTAAGGTCAACCAGTCCAAAACATGAGAGATATTAGGTATATATCTATGTAATATAGAAACATGGAACACGTTGTGGGCCCATACAAGGCATTGTGGTAAAGTTAGGTTGTAAGCACCTATACCTATGATCTCCAAGATCTAAAATGGCCCCAAAATTTGAGGAAAAAGCTTATAACCCTTTCCATAGTTGATTGGAATCATATGTGAACGAACCCTCAAGAAGAAGTTATCACCTACTACAAAGTTACGATAAGTTCTCTTGGTTTCTACACACACCTTCAGGCATACTCTGGTCTACTCAAGTTGTTTCCTAATAAATATAAGTTGCTGCTCCAAATCCTATAAGTATGCTAGCCCAAGTACAATCCTGTGATCGAGCTTGTTCTAACTCAAAGGTTTCCTACAACCTCAACCATACAAAGCTTGATAGGGAGCCATACCAATAGAACTGTGATATTTTGTGTTGAAAAAAAACTCAACCAAACGTAGATAATACTCCCACTTCTTCTATAGGTCTTTCACATACATCCTCAACATGTCCTTTAATTCCTAATTAACCCTCTCATTTTGTCCATCTATCTCTAGATGATATGTTGAAATAAATTTAATCTACATACCTAGAGCATCCTGAAAGGAAGTTGAGATATTTGAATTGTAAATAGTGTCCCTTTCATAGATGATGGTCTTCAGAATCCAATGCAGTCTGAAAGTTTCCTCCATGAAAACTTTGTCGATGGCTTATGAATTATAGATGACCTATGTTTGCAATAAATGCACAATCTTGGTCAACTTATCCATAGTGACCATAATGCCAACATGGAGGTAAGAAAAGATAGTAAGACCAACTATGAAATACATAGAGATAACATTCCATTTCCACTTTGGAATATCATGGGGATACAATAGTCCTATAGGATATAAATGCTCAAACTTGACTGTCTGACACTCAAGGCATCGAGACAAATATTCTTTAATATCTCAACGTAAGCCTTACAAATAATATAACTTCGTCAAGTCAATTTGCATATTCTTCACTCCATGATGTGCTCCATTTGGTACTTGATGAGCCTCTAAAAGGATGAAGCTATGAATATCACCTGTCTTAGCCACATAGATGCGACTATGAAAGTGAAGTAAACCACACACCTCTAAAACAAACCCTCAATATCTACCCTCTAAAGAACCCTGTGACTCAAACATCTACGTAGCACCCTCAAATTTGAGTGAACTACTATGGAAGAAATCACATGTTGCCATCTACTAAGTGCATCCGCAATGACATTCTCCTTTTACTTTATATATTGAACCTTCATGGCATACTCAAATAAGAACTACATCCAACACCATTGGTGAGCATTGTGGTTTGGCTATGAGAAGATATGTTGAAGGCTATGCAGATATTTCCTCAAAATGAATGGCCTACCCTAAAGGAAATGACACCAACGCACTATAGCATGAACAATTACTACAAGATCCAAGTCATGGGTAGGGTAGTTAAGCTCATAATCCTTGAGATTACATTACTCCAACGCAATAATCCAATGCTCCTATAGAAAAAATTCTCATAGAACCTCTAGTGAAGCATCTATGTATGCGAAAAACTCCTTTGTCAAATCCAAAATTGCTAAAATAGGCCCCGTAGTCAAACTCTCTTTAAGTAACTGGAAGGCCTACTGACAGTTTTCTGACCAATAAAATTTCTTCCCTTTCCACTAAAGGGAAGTAATAGGATGTGATATCCTGGAAAAATATTGTACAAACATGTGGTAATACTTTGTTAATCCTATGAAAATCTTCACCTCAGTCACTGATGTGGGCACTGGTCAATCAAGAATAACATGTATCTTAGAGGGCTATACCAAGATACCCTCTCCTGAAATAATGTGCCCCAAGTATTAAATATTTTTATGAAATAAACTACACATTTCTAAGATCCCAAACAACTATTTATGTATCAAAATATGTAGTACCTATCTCAGATGCTACTCGTGTTCCTCTTGGGAACAGTATTAAATCAATATATCATCTAGGAAAACTAAGACAAAATAATCCAAAAAGGTCCTGAATACCCCATTCATAAGGCTTATGAATATAGCTGGGGCATTGGACAAGCCAAAAGGAAGAACCATGAAATCGCGATTCCCATATCAAGTGCAGAAATATGTCTTTCCAATATTTGCATCAGCAATGTGCAACTAATGATATCTTGACTTGAGATCAATCTTAGAGAAAACTATAGCTCCCCTCATCTGATAAAATAATTCGTTAATCCGTGGTAGAGGATAAAATTTCTTGATAGTAACCTTTTTCAATTGTCTCAAGATGACAAAAATCCTGAGAGAATGGTCTTTCTTCTTCACAAGACTGACTGGTTCTCCCCAAAAAGATACACTAGGATAAATGAGACCCTTCTACACAATCTCCTCTAGCTAAATCTTGAGCTCATAATGCTCTGGCATCATCATTCGATAGGGTGACCTATAAATTCGTACTTCTCCTGGCACTAGATCTATGTTAAAATCCACCTCTCTACGAGATGGTAACCCTTGAAGTTCGCGTGGAAACACATCTACATATTCCATCAAAAAAACATGCTCATCTAGAGGTAAATTCTCTATAGTATCCTCTGATTGGTCACTAATAGTGATAGAAAATAACTTATAACCCTTCCACATGCTCCAATTGAGTGGCTTAGCCGAGATCATGTGCAATGAAATAGGCCTCAACATCCCAGAAATAAGAACTAAACTCTCAAGTTTATCTAAGCACTCAATGACCTTGCTCCTGCAATCTACCTTGGTTTGATGAGCCTTGAGAAAATACATGTATAAGACTACCTCGTAGGATCCTAAAGGTAAAATTTGAAGGTCTAATGTAGTGGAGAATACACCCAAATAAAGCACACAACTCTCCATGTAGGTATCTACTATTATTTTTCCTCCAAAGGCCAACTCAACTTGTCACCTATCTGGCTGCCTAGTGACCACTAACCCACACTAGTCCACAATAGAAGGACATATAAATGAATCTGAAGCACCTGAATCAAAAAGGACTTAGACAAAAATACCCCTGATAGTACCTATCGTCTTGATAACTGTTTCTTGATGCTTTTCCTGGAGGTTATTTATCTTTGTGTAAAAATGATGGGCACATCCTACATCTCCCACTATCTATTGAGATACATGAGCTATTTTTCCATAAAATGTGGCGGGATTGTGCAGACACATACGCACATAGTGATCAAGGGATCTGTAAATGAAACATCATGCTACCCCTCTCTGACAAGCAGTTCCTCCTATACTCTAATGCATTGATCCTACCATCCTAACCTTTAGAGATTACTGAGTGTGATATGCTTGTACCTTCTTGGTACCCAACCTTCTATCTCTGTCCCCACCAACACCTCCTCTAGCTCCTCCTCTATGCATGCTCTGAGTATGCCTAGCCCTCTTCCACTATTGAGCATGATGTCGTGTATGCTGATGTGTATGATATATATTCCTCGATACTAACTGAGAGAGAATTAATCCTCCCCTAGGGGTGGTGATGTATCTCATGACCTATGAATCTGAATATTTTGCATCTTCTCATGATATTTGGACATATTCCTCTCTCTGTGTTCCTGGACTCTTGTCTTGTTCTCCTCATCTAAGTAGGAATATTCTATGACCCTTTCAAGTGTGGGAGGATATAACATTTAACTACCCAAACTATATCTTCATTAAGATCCCAAATAAACTTGTTAACTTGTAACTTCTCCTCCTATAGATAGTCCACATACTATAACAAATCCAAAAATGTTCTCTCATTTTACACTACCATGCATGAACCTTGTCATAGGTCATGGAACTCATCAATCCTCTTCTGAATGAAACACTTAGACATATAACGGGCTCTAAAGTTCTCCTACTATAAGTCCTAGGTCATTGTATCATGAGTCAAATAGAGCTTCCGCTCCTCATTCCTCCACCAAATATATTCTACATCTCGTAGGAGGTGTATGGTGAATATGGATTTGGCATTGCTCTCATATGAGTGTAAGCTAAAGCATATATCGAGTGTGACGAGCCAGGACTTGGCCCCAAATCCATCTGTTGTGCCATTGTAAGTAGGTGGTTATAGCCAAAGAAGGTCTTTAATCACTTTTCTTGGGTCACAATTCTGTTGTTATTTCTAGACTATCCTCTCTACAGGTTAATGTAGACTTCTATCTTCAAATGGTCCCTAATGGCTATGTGAACGGATATGACTACACGAGGACACCCTCTCACACTGAATTGAAGGGATATAATACCTCTCCTATCTTATAGTATCATAGTGATGAGGATTTGACTATGCACTTTCATCAGGTGGTGTATTCTCTCGTTGACAACTATCCTCCTCTGTTCTCTCAAATAGTAGTGTAAGGGAATACTTCACAACACCTATTAGCTGCTAAAGTGCCTATAATATCTATAGTCCAAGCTCCAAGGAACATGGCTTGGGGATAGGAAATTTATGTCCCAAGTCCCTGACAACTAAGTGTCTCATAGGTGTCATCATGTGTACAAACTACAATGGTTGGTTATTAGGTTGTATAAGGCTATAGAGAAAAAAAAAATTACTTAATTTTTGTTTATTACTTTAGCCACTATTTTTTAGTTAAATGTTTTTTCCCAGAGTGTTTGTGTAAGAGAACCATAGCTCTAATAAAAAATTTAATACCCCATAATATTTCATTAAGCACACCTTGCAATTTGGTTAAAATTTTGATAAATTTTGTTGTCTTTAATCTATACTTGTATAACTACCCACAATTTTGATCGGGTTAGATTTCAGCCTTAGCCCATAATATGATTATTTAATTTAAAAGGCCAACTCAAACTTTGTTTTAATATTTTGACCTTTTCAATAATTAATTCATACTAAATTGCCTAAAACAAACATATATTTACTTCCTTGATTATTTTAAGAGTTTTAATAAGGGTAAATACTAGTAAAGGTCGGTAGTAATCTTAAAGTATTTATTTTATTTACTCCCCCCGTACTAAAA